>OX336373.1:44613743-44920267 GCA_946902895.1 Fragum fragum | reverse complement strand
TTTATTGAGGTATACGGTTTAAAGCCTCTTTCAATTCTATTTCAGTTGTATCTATGAAACAAGTTCAATTATACCAAGCCGTCAGATGCTCATCTTTTTTAGGACGCACTACTCTACAGTAAAGGACACTTTTAAAAACTCCACTTCTATATGCAACGGATCATTTTGAGAAAATCGTGTGCCAGTTTATCAAGCAGAAAAATGTGGAAGTGATGGATTGCGACCTAAACGTCGTAAGAGCAGTTTGAATAATCTGTAGTTACGATCTTTAAGTCGCCGAACCAGCAAACAAAAAGCAACCAAACCAACAAAAATGATTCACATAAATCTACGCGAATGTCTTCCGGTCTGAATGAATTATTTGATTAGTCGATTGATTCTTTGATTGACCAATCTGTCAATTGCAGGAGATTTTTTATCGTGGACAAGTCCCTTGTCTAAATATATTCGTTTTAACGCTAAAATAAAATATGCCGTTATGGTGTTAAAACATTCGTAAATATCAAATGTATACACATTATTCTAAATCATACTGCTAGACAGGCTTTGAACATTTACACCTTCATGCTATTTAGTACAACTTCTAATTTTCTTTCTGTCCTCTTTCTTTTTCCTCAAAAGGGTATCGATACCTTTCAACAAGTGAACTTAAAAGAACAGAATTTAGTATTCAAATGACAATAAGTATTCCAAGCTGCAGGGAATTGATGTGAAACAATCTTTAATAGTTATACGGTTTCTTGCCAGGATATATGACGATTTATTCCCGGCTGGAGAGAACGATGTCACCC
The DNA here is from genome assembly GCA_946902895.1 of Fragum fragum. Taxonomy (NCBI): domain Eukaryota; kingdom Metazoa; phylum Mollusca; class Bivalvia; order Cardiida; family Cardiidae; genus Fragum; species Fragum fragum. Next base: position 44,919,476 of record OX336373.1, on the reverse strand, counting down.
GAGCCGCAGGCGAGGGTTGACATCGTTTTCTCCAGCCGGGAATAAATCGTCATATATCCAGGCAAGAAACCGTATAACGAATTTATTATACTACAAAGTTTGAATTAATTTTTTACACTTGGGCCATGTAGGACCTTCATAGCTACCAAATTTAACGATTGTTATATATCTCCCCTTTTCCCCCTAAGGCGCCCCAAATAAAATGTTGTGACGTCACGCCGTGACTTCAACGAAATATGTTTAACGTTTCGGGAAAGTGATTTTAAAACTTGGACTTTTAAATGGATTTAAAACTATAAAATGATAGGTAACCATTTCATTTGTGTATTTAAAAGTATATTTATAAACATCTTACTTTAAAATTATTTAGAATTTATCAAGAACCAATCATTACATTAGAAATTTTCTACTATTGAACAACTGTGTTTTACATTGACAAAGTCAAAGAAAATGTGAATAATATCAGGGAAATGGAATATACCCTTGTATGGTTTGCTGCTTCATATGATTAACACTTAATTGCAGAAACTTTTGCTGTACACCACAAATAACGCTTTACACATTTCTATATCAACACTATGTATTCTACGAAAGATCAATAATTCAAACATTTTAATTCATAAAATATTGAGTGAAGAAGCCACTTCTTCATTTTCCAAAACGTTTTGTCAAGAACTTTACAAGGGGTTAAAAAGGTGGGAATAAGTCAAAACGAAGTAATCATTCGGCGACCACAGTTTTTTTTTTTTTTTTTTTTTTTTTTTTCAATTTTCAAGTGTTAGATCTACTTTGACTGTTGATTTTCCATGAATAAATATGGCAATGCTTTTTAAGAAGCAAACCCTGCAGGATCTCAAAATTACAGTAATCAATCACTTCGTATTCTAATTGGAGGTTATTAATGTTGCTTTTTTAACTGTTTGGCTGATTTTTAATTTTTAAAGCCAGGGCCATGTAATTCACGCCCCCTTCCTACTCAACATCATGTATGGGGGTTCGATTCCCTCCCCAGACATAACAAATAGCTGGTGCATATAGGGATAAATTGTCTGGCGGTCCCACATGATTTTGAAAGAAACAAACAAAAATGTAGAAAATAAATATACCTGAATGAATGAATTTTTTTTAATTGAAAATTATGAAGACAATTAATAGAAGTGATTGATTAAACGCCTGATTTTAAGATTTCATTTATCTAATCATATAACCCAGCATTTTATTAAAAAATGATTAAGAGCTACATGGAAAAAATAGTGCATTTATCCGTGTGCATTCCAGTTTTTAAATCAATTTTTGCTTAAAAGTACACTCTCCCTAATGCAGGCACCCACTAGGAAATAAAACAAAAATATTCTCTAATTTAAGGAACATTTCCTCTTAAAAGTCATTGTGTGTAAATGTCCCAAAAGATTGGATCTCCTGTGATGAACAGCCGTAATGATCCTCTTTTTAAAAAACAGCAACATATTTTGCAGTCACAGTAATACATTTTGAATACTCGCGATGACGAGCGGACTTAAATATTAATCAAATTATGTCTATTCTGTAGCTGAAATCAGTTTCACGGAATTTTGACAGCGATCGTAAGCAAATTGTGTTTGTAAACAAAACATGTACATAGCTTATACTAGTGACCTTTGACCTTCAGTTACACGCAAACTACATTCATATAAAAATCGCACATTTCGAAAAACAATTAACATGAAACCGCTGTCTTATCAATACAAGAACATTATATTACAAATTGCAATTGATATGTAAACGATTACTCGCTTTATTGTGTGTAAACTCGTCAACAGAACTGACGAAGCGAGAGTCAAAATGACCGCCATTAAAAATTGGGTTCTATCACCGGCAAGGCTCCTTAGGGAAAATACGCGATGTATCACTGCAGCGCATTATGTATACGTTTATGTCAGGTCTTTATTAACCAATCAAATCGCGACAATTTTCTTTGTAGTATAATAATAATTATTCTAATCCAAAATGTTTGTGAATTGACGGATCCCAAATGTGAATAAAAATACATTGACCATTCAATTGACCAACCGCTTGCTCCGCCCACTAACACATTTTGTCCCACACATTGACTCCAACAGGAAGTTCCGTTTCGATTTTTTAACAGCATTGTTTTGACAAATCTATGGCTAGGAGCATGTTACAATAAGTAGAATAGTTAGTTGTTGACCTAAATATCGTAACAACTGCTTGAAAAAGTTGTAGTTACGACGTTACAGTCACTAAACCAACGAAACGGTTAACGAAAACTGGCGGCCAATGTTGGAGATCAAAAGTCATTTCTGGTCTAAATGAATTATTTCGTTGGTCGACGGGTTATTTGATTGACAGCCGCGATTGGTCAATCATTCATTTTGATCGGAGGCGAATAATGAGCTCCAACATTTAATCAGCCACCATTTTCCTTTTTTGTGTAAAACTGTCGTAACTACAGTATATTCAAGCTGTAGTTAAAACGTTTGGATCGCCAAACCAACGGTTTGCTTATGTCTTTGGCCATAAATTATTCAGCAGCTGAACCCGGAATTTCCGTGTTTTTCCAGAGGGCGTACACAAAGAAAACCCTGCACACACGCGGAGTCTAATCTCGATCTCCACCGTCCCTTTGTGCCTTTCAAACAAGGGTTATTTATTAGAATTATTTTGAAAAGAATTCTTGACTCACAACTAATGGTTCTAGTAACTTCAGCCCTTTGCTTTTGGTACGGTTGTTTTAATGTTATAAATAGAGAAACAGTGAAGTTACCCTTAAATCTTTTACATTCATACTGTTGCATCTTATCTCGTATTCATTTGATTTCTTCTTTTATTATTTTTTTTCATATCTTTTGTTTAGCTTGATAATTTACCAGACGGCAAAATTTTACAATGGTTCAAATTGAAGGGAGTTGCAGACGACAATTTAAATTTATTGAAATTTTAAACTTTTTTTCAAATTTCCCGATAGAAAACATTGTGAGAAATGAAGAATTTTCTAGTTCAAAGGAATTTCTTCGTTTTACACAGTATCTTCTTAGATTGTTTTTCTAACGAGGCGCCAAAAGGCGTCATTGTTTGGGAATGGCTTAATGCACTTCCACATTACAATTTAAAGTTTCCTTTTAAAAAAAAAAAAAACATGTCTGAATGTATGACTTATTTTGTCTATTACTTTTTCAGCCTCGTCTTTATTCAATTCGACAGAAACATAAGCTTCATTCCAATGACACTAATACAAAACTGGGTTAGGGTAGGTGTTTAAAGCTTGACTGACCCTCAATAGATGTTAAAAGCCTATCGCGTCATATTCTCAATTATAAGAATAACGGATAAATATTTTCCCACGTAGCAAATAGAGTGGTATCGTAATCGTATGATAATAGAGTTATTTAATTGATACAATTTAAAAGAGTCTCATCGTCTTTTTTTGATAAACAAATAACAACAAAATATTTACCAGTGAAGTTTTATTTCAGTAGTTATATTAAAAAGAGAAAAAGAGATAGAAATTTTAAAAAATGATTGAATAGGGTTGACCGCCACTTTTAACAATTTTTCAGTCATATCACGGCGGCTGGAGCACCTAACAGTGGATTCCTGATATTTCTCACACCAGTACTACCACTACACCCTTTCCGAGCCTCTAGCTACTCATCCCACGTACGTTTACGATAATCCACCCACTTGCAGGGACAAATGTAGGAAAGGATTTCTGCCGCAACCGGGAATCAGCCCGGGACCCCTTCATGAGGATTCGACGCATTACCAACTATGGCCGTGGTAAAAAAAATTAAAAAATCAAAATACTGAAAGTACTGTAAGCTAGCAAAGCATGGTTTGTTCAGTAACCCTCTTTGTCGAAGGTTATCATGATGAATAAACTAGGTTAAATTAACCCAGGAGTAAACCCATTACAACATGTCAAAATATTATACTGGTTCAAATTGAAAGAAGACATCAATTTCTAGAAAGTGGAATTTGGGAGAACACATCGTGGATATTGAAGAAAGCATTTTCTTGAGATGCTTTAAAAAGCGGAATTGAGTGGGACTGGGCTAAATAGCATACTTTTGCAAGAGTGCACTATAATTTCAATAGAGTAAGTAATATTCTTAAAAAACAACAGAACTACTTATTACGGTGTATGCATTCAACTAATTAGTGGTTAAGCCTCAAGTGGCAGTATGCACTTGGTGAACTTTGCGATCACCTCAAAATTTTGTCTGTTAACTTAAGCTTTCAAAGCTGACCATTTGCTAGCTTAGAAGAAGAAAAAAAAGAACAGCGTTGATGCTATATCGCTCAGCTAAGAAACTTAAAAGGATAATTCTGATTTCCGTTTACGTATGCTTATTACTGTATGTGCTTTTTATGATCCTAAACATATCCTTTACAGCATAAACGATAAACGATGTTTCAACAACTTTTTAGTGTATAATAGGTGATGATACATACACAATTGACCAATCGCGACTGTCAATCAAGGAATAGACCGACCAATCAAATGATTTATTCAACCCGGACCTGAGCTTATCAACTCCGATATTGGTCGCCATTTTTGCTAACTTTAATTGTTTGTTTGGCGACATAAACCTCGTAACTACAGCTTATTCAAGCTGTAGTTACGATGTTTAGGTCACAAGCCAACCATTATACTTGCTGCTGGCCCTAAATTTTGCAAACTAACGCCGTTAAAAATCGAAGCGGGACTTCCTATCGGAGCTAATGGGCGGGACCGAAGGAGTCAGTGGGCGGGTCCAGCGATTGGTCAATTGTCCGATTGTCAGACTGGAAAATTTAAATTTGAATAAATTCAAATGGTTGCAGACGATTCTTACAGGTTGGACGCGGAGAAATGTAACCAATCTAAAAAAGCATTTTATACCTTAACCTATCAAAAACGGCTATTAGTCTTCTTTTTCCAATAGGTGTATTGGTCCTTTAGGAGTCGAGTGGGATGGGTTCAGTAAATCCCGAATCTCGAGTGCCTTCCGAGTGCCATCTAATTCGTTTTATTATTATTATTATTATTATTATTATTATTACATTTGCTCGGACCGTGGTCCCTGGTGCCCTCATGGTGGGTGGGTGTGAAAAACCCTAGTATACGTTTTAGTTGGATGGTTCTCTTGTCTTGCCGGAGATGAATACAACAGAAAGTAATTCAAGAAAGCTATTTCTTTGCAATATCAGTTATGCCTCATCAGGCTGGTCAGGGGTGCACCATTCCCATCAGGTTTGTATAATCAACGAACTTAACTTCATGCTTGTTAAATCACTGAATGAATGAAAAAATAAATGAATGAAGAATAAATTAATGAAAGAATAAATTAATGAATGAGCGAAAGGATAAATGAATGAATGAACGAACGAACGCACGAACGAACGAGCGAATGGATGAATGAACGGACGGACAAACGAATAAAAGATCGAACGAACGCACGCACGAAAGAACGAACGAACGAGATGAATAAATGAACTTTTCCGGTGCAACGAAGGCTTGTGTCATCTGGTACGATTTAAAATTCTACATAAGAATCAAGTAAAAATTAAAGATATATGATAATTGTATGGGTCCAATGATAAAAAGATTGAAAAGATCGCTGACGACGCCAGCAGATTTTCGCAACAAACTATTTAAGATAAATGTCGGCCAATGTCGGAGTTTAAAGTTTACTTCTTTTCAAAAGGAATACTTTGATAGATCGACTGATTCTTTGATTGATAGACGCGATCCGTTAATTTGTTACATTGATACACTAATCATTGCCTATAAGTTAAGTTTAAAGAAATATATATTTTCGTCTATTTTAAATATCAATGATTTTTACTTCCAATTCATTACGATCGGAAGGCACTAAGTGTAATGTATAGGCCCTAAAGGGACTGGTGGGATTAAATCCCATATCTTCGTGTTTTATTTCAGTTCTTAAAATTCTCTCTTACTCTTTGCTCTCTCTCCTAAACACTGGGTCTAAATCAGATGCTTTACATAACTACATAATTATAGAAAAATCAAGTCAGTGTAAACACACCAATAACTTCTTACGAATGACAAACATCGAAAGAAAAGGAAAGCACCCCCGCCTAGTAGCCCGGTGAATAATAGAGAGAATAGCCAGGTAGGCCATTGGTTAGGAGGGAGAGAGTATTGTATTGCATTCAAAATGCGTGTTAATAAAAAAAAATGTCTTATAAAGACTATTAAACAATGCGAGAAAAATACGCAATTTCTCCTTTTTCTCTTTAATATTTCGAATGGTAAATTTCTTCAACGAGTCGATATTTTGGATTGTATTGTTACGGGTTGTTATCCTTTGATATTTGCTACATGCACGTAATTTTGTTACTTTCCGTTTGTTTAGTAATGCAATAGTAGCATAAACAAAGCTAGGTTTTAATGTGAGAATTTTTATTCATTTATTATTTTTTGTAGAAACAATATAAAAGCCATTCCTTGTTTCATTGTCTCATAAAGACAGAGACCAAATATGACTTTTGGTGCCTCCCGGAGAAGCCGATGTAAGGTCTCAGTCACGTTTTGTGAGAAATCGTCAAATTGACGATCAAAATATCGTAATTACAGCTTGAACATGGCTGTATTAGCTTTACTTTGGTCGCCCACCAACGATGATTTGGAGAGGTCTACTATATATTACTTCGTACTCAATTCCAAAGAGCTGGGCTGGCGTTTTTTTACAATAAGATTGATTAAATGGGTTTTAACGCCGCTTTTAACAGTATTTCAGTCATATCGCGGCGGCTGGAGCACCTAACAATGAATTCCTGGTATTTCTCACACCAGTAATACCACTACACCCATTCATAGCCTCCAGCTGCTATCCCACTTAGGTTTACGATTATCCACCAGTTGGTGAGAGGCAATCTTTTTACAATAATAATAGAAGATCTAATTCTAAAAATCATAATTCTAAATTTGATATGAATAATGATGATTGTGACAATAACAAACACAATAGCTGAAAAAAATATTGATAAATATACATGTATCAATAATAATTATGTAGCATCATCTTTTATAGAAAATTTATATGTAATTCTAGAATGTTACGGGACAATGTTAATAAAATGGTGCATTCGATCATATCACCATGCTCGACTTGTGTTAACTGACAGATAGAAGACATTTCAAAACGAATTTAATCAGGTGTAAGACTGTAAATTGATCGTGAAAATACTTATTTCACTAAATTAAATAAAGTAGAGGCACCCGCATGTTAATGTGGTTACGTAAATAATATTGACGACTAGAATGTTGTGTAAATATGTTTTAACCGGCGTTTTCGACTATTTGAGCGCATGCATGACTTTCCAACCATTACACATGTGGGCCAAGTAAAGACTCAGATAAGACCATTACAAACTCTATTCAAATTTTGATGAACTCCTTCACAAGTATGTTATCTAACCCATTCCCACTCAATTCCGCTTTTTAAGCATCTCAAGAAAAAGGATTTGGAAAACATTGTAGACAATGAACGTGACATCCATCTATAGATGAAGGAGCTATGCTGTGAACAAGGTCAATTTTAACCTTGAACTGTGACCTTGGAGCTATCTGATCATTTTTTTTTTCAAATTCTAAATCTATTCATGATATATAACAATTGTGCCAAGTTATTTGAAAATCCGTCCATAATTGAAGGAGCTTTTAACAAGGTCAATTTTGACCTTTGACCTTAAACTGTGACTTTGACCCAAATGATGCATCTATTCATGATAGAGAACAAGAGTGCCAAGTTATTTTTAAATCCACAAGACCTTGATCTTGGAGCTATTAAAAAACTGGGAAAAGTACCTCGACGCAATATCATAAGGAATTCACATTTGGAGTTTCGTCGAATTTAGCCAAAGGACTGTGGAGATATCAGGACGGGCGGATGAAAAACAGAAGGACGGACAGACGGACAGACAGACGAAGCGGGGAATATATGCTCTCCCTACGGGGACTTATATAATCATTCTGCACGGTGGAAATTATTGTGAAATAATGAAACATGCTCGGTACAAGAAACAGGTCCTTTTTCCACAATATTTTTCTCAGTTAGAGAAACGCAGGGACGTAAAAACAAGGGTTTAAACAAGAAAGGGTATAAATGAATAAATAGAAAAAAATCACGTGACCAAACCCGAACGACGAACAGACATTAAAAGGTTGATGATATATAAAATTGAAAGATACATTCTTATCATTTTAGGAATACAGTTACCTTTCAATTGTCTAAGTGTTGCTTGAGCTTTCATCATATTTAAGAAATTGGGATTTTTATCTGTTTAATTTAAATTAGGTTTTGCTGCACACTTTAGAATATTTTAGTGGTACAGTTTTGTATCTGTCTGGGCGCGGGATCTACCATGATCTCACCAGGGCAGCAATACGATTCAATCCATTTTCAAAACATCATAGCTTGGGATCAATAGGGCCTTATAGGATCCTTTCAAGCAAAATTGTTCACTCTCTCGACGGAATATTTTGTAGAAATATCTTTAGAAATGTCAAAATAACTTGTTGTGATAAATCCACTTTTCTTTAATGGTTCAACCTAAAGGAAACTTACCTTTAAATTCCACAGTCCTCAACGCCACGTTATTTGCTTTTTTACGCTCTAAAGGAAAACATTGTGTAAAATGGGGAATAGCTTGTTGCAAGCAATTTCTTCATTTTATAGAATGTTGTCTACCCATTAACTTGAAAAAACCCTGAAATTTCATAAACTTTCAATTAAAACCAGTCTAAAATTTTGCTCTCTGGTTATTTTTTAACATAACATAACATAACTTTATTGGTTTCGACTTGAACAGAGATGTTCATCGTCACAAACAAAGTATAATACATACACGCAATAATGGCTGTGTTTAACAAAGTTGTGGTAAGTTATCAATTAATGATTTGACATTTCATATCGATATGCTTAAGTTCAGCGGAAACAATAATAAGAAAGAAGCATTGAAATGTTTCATACATTATCAATTTTTATTCTGTTTGTACTTAGTTTTTAAAATTCAGCTATTCATATTTCTGAATAAGCTACGCTAACACCTTGCGGTCTAAATGAAATGCAAGGTGTCGGCCTTTTTTAAAGAAACTATAATGTTGTGCTTGTGATTCCACATGCTCAGTCTCTTATCGAAACGAAACGTAAGGGTCTGGGGAGAAGGATTCCAACCTTAATTTAACTTCCAATTTATAAAACATGACTACGCAATAGACTGGTGAACTTTTGATATCCAGAAAAAACAACTTCTTCTAACCGAACATAATCGAGCAGGAATTTTATCGGCGACGCGGAACCGAAATACCGTTACTACAGTCGAAGGAGCTGCAGTTAAGACATTTCGATTTCCCGTCTACAAATTATATGATTATTACTGTTATAGTTTTTATGTGTTTTTAAATTATATTATTACTAGGTCCGACTAGTCAGAAAAACAATATATACATTTATATGCATTTTATTAAAACTTTACAATAAATTACTGTAAAACAAAAGAGTATACGATCTATTTGGTTTTTGGCTTCGATATATGATACCAGGCTGATCAAATTTTTATGAAATAACTAAAGGTAAAATTTTTCTCACAAAGAAGGACTAAACAAAATATACAGTCTAGGCGTGGAAAAAAATGTCGAAACTACAGCTTGAAAATGCAGCCACGACACTCCGATCGACCATCGACATTTTTTTGTTTTATTTATTATTATTTTTTTTCATTACCGCTTCGTTAGTTGGTGTGATCTATTGAAACAGTTGTTCAGACAAGTAAGTTCCAGTACAATACCATAATACAATCGAAGATTCGTCTGAATTTGCAACGGTTAAAATAGACATAGTGTACTTGCTTTTTGTATTTGTACTATATATCTTATAGAATTGTAATATTTAATTAATTGAAATTAACTATAAAAGCCAATGGATGTGTTTTTATACAATTGAGTCGATTATGTATGGGCACTTTGAATTAATTGCTTCCTGTGTTCGAATGCTTTCTCACAGTAAACTGCCAATTTTTTAAGGATTTTTGGTTTTGTAGAATTGAGAAGTTGGATAAACTTAAACATATTTGGGCGCCTGTGGTAATAGTTTTCAATGTAATTTTGTCTAAGTGGGTGAAATAACGGACAAATAAGAATGGTACTCGTCCTCTACTTCATTTAAATGACAGAGATCGCATGTACGGTTTGATCGTTCTATATTTCTTTATCTTCCTGTTACAATATTTAGTAGAGGCTAGTCTTATTTTGGCCAAGATATTTCTGTATTTTTTGTTATGAATTTTTGTGAGGTACTGAGGGATATCAAAAGACTCTTTTAGATTTTTATACAATACCAATGAAGATTTAGTCTGAATGTCTTGATACCAATCGTTAATGTATAAATCCTTCAATCTGTTTATAAAAATAGGCATAAAAACCTTTTCATTTACTGACGATTGGAATAACCATACATCGTTAAAACCACATGACTCTAGTTATTGGTTAAAGAAAAATCTAGCTACAGGGATTTCCTCATAAGCGCATTCTTATATTACAAACCATAAGCTATTGAACATTATTACGTTCTTACCAGAAATTGGAAAGTAGTTTGGTTTAGAAGGCACAGGTGTGCTTAAATATTCTTAGCTTTAACCAATTACCAGACGGCAAAATTGGTTCAATTTGAAGGAGTTGCAAGAGACATTTTAAAGATTATGAAACTGGATTCTTTTGTAAAAAACATTGTGGATAATGAAGAATTGCTTGTTTCAAAAAAAAAAAAAAAAAAGATCAATTAAACCAATCTACCTACTTGGCACCTATACTTTTTTCAAATATATATATGCTTTGAATTGTCGCCTATACTTTATTTAGACCAGTCTTTTTTTTTTTTTCTCCTTTCTCTCTTTTTAAAGCTTGATAATGGGGTAATCGATAAATAATTTATATGGTCCAAAGTTGGTCATTTTATCAATTGAAATACTGAACATTGAAAGAAGCAATATTTTCTCATATTTATTGGGCTAGTTATGATATATGATTTTATGGATTAAATTGATTAATGGGTTGACCTTTTGACCACGTAAAAATCAAAGATATAATCACCAATCAATCAATTTGAACTGATATCGAATTTCAATAATAACGTTATCTTTTGGGAATGATGTATTTGATATTTCTTTAAAAATTCATGATATGTAAATAAAAAATGATAAATATATTTTGATAGGCTGCGCGCCAGTATTTCAGAAATTGTGACTTAGGATTCATTAAGCTCAATTAAATTAATTAAATATTCTTATCAACGGGCTTAACCCATTAACAGATGTAAATTTTAGACTGGCCCAAATTGAAAGAAGTTGCAGACGACAATTTAAAGTTTATGAAATTTTTGATTTTTTCAACCTTCTGAGTAAAATATTGTGGAAAATGAAGAAATTGCTTGATACAAGCAATTTCTACATTTTCCACAAAGTTTTCCTAAGCTGTTTTCCTTGGGGGCGTCTCAAACGTCACTAAGTGGGAATGGGTTAAATCAAATTGAACCAAGACAGATTGATGGTATTTTTCAAATAATTTCATCTTTTGGGCCCAATAATTGAATTTGACTTATAAAGTTACTATATATAAATATACTAGTATTACTTTACAGTCGACGAAGACAGACAATCTTTCAAGTGAACGATTTATATCATAAATTAGAAATATCATTTGAACCTAATGTAAAATAGTTATGAATGAAGTACTGTTGAGTATATGCAGTTAAGAATATCGTGGAATTGACAGATCGGTGGTCACGCCCACTGAGCTCCGACAGGAAGCTACAATTAGATATCAAACGGCTTTATTTTGCAAAATATTTAGTCCGCAATATCTTTCAAAATTTCAAATGGTTATTTGTTGATCTTAACGTTGTATCTACAGCTTCAATTAGCAAAAAATCGTCTATCGATTCTACTCACAGCAACGATTTGTCGACCGACCAATCGCTGGCCCCGCCCACCTACTATTTTGGCCCATCCCATTGACTCCAACAGGAAGTACCGCTTACGGTATCATTTTGCGATATCCATGGCCCGTAGCATGTTACAATAAGTAGATCGGTTGGTTGGCGACCCAAACGTCGTACCTACAGCTTGAATAAGCTGTAGTTACGACGTTTAAGTCGCCAAATAACACAAACATTGTACAAAAATGGCGGCCAATGTTGGAGTTGAAGCATAGTCCCGGCCTGAGTGAATAATTTGATTTGTCGATTGATTTCTAGATTGACAGCAGCGATCTGGCAATTCACTAAGAATTATTAATATGTTATATGTACGGCGTCGGAATGTATTCACAAAGACGCACAAGCTCTGGTATTGTAAAATTGTCATATGGGGTCTCGATTATCTCATTGTTTTCGTCTCTAGGTCGTAATATAAGGTTACAGGGAACTATTCCGTTTTCCATAGGCGACCATTATAAGAAAATAGCAAATAGCTCATCCCCAAAAATTGCAAGGGAGTCAAACCATATATCAAATTCAAGAACAATCATTCATCCGTCAGAATAAATGAATTGTGATATGGCATGATCCCTTTTATCAAGGAGTCATGACGTCTTTTTTAAGATAACCCTCTTCGCGCAGCTAGTTTTACTTCATTTTTCGAAAACTACCCTAGAGTATAGAAACCGCCCCTCAAGGGCCGAAATGCATTGAAATATTATCCCTTTTGCCCAAAGTTATTAAAAGAGTATCAATTGATCGGATCAAATCGTTAGATTTCATCTTGATATTTTATGGACCAATCAGAGGTCACTTTGATCTTTGTTTAAATGCCCGGAATTTCCCTATACTAAATGTGACAGATGGCGGGAAACTGTATTAGTTCCCTGTAACCATAATACGAGTTTACTTTATTGAAGAAATTTCCGCGAAAAGTAATCATTTTTGATTCACTGAAAATCGATAAACTTTGGAAAAACATTGCGAAAAAGAGAACAAGTAATTTCTCATTTTACTCACAATCTTTTACCGTATATGGTGCGTCCTTTTCAAGTAACCTATGCTTTAACCTATTTGCCGACGAAAATATTGTATGCTCATCCAATTTGGAGGAAGTTGTAGAAAATATTTTAACTGCTCTAAAATTGGAAAATAATTGCCAAATAAGATAGACAGCATAGTGTTAAAAGGAGAAATTGAAAGCCTTGTATGAATGCTGTATATAATATTTGATAATATGTAAGGTTTGTAAATTGTTTATAATTATGCTTATTTTAAAGGCCCGCACTTGAGATTTGGCAACTAAATGTGAAACTTCATTGAATAAAGGCGTCATTTTTATCATGATATTATTTAACCCTTGTCATTCTGAACCCGGAATATTCCTGTTTTGGCTATTGGTATAGACAAAGATCAGCCTGCGCATAAGTGCGGTCTGATCTTAGTCTACACCACCTACTTATACCTTCTAGGCAGCAATTGTTTGTAAAAATGATTTCTAAAAGAAACAAAGGCCATCTATAAGGTCTTGCATTGCTTTCAGTCCTTTGATTAACAACTCTTGGAAACAGCATGACAAGGGTTAATACTAATATTTGCGTGTTTAAAATAGTCAATCTTAACTGTACAGTTCTAGTTTATGACATTTTAAGGGGGTTCCCTGCGACGACCGGCTGCTGCTCCAATAGAATCCGTAGAGAAGGATTTAAGTCAAAGTTGTCATAGTTAACACGTCCCTCTTTGTTACAGGCTCTGAGAATCACCAGTAAAAGGTCGCCTTTAATCATAGGCTGTTTTGTGAATTCAGTGTTGTGAAATCAGCCATGGTAAAGTCGAGCCGAGGACCCCGCAGATTTGCTTTCTTTATATGATATTACCAATATTCTCTAACCCTTAGTGCGCTATTAATCTGTAAATTAATTTCCAAATAACAGAATTTTAGACTAGGTCAAATTTAAAAAAGTTTCATACAACAAGATTTGGTTGGCGAAATTTTAATTCTTTGTCTTTTTGGTTAGAAAACATTGTGAGGTTTGAAGAAATTTCTTATTACAAGCAATTTCTCCTTTTCCATTTTTTCCAGTTTTCCATGACAATTATGCTAAAGGAAGAAAAAAAGGTCGTTATGTCCTAATTGGTGAAGAAGTCATCTATATTTTATTTTTCATTAGTATTTTTTGTTATCATTATTATTACAAAACTTTGACTTGCCTTAAATGATGTGGGTAAAACATAGATTAGTTAGTACGAAACACGGGAGTGTTTTTCAGTCAACATCAATAAATCTTACCGCTTTTTAAAAGAAAGTCAATATTTGATTCCCATCGCATTCATTAGAAAGTTGATGTTGAAAGTTAAATAGGGTCATTTAAGTTCACGCATAGTGAGGTTCATAACCTTTTAAATAGCACTGAATTCACGTTAATCATTCACTTCAATCTATGCATTAGAAAATTGACCCCGTTCTGGTAAATTTGATCTTTTAACGTTACTTTATGGCGTTGGGAAATTTCAGTGTTTTGATGACGTCACAATTGTCTGATTTTTTTTAAACGCCCCTTCAGAATGAAAACTTTGAAAAACATTGTAGAAAATGAATAAATTGCTTGTTACAAGAAATTTCTTTCTTATCCACAATGTTTCTATCCAAATATACAGATTTTGAAAATTCCACCTACTAAAACTTGTCGTCTGTATCTTCTTCAACCCTTAACAGTTTTTTTTTCTTTTTCAAAATTTAAGACTTGTCCAAATTCAAAGAGGTCGCAGACAATAATGTAAAGTAGGTGCAATTCAAAAAGTAAGCATCTTATTTTCAGAATCAGCTATTTACTTTTTGAGAGTAAATACGTCCACTTTTAAGAGAATGTGCTTTTGAAAAGAATTATGAACGTTTAATGAACATTGTAATTTAATGGAGGTGTCAGCCCGAGCAAGATTGACGGTATTTAAAAAGAAAACACAAAAACATCCTACGGGAAATACTAGAAAAGTTCAATTCAATAAAGGTGTACCTTTCACTGGAGTTGATGCGATTCCATGTCGGTGATAAAACAATTGGTCAACAACAAAGTATTTTTCATATGTTTCAAAGTGTCTAAACTCCTATAAAAGCAAATTGATAGTAACCTAAAAGAATATGCACATATTTGCTTGATACTAAGAACACATGGGAAATTTAAGAGAACGCTAGCTGACGAAATTTTAAAACAAAGGGCCATTACTCGAAAACATAAATGGAATGTAAGCAAATAATGGGTAAAGAGAGAAAGCATTTCGCCTTTTCTAAATGGGATATAACCACAAGTGATAAATCTCATACTTTCAGACATTTAATCCATTCCAACTCAATCCCTCCTTTTTACGCCCCTTAAGAAAAAGCTTTTGAAAACATTGTGGAAAATGAAGAAATTGCTTGTATCAAGCAATTTCTTCATTATCCAAAATGTTTTATATTTAAAAAGACGAAAAAATTCAAAATTCCATCAACTTGAAATTGTCGTCTGCAGCTTCTTTCAATTTGGACCAGTCTAAAAATTTGCTGTGTTGGAATGGGTTAAAGAAGAAAAAAATAAAGTGGGCTCGGAATACTGTTCATGCGAATTCACTTTACCATTTGTAGATCTATCCAACCATGACGTTTTAACCCATTCCAATACAGCAAAATTTTAGACTGGTCCAAATTCAAAGAAGCTGCAGACGACAATTTCAAGTTGATGAAATTTGAATTTTTTTGTCTTTTTGGATAGAAAACATTGTGGATAATGAAGAAATTGCTTGAAACAAGCAATTTCTTCATTTTCCACAATGTTTTCCAAAGTTTTTCTCTTGATGGGTGTAAAAAGGAGGGATTGAGTTGGAATGGGTTAAGTTGATGTCTATCACGATTGACTGACTGCGACTATCAATCAATGAAACAATCGACCAATTGTCGACCAATCCTCGAATCATTCATTTAGACTGGAACTCTGATTTTAGACTTAAACATTGGCCGACATTAAAGTGAAACATTTCTGTTGGTTTGACGACTTCAACGTCGTAAATACACCTTATTCAGGTTGCAGTTGCGACTTTTAAATCGCCAACTACGATTTTACTGATTTGTTACTTGTTCATGGTCATAAAAATTTGCAAAATAATGCCGTTGAATATCGAAGTGTCAGGGTCAATGGACTTGACCAGTGGAGTCAGTGAGTGGAGCCAGCGATTTGTCAATTAAGTCCAGGTTAAATTTGGGACGGTAGGACGGGTTGACGAGCGAACGATTGGAAGAATAGACGAACGTGCGTTATTACTATATGCTCACGCAGATTTTTTTTCAGCAGGGCATAAAGACAAAATATCAAGGCGTCTGCTTTAAGAAGCCATAGCAATGGTAACAAAGATGACGAGGTATGAATGCAGTAAAAACTAAAATGATTGAAACATAAATTTCATATACATCCATTCATCTCAACATCTTTATTTTTTTTCACGACATGCTTAATACGCGTCTATACAATAAGTCTATTTAATTGTTTTAATCCTTCATCAGATAACAAAGAATCGAAACAAAAACTGTAATTCAATATCTATTGAACAAGAATAATTCATTTTGATAAAATCATCGTGGGTAAAGGAAAAGTTACTAGGTACAAGCAATTTCTTCTATTCCAACAATGGTTTTATTTGATTCCTCTTGGGTGTTCAAACGTTTCATTCATAACATAACATGTCTACAATCTTTAACCCTTAAGGACACAATTTTCGCACTGGTACAAATAAAGATCTCGCGCAGGGCAAGTACCCGTTACAAGACTGATTCTTTTGGACTTGTCCAAGCTTAAAGGAATTGCAGGCGACAATTTTGATTTCGTGAATAGATTGTTTCAATTCTAAGGGTATGAAAACATTGTCGAACATGAAGATATTACTTCTTGCAAACATTTTCTTCATTTTATACAATATTTTTTTTTTTTTGAAAGGCGTCATAATTCGTCATTGTGAGGAAATGGGTTAAAATTCAATAATTATAGAAATATTTAATTTTAATCAGTTCCATATGCGTTGATAAACATTGTACAACAAACATAATGTACCAGCTGGTTCAAATCGAAACATCGTTCTGTCGTCAATTAAAATCAAGTTGAAAAAATAAATGTCCCATAAATAAAAACCATTGTGAGAAATGAGGTCCATCTTTTCCTACACTATTTTGCTGAACGCATTCTCATACAATTGTTATTGTTGTCATGCCGTTATGAATAACGAGTTTGGAAATATCTCGAGAAAATAAGAAACTGCTAGTAGCAGCTCCGTCTCCTTTTCTCACAATATTTTCAACCATGTCTGATATGTGTATTTCCATTCACACGTTCTTCAACCATTTCCTGTTCAATCCATGTTTTTTACGGTCCTGTGTTTTGATACTTGAGAAAACATTGTGGAAAAAGAAGAAATTGTTTGTAACAAGCAATTTCTTCATTTTCCACATTATTTTCTACCCTGTTGAATGATTACTTTTCAAATAAAATCGATTTTATATTGCTGGCTGCAAATCCTTTGAATTTGGACAGGTCTAAAATTTTGTAAAACAGGAGAGGGTTAAAAGTTGTCTGAAATTTCTTTTCGATTATCGTCCGTTAAAGGTTAAAAACTCCTGTAACGAAAGGACTTAGACCATCTCCTGTTCGATCCCTGGTTTTTTACGTCCCTGTGATTTTATACATGAGAAAACATTTATGGTAAAAGAAGAAATTGCTTTTAACATGCAATTTCTTCTTTTCCAACAATAGTTACTACTCTTGTGGTTGGTAACTTTTTAATTTGCAGTTTCAAATGTCGTCTGTAACTTCTTTCAATTTGAACAAGGCTCATATTTTGAAAAACAGGAAAGGATTTAACATTGCCATATATCTGTCCTCACCAGAAGACCACTTTATAACTTGCAGCTTATGTTTTTTACTATCTACATGAACATATATTGAAGCATATTTTCTGTGATTGCAAAATACAACAAATAATAAACATGTTTTCGAAAGAAAATTGTGCCGGTTTATACATAACAGATTTTTTCCAATTGACCTTGCTTTTCAAATAGTTTACAACAGTTTACAACTAGAAGTTTTTTCACAGTCATCACCAAAGCAAACTATTTGGTCTCAATTGTGATAAATTGAAGGATAAAATAGCATACTGAAGAAATACAAGAGGGTTAGATGGCCCTAGATCGCTCATCTGAATCCAATTTCTCAATCTAATAAATCAACTCAAATTTGATGATAATACTGGTATTTGACAAAGTCTGGTGAATTTAAAGACAAAGTGTTGTGATTGGATAAACAGAAAACTGATATTATCACGAAAACCCCTTTTTAATTCATAAATGAATGTCACCATATTCAATGGGGCTCTTCTAAATAACAATATGAACATTTTCAGCAAGCTTGAGAAAGATTCAGCCAAAGTTGTGACCTCTAGAGAGATAACAACGAATTTTAATCCAGGCCTTTTACCACTTGATACTAGTTAAAATGGCAGTATCTTCAATATGGATCTTCCTGCTGACCATAAAAACAATTTCAGCAAGTTTGAGAAAGATGGAGCCAAATTTGTGACCATTAGAGTGATAACACTGAGTTATTGACGACGCACGACGGACGTCGGACATTTAAGTATCAAAAAAACGCACCATGACCACGCTTTGCTTGGGTCAGCTAAAAAACGAAAGAACTGTTTATGAGGAGTATAATGTTTTGAAGAATGGCTTTCTGATGCGACTGTCCATGACTAATTGTGTAGCTAATGATCAGCCTATAGCTTGAATAAGAACCAATTATTCATGGTCTGCCCAATGAGTTTGCCTCATTTTTTGTGAGGACAAAAGAACGGTGCTACGAGCACGAGAGTGCGATCGAGAGCACGAGAGTACGTTGGGAAGTACGCGTGATTGTCTTCCAGTTGGCCATATGATTCTCGCGATCTCACCATCGTACCCTCGTGTTATAAACATCTTACTCACGTGTTGTGAATAGCATACTCACATACTCCCATGACTATCGCGTTTAAAAAATTATATTATAAAAATCCATATTTTTAACGATGGCACTAACGGGCTATCTTAACGTTTATGTTGTAATACTTTGAATAATATTATAGATTTTTACTTTTGAAATGAGTTCATTGAATGATTGTCATATTCAGAATATCACAATGAACGAATCATCGCAGTGACAGAGTCTGATTTAACAGTATGGTATATAAAGGAATAAATTTTTCATAAAACAAAAAAGATATACAGAATGGTTTTCATACAAATTCAGCATTGACGGATTTTGGCTGTCAATTGATAGAGTCTATCGACCAATCGAACAATTAATTTAGACCTAAAGTGAACTTTGAACTCCACTATTGGCCGACATTTATCTGAAACAGGTTGTTGTTTGTGCGTCGTCACTAGACAATATTCAAGCGATAGTTACGACGTTTGTGTCGCCAAAATACCATTTGAGCCTATGCGTGACATTTCCAACCATTTGGCATGTGCGTGACTCACACACATTGCACCCTGGATAGACATCCGGGGCAGTTAGAACATTCGCTGATTGTTTAAAGAAGCTTTGGATCAGTATCTATATACAGAGCGCAGAGTGAAGACTCTGGTCAGACTGTGCGGATGCACAGGCTGATCTGAGTCTTTACTTGGCGCTCATGTGTAATGGTTGGAAATGTCACGCATGCGCTCATTTTGCTTTTCTGTTACATTTTACAATGAATTTTGCAAAGGTAACACGTTTTCATATCTAGTTGAAACTTTCTGTCGGAGCTGAGTGGGCGAAGCTAGCGATCCGCCAATTGACCAATCGCGGCTGTCAATCAAATAATCAGTCTACAAAAGAAATCATTAATTTAGACCAGAAGTTATTTTTGAAATCCAACGTTGGCCGCCATTTTTGTCAGCTTTTTTTGTATGTTTGGCGACATAGACGTCGTAACTACAGCTTATTAAATCTGTAGTTACGACGTTTAAGTAGCCAACCCACCATTCTACCTTTTGTTACATGGTACAGGCCATAAATTTTGCAAAAATAACGCCGCCAGATATCGAAGCTGAACTTCCTGTTGGAGTCAATTGGGCGGGGCCAACAGAGTAAGTGGGAGGGGCTAGCGATTGGTCAATTTGCCGTCCGTCGGCTGGTTTCTATTATTTCACATAAAATTACAACATTTCCCATTTACTACAGTTCACTTTTTCGACTTGGGCCGTCCCTTTCGACTCAACCTTCGGTAGAGTTTCGTCAAAAATCCCCCCTTTTCCTCCTCGTCTTTTTCCGGGAGAGTGTAGTCTGGCATCGTGTACCTTTCTGGGTCCAGCTTATAACGGATTTGCTTTAACAGGGTCACCAGTATATCATCCACGTTGTGGTTGAGAGCGGCGGATGTCTCGAAATGGAAACAATCGTAGGTTCGGCAGATAGACAATACGTCTGAAATATAATTATTCTCGTGGTTTAACCCGTTCCTGATTTTTGAAATTTTAGACTGGTCCAAATTCAAAAAGGCTGCAGACGACAATGAAAATTGGATGCAATTTGAAAAGAAACAATCTTATGTGGTAGAAAATATTGTGGGAAAAGGAGAAATTGCTTGTTACAAGCAATTTCTCCTTGTTCCACAATATTTTCTCCGGTATAAAATCACAGCAACGTAAAATCCCGGGTTTGAACAGGAAAGGGTTAAACAGAATTAGATGTGCAATGGGGTCTTCATATTAAATATACAACTTTAAGCAAATGCACATGTATGTTGAATATAGTCTTGTTCCGCTGTCGACTTATACATGTAAATGAAGTCACTGTCGAGGGCTGTACAAGTCTATCGTGATTAATTAAATCTAGTTTCGTCTATCACAATTCCGGTATTTTGGTTCGTCTCATATCTCCGTGAAAAAGTTTAATGCGGATATATTTTATTAGGTCATTGCCATGGCGCTGTTGGTAGCACATCTTACGCTCAATTATGATATCCGGGTTCCATTCCCGGTCACGGAAAATATCCTTTGCACCCAAAGGATGAATAATCGTAAACCTAAGTGGGAAGAGCAGCTGGAGGCTCGGAAAGGATGTAGTGGTAGTACTGATGCAAGAAGTATCAGGACTTCGAGGCTAGGTGCTTAAGCCGCCGCGATATGACTGTAATACTGTTAAAGGTGACGTTAAACCCCATTCAAAATAAACACACCAGCATATTGTGTATGCCTGTGCAAAAAGTATGAGAAATAAGAGGAGATTTTTTCGTTTAGTTTTCTTTGGGGTATGAAACGGTAGACCTAAGCTCAATTTTCAATGAAATCCCTTTAAGGCTTCCTACAATTTGGTTAGATTTTTTGTAACTCAATGAAAAAACAAATGTTCTCTTTATCCCAGAAACTAAACCTTTTATATGTACCTAAGGTTATTAACAAAATATGTCGATATTGGAGGACAAAATGTTTTATGTTTACTTTTAAGTTAGGCTGTAGTTACAAAAATTCGGTCGCCAATTGGCAATGTGAAGCAAGAGCAGAAGAAATGAAAACGTGTAAGGGGGATAAGTAAAACGGTGCGATTTATAAAACAACGGGAGACAATCCACGATTGAAACCAATGAAATGTGTGAAAATGTAGACCTTGAAGTAATATCTACATTATGATTTGGTTAATTTCTTCTTGTTCATTAATCATTTCCTTTGGGAAATTTTAGACATTTCCAAATTGAAAGAGGTTGCAGACGATAATATAAATGCAATTTGAAGTTAAAACATCCTATGTGGCAGAAAATATTGTGGGAAAAGGAGAAATTGCTTCTGACCAGCAATTTCTACCTTTTCCACAAAAAAATATCAAGCATGGAATCGCAGCGACGTAAAATCCTGGGTTTGTATAGGAAGGTTTTAAAGCAGAAATTCTTTTGCATTTAGTCTGTAAGGATCGAGCACTAAATTTTGAGTGAAATCCTTCAAGTAAGAGACACAATCTTAAAATTTTCGTTGAGAATCGAAACGAATACGGTGGATTGTAAGCACTATAACGTCCTGGTTGTAGGTAAATATCTCGTTTGTAAAAAAAAAAAAAAAAAAAAAAAAAATGGCCTCAATTATCAAACATGAATACAAGCTGATCTCTGTCTATACCCCGGTCCAAAGCCAGGTTAGAAAAGAATTGGATTCAAAATTACTAAAGTCAATTGATCCTTTAAGATTTTGATTGATTGATTGCATGGGGTTTAACCCCGCTTTTAACAGTATTTCAGTCATATTGTGTGGCTTGAGCACCTAACAATGGGTTCCTGGTTTTTCTCACACCAGTACTACCACTACATCTTTTCTTAAACTCCAGCTGCTATCCCACTCAGGTTTACGATCATCCACCCATTGGTGAGAAACAAATGTCAGAAAGGATATGTGCCGCCGTCGGGGGTCGAACCCATGACCTCCCATGTTTGAAGAACGGGAGTCTGACGCGCTACCGACTGCGCTATGATGGCCACTTTTAAGATTTTGACAGCGATCTTGAAAGTGACCCGAATTCGATAGATTCCTACTGGTCAAAGTAATGAATTTGGTTCAGTGTCAAAACTGTCTGCTTTAGTTCACCATTTATCCTTTTAAAAGCAAAAAATAAATAAATAAATAAATAAACAATGTTACATTTTAATGTATATACGACAAAAAATGGACAAAGTGCACTACATTTGTTCATAAAATCTTCACGTATCTAAGTTTAATACGAAACTGTCTTATGCAGTGGCTCATTTTCCCAACTACTTTTAGTTTGTCTGGAACTTCTTTAAGTGTTCACCTGTTTGAAGATTTGTAGACTAGTAGTTGTTTTATACATTACCAGACTATAAATTTTCAGACTGGTCCGAATTCAAAGATATTGAAGAGGACAGTTTACTTGATGAAATTTTAGACTTGTTGTGACAAGCAATTTCTTCATTTCCACATTTTTCCCCGAAGCCTATTTTCTTGAAGGCGTCATAAAGGGGAATTGTGTGGAAATGGGTTAAAGGAAAAAAATATTTGTCACCCATCAAGTGAAAAAAGGAGCACTCTGTGATACAAAGGATCAAAAACGAGATCGGATCAAGCACCGACCAATTCGACTAACTATTTCAAGAATAGAAGTATACTAAGTTAGAATGACCAATCTATATTCCATATTTACTACGATAATCCCGCAGTTTGATGAACTGATCATGACTGACCATGGAAACATTGTGATATGGAGAGAAGTTGGCTGTCACAAGCAATTCTTCCTTTTCTAGTAATGTTTTCTAGAATATTTAGCCTTTTCAAATATATATGCGAATTGAAACGTCGTCTACATGTGTATGTTTATATTTTTTTTATTTGAAACATTGTGGAATTTTTAACGTCTAGCAAAGGGCGTAGTCTAATCACAGTCTATGTCAAAATTGGTAAAATATTTTCTTTTTTCACTTGATGTCTTTAAATTATAAGAAATGGAGATAATTTTTGCTGTTGTTGTTTTGTTTTGTTTTCGTGGAGGTATGAAACGAAAAAAACTAATCACACTAGTGTTTGAATCCGTTTCATCCCTCCATGAAAACGAAAACTTATTTCTTCATCTCTTGTATGAGAGGCCACATTTATAATTTACTCACCATTTCGTTTAACTTTCCGTTTTCTCACGAGGTCTATCTTGTTTCCCACCAGTATTATAGGTCGATCTATCCCATAAACGTGGCGTAACTTGTAGAGACTTTGAACGGCAGCATCGAACGTCGTTCTGTCTATTACGGAATACACGACAACGTACGCGTCTGACGTCAAGTCTATCTCGTGATCTTCGGAATCCTGGAAAAAAAGATATATAAGGAATATCACTATATAAATTTACATGTAAATATTTTTATTTAAATATATTCATTCCACGCAGACAAAATCGAACACGCCAGAAAAGAAATCCGTATCTGATAGTTTCAAATACGGTTCCATATAAGGCAGTCTAAGATGATTCCATTTTCATTCTGTAGATTACGTAATAATACGAATAAACGTAATCCTAATAGTAAAGGAAAAGTAAATACCTCTAGAAATACAGATTATTTCATCAAGCTTATTTGATAATGATATTAGGTATATGATAAATGGAATATTATGTTACGATTGTAATACATCTTGGATTTGATTTTCGTCGCGGTAGAAAATTTGATATTCAACTCGACCTTCAGTCTCGTTAAATTCAAATTTTCCTCGGATATTTCGCGAAATATAAAATTTTCCTACAAATCGAGAATCCAATGTAAGCTTTCGTATCATCGTATTCCATTTTTATATACCAAGCAAAATAAAAAGAATATTACGATAAAAATTTGATTGGTTAATTGAATCTTTGATTGACAGTGGCGATCCACTAATTAAGAGCTAGATTAATCCATTACCACATGGCAGTATTTTAGAGTGGTCCAAATTCGAAGAAGTTGGAGACGACAATATTGAGGTGATCAACTCGTAGTCTTTTGGTGTGGAAGACACTGTGGATAATGAAGAAATTGCTTGTGTCAAGCAATTTCTTCATTTTCCACCATGTTCTCCAAAGCTCTTTTCCTTGGGAGCATAAAGAAGAAGGACTGTGTGGGGATGGTTTAATCAGTGATAAGCAAAATAATTGTTTTAAACGATAAAGGCGTTTGTGGGGCATCTCGGGAACTAGTGTTTCACCCTAAGTGGCAAGCAACGCAATAAAATGGTTGTAACAGTTGTCTAAATGCTTCAAATATTTCATCAAATGTATGAAAAACAATTAAACATCTATTTTATGGCCAATAAAACCAAACACTGACGTAATTCTCGCTGTTAAGAACAGTAAATGCTATATTTGAATCATACAACGTTAATATCTAACAAAATGTTTTTTCGTATGTTGCACAGATAATTTAAACAAACATATTAAGCTCTGAAATACGACATGAATAGAAGGATAATTCTAAGGAATATGATATTATCCCATTCCCACAGAGTGACGCTTTTTGTCGCCGCCCAAGAAAATAAATTGGGAAAACATTGTGTAAAATGAAGAAATTGCCTGAACCAAGTAATTTCTTCATTTAACACTATGTTTTAAAAAGTTGGGGAAAAAATAAAAAGTTACCTAAACTTGAAATTGTTGTCTGCAAATCCTTTAAATTTGGACCAGTATAAATCTTTGCTGCCTGGTAATGGGTTAAACCCTTCAATGAGTAATTGTTTATGTAATAGTCTGAAAAGTCCAGTTTCTTTAGATTTCGTGACCGAAATCTGATGCGTATTAAGCTGTGAGATACGACATGAATAGAAGGATTCTTCTCAGGAAAATGATGTTTATCCCATTCCCACAGATAGACGCTTTTTGTCGCCGCCCAAGAAAATAGATTTGGAAAACATTGTGTAAAATGAAGATATTGCTTGAACCAGGCAATTTCTTCATTTAACACAATGTTTTCAAACGAAAAGTTGGGGAAAAAATAAAAAGTTACCTAAACTTGAAATTGTTGTCTGCAAATCCTTTAAATTTGGACCAGTGTAAATCTTTGCTGCCTGGTATTGTATTTAACCCTTCAATGAGTAATTGTTTATGCAATTGTCTGAAAACTCCAGTTTCTTTAGATTTCGTGACCGTTATCTGATGTACAGGTAAACGACTGCACGAAAACCGAAGTATCGATTTGAATCAGCAAAGATATGAGATAGGGGTTTGTAGTTGAAAGCTATTTCGTTTGGCAAGAAACAAAAAGCATATCGCAGCAGGCGATGAAATCATCGTAACTACAGGTCAACTGACTGATCGCTGTCCCCGCCAGCTGACTCCGACGTAAAGATCTACTTCGATGTTAACCCATTCATACACGATAAAATTTTAGACTGGTCCAAATTGAAAAGAGTTGCGGACGACAATTTAAAGTTGATATAAAGTGTGTTTTTATTTTTTGTTTTGTTTTGTTTCAACTTTCTGGTAAAAAACACTGTGAAAAATGACGAAATTCCTTGCTGAAAGCAATTTCTTGTTTTCCACAAATTTTCCCAATTGCTTTTCAAGAGGGGTGTCAAAAAGCGTCATTTTGTCGGAATGAGTTAAACGGTATTATTTTCCAGATATATGGTAACATATATCCAAAAGGTAAAATTGTTGATTCACGAGCTCAAAATCATAGCTACATCGTGAATAGGTTGTAGTTTTAAGTCGCCAAACAAACAAACAAACAAAAACTCACATAAATATCGACCAATGTCAAAGTTCAAATAACTTCCGTTCTATATGAATGATTTGATTGGTCATTCGATTTTTATTGACAGTTGCGGACGGTCAATTTAGTCGTAGATACGACGTTTCCGTCGCTTTGATTAGATGATAGTCACACTATGACGTATTGTGTCTCACTATAAGGCGACAGACACATAAAAGTGGCGCGCCTATGTAGTCCGAATAGTGTCAGCCCGATTAGCTCAGTTGATAGAGAATTTGACTTCAAATCTCAAGATCATGGGTTCGAGCAATGGGCTGACCATATCAACTGATGAAGTAATTGTCTTTCGGATGAGACGTTAAACCGAGGCCCCGTGTGACGGTGCAATCCATCGAGCACGTTAAAGAACTAGGCGGAGTTCTCAGCACTTTCGTCCTGTATATCCTTGCACTATCCCCCGTAACAACTAACCGTCGTCTGGGGGCGTCGCACATATGGGCATGTACTACGGCAGCGACGATAAATAAACGGAAATACACATGCAAGCAGATTTGTTGATTAAATGTGTTTGCTTTTCAGAAAAGTCGCTTAAAAATTACTTTGATTATTTCAGAATTCTCTCTCAGTTCGATGCTTTTCGAACTCATTAGATTCGTCTGAATTAGACTATCCTAATGAGTTCAAATAACATAGGATTTAGTTATGATAGTTTTATAGTAAATTCGTCAACTTTTCAAAAGCTCATTCTTTTTGAAAACGAAATTTTGATGACGGTCGCTAAATAACAGTGATCGATTAACCATTTTCTGTCTTCAAAATTTAGAAATGTCCTGTTCAAATTCAAAGGTTTTGAAGACAAAAATTTACAGTGGAAATAATTTAGAAAATAACCATTTACAAGGGAGAAACTATTGTGGAAAAACAAGCAATTTCTTCTTTTTCTACAATGTTTTCTCAATTTTAAAATCACAGGGACGAAAAACCAGTGATTAAACAGGAAAGGGTTAAGCAAGATTGACTGTATGTGAGCGTCGAATGAAAACATCTCAATTCACCTGTAGGCGTAATGTTATGATCAACAGCCTTTGGAATTTTGAACACGAATTGTTGGAAATACGAAAGATTAATCAGTTATCGATGTTTTTGTCTTTCAATTACTTTTGAAGAATTTAATGAGAGATCTGACAACAGAAAGGATTAAAATTCAATTTAAGTCTTATGAAATTTCCCAAATTTTGCTGTAGAGCAATTAAAAGGCCCTAAGATTTTATTTACAGAGTGACGTATTATCGCAAAAATACTTTAAGGAGTATAAATGCCTACAAATATTTTGTAGGCCATAATAAAAACTGAAGAAAAGAAGGACGTATAAAATCTGGAATTGTGTTAGCATTAATGAGATCTCCATCGTTGGGCGACCCGTAGTTACGCTATTCAAGCTGTAGTTACTATGTTGTAGTCGTCCTACCGACAAAATGCTGAGGATAAACGTCAATGATCACTTCCAATATACATAAATATAATATTTGATTTGATTTATTTTATTGATTTTTATTTGTCGATCAGTCAATTGATGGATCGCAGTTGACAATCAAAGAATCAGTCGACCAATCAAATCATTGATTTAGACCGAAGTTTAACTTTGAAGTCCGACATTAGTCGACATTTATGTTAATCATTTTTATAAATTTTGCGTCTTAAACATAGCAGCGACAGATTACCCCCAGCTGTAGTTACGACGTCCAGACAATTAACCCATTCCCACACAAGCCCTCTTTTTTACGCCCCTCAAGAATAGAGCTTTGGAAAACATTATGTAGAATGAAAAAATTGCTTGTTGCAAGCAATTTCTTCATTTACACAAAGTTTTCTACCCCAAAAGACCAAGATTTTTTAATTTCCACAAACAAAAAATTGTCGTCTGCAACATCTTTCAATTTACACCAGTCTAAAATTTTCTTGTGTGGGAATGGGTTAATACCATTTATTACGAAAGACGATTTTGCCGTCTTATCTCAGTGGGTGGGGGTAGCTACCCGCCAATTCCAGAACATCGAGTTGATTTGAGTTGAGTCGGTGCGTGTTATTTCAAACAGTTTCACATGTACGATAAGCGCGGGAAGTCCTGACATCCATGTGGTGTGCGTAGAATAGTCGCTGGTCGTTTACAGAAAAAGATGTTTTAGTAGCCTTCTACGAGGCGTTTTGCGAAGGCTCCGATCAGACAGTGTATCCACTCAATCTGACATGAGTCACACACTCTCATGAGTCGCACAGTCTGGCACGAGTCGCACACTCTCATGAGTCGTAGAGTCTGACCTGAGTCTCATTGTCTGAACTGAGTCACACAGTCTGAATTCAGTAGCACTTTCTAACCTGTGTCCCACCGTCTGACATGAGTCTTACAGTCTGAACTCAGTCTCACAGTCTGAACTCAGTCTCACAGTCCGAACTCAGTCTCACAGTCTGAACTAAGTCACACAGTCTGAACTGAGTCTTTCTAAAGATGACTGGAATATCGGTACATGCTTAATCATTTCTTTAATTGAAAAAAAATAATGAGACATCTAAAGTTCTAGAATTAGGGGAAGAAAACAAAATGAGCTGTGCTACTTGTTCCAATCTTTTTGGTCTCTTTTACTTCTAGTTACTAAAACTTATAGCGGGAATCCATGTTAAGTGTACCGAATGTCTCAATATAACTCAAACTCTGTTTTATTTTGTACTACATGTATTTATATTGGTTTAATGCCACAAGCTGTATTTCAGTTATATCCCGTAGGTTTGTGCATATAAAAAACGGTCCCTCAGTAATTCATCTTATATAAAGCTATATTTACGATACTTCTCTCGCCCAACGACGCAGTGCGCCATTTGTCTCTCACTGATGGATGAATGATAAGTAGTGGGCCTAGATGGGATGATTAGCCGGTGGCTCGGACAGAATAGTGTGGTTGTGCCGGTGTGAGAAAGTATACGACCTTTCTGACATTTTGTTCGCCCAACGACGACATTATGTCGCATAATGAAATGTCGAATGTCGGAATGAATGTTGGCCGAGGCGGGGTCCGAACACACTACCCCAGGCTCGACAGCACGGCGCGTTCACAACAAAGCCAACCAGTTCTAAGCCATGCTTGATTCCATACAGTGAAATTTATCAAAATAAACCTACCTCCTCAGGTAAGACATCAATAAACTCCATCGTAGCTTCTTCTCCGTCCAGTTGTATCGTGATTGTACGCTCGACTTCATCCACTGAAATTAGAAATGCAGGAACACTTGCATTAAATGGAAACCCAGGGCTTGTCCAAAGTGAAAAGGGTTGCAGACGATTTAAAGTTCATGGAATATTAAGGGCTTATTATTATTATTTTTTATTCATTTATCTATTTTCTATTTTCTTGGTAGAAAACATATTGTAAAATGAAGATTTTGCTTGTTACAAGCAATATTTACATTTTATACAATGTTATCTAATCTGTTTTTTTAGAAAAGTCCAAAGGCGTCAGTGTGTGGGAGTGGGGTAAGCACTTGATGTTGATGTTATCTATGGAAAGGATATTCTTATTCCATACTTATTGCCACTTTTCAACAATATACTTGATATGGGCTATTTCCCAGAATCTTGGTCAGAAGGTTTTGTCATCCCACTACACAAAAAAGGCGACTTAAACGAGGTAAATAATTACAGGGGCATCACCTTTTTAAGTACACTAGGGAAACTTTTCACTCGTGTTTTAAATAACAGATTATGTAATTGGGCAGAGGAATACAGTGTGTATATCGAAGCCCAAGCTGGCTTCAGAAATAACATGGGGACTATAGATAATATTTATGTATTGCATGGGTTAATAAACCACATTATTTGAAACGGTAAAAAATTATATTGCGCATTCATTGATTTTTCTAAAGCTTTCGATTATATAACAAGGGATAATCTTTGGCTAAAATTGATAAAACTTGGAATAAGGGGAAATATTCTTAATGTAATCAGGTCGATATATGATGGTGTTAAGTCTCGCGTTAAATATTTCAATGATTTAAGTAATACCTTCGAATGTACTCTTGGAGTAAGACAAGGCGAGTGCCTGTCCCCATTTCTCTTTTCAATGTTTTTAAATGATCTTGAAGACATGTTTAATGATAATGGGGAAAATGGCATTGATGTTTACATGATTAAATTATTCATGATTTTATACGCAGATGACATAGTGTTATTTGCAAACAATCCGGAAGAATTACAATCAAACCTTGATTTATTGTATCAATACTGTCAAAAATGGAAACTATTGGTCAACACATCCAAGACTAAAGTAATGATCTTCAAAAAAGGAGGTAGACCAAATAATAGCACTAATTTTAAATACAATGATTTTAAACTAGAAATTGTTGATAGATTTGTCTATTTGGGATTAGTATTTACAACTGGTGGTTCTTTTGCGGTAGCCCAAAGCACACTTGCTGGTCAATATTTAAAAGCTATTTTTAAACTTAATAGTTACCTTTATAAATTTACACAAATTACAGTTGAACACAAGCTTGAACTTTTTGATAAACTAGTTACACCAATTCTAAATTATAGGTGTGAAATCTGGGGTTTTGCGAATAGTAATGCCATTGAAAGAGTCCATCTGCAATTTTGTAAACGGCTACTAGGTGTAAAAAAGACAACACAAAATGATTGCGTGTATGGAGAATTAGGGAGAATGCCTTTGATAAACACACGGTACATTGCAATATTTAGATTTTGGCTTAAAATATTAAATTCGGACCCTAAGAAATATATCTATATTGTTTACAAGACTTTATATCAGGATATTCAGGATAACCCCAATTGTAAAAACTGGTGTTCACTTTTAAGAGACACAATTTTTAATTTAGGCTTTGCAGATGTTTGGATTTCACAAACGGTCGGAAATTCAAAAGTATTTCTAACATTAGTAAAACAAAGGATCAAAGATCAATTTTTACAAGGCTGGAATAGTCGTTTAGACATATCAAGTCGTGCAACATGTTACAGAACTTTTGCAGACTTTCGTTTTCAAAAGTACCTAAATATTTTGCATATTTCTAAGTTCAGGAAGAGTTTGTCCTGTCTTCGTGTTTCGTCCCACAGGTTATGTGTCGAAACAGGAAGGTGGAATAAACCTGTAAGTACCCCTTTAAATGACCGTATTTGTACTTAATGCAATAAATTAGAGGACGAATACAATTTCGTATTAGAATGTGAAATAAACTCGGAATTACGAAAGGAAAGTTTACCAAAATATTTCTGGGGAAGACCAAATATGTTCAAATTTGTAGAATTAATTACTTCTACTAATAAGAAAATTGTTAGAAATCTAGGATATTTTGTAAACAAATCGTTTGAATTAAGAAACAGGATTCTCTATAGTTAGTTGAGCGTGCTTCAAGTGTATTTTTTTTTTCCAAATTCCAAGCTGTATCTACAAATTTCTATAATTATCGTGCCGGTTTGTATTTTTAATAATAAATATATATATATAACTGTTTTTGTTACAGTTGCAGTTACGATGTTTTGGATACCATTCGTCATTTATATTTGTTCAAAACATATAGTTAATAAATGTAAACACTGAACATGAAATGTTCGAATTGCCGGTTTACTTCCATATGGTCATAACCACGGCTTTATCTTTATATTTTCTAAAGATTTAAGGTTCGCTTACTGATAGTATTCATTCCTATCAACCGTTCATCTTGCTTAATTTCGCTTTCGAGTAAGATGAACAGAACGTGGATTATATTTTCTCATCATGTCTGAATATTTAAAGCTTCTGATAAATATTTATGCAGAATTTGTTGTCCGTCATATTGTATTATTGTGTTATATTTGTATAATCCTCATGGGTCAAAGGCCTTCTGGATATTTTCTAATAAAATATGTTCTAAATATATGTTCTTGATGTTGATTACCTACCCCTTTTCAGGCAGTAATAATCAGTACAAACAAATATTTCGGAATAATAAAAAAAAATGGTGATTTGTACTGATTTGTTTATATAATGAGAGCGAAAAAAATCGCTTTAAATTATGACTTTCATCTAGCAGGAAAATATGACATCGAAGAATGTTGGTTACATTCTCTAATGTATTTCAGTGGCGCGACAAGCTTGTAATTTCCAAGTTTATACCCAATAGTAGATAACACTTGTTAGATATGCGGACGGAATGCCTAAACAAATAGATGCATTCACTAATAAAAATATACTTCAATTCAACATATTTAAACATTGACAGGACATATTGCGGTTTTGAAACAGAATCAGCAAAAATCTTAAAAGAGATACCGGTTTTTAACAAATAGACACCGGTTGTTGTTTTTAACAAAACCGAGAAAACAAATACAAGGCAGTAACTGGCTTATGTGCATTGAGATGAAGGATCTAGTCTAGTTTGATGTTAAGTTGAGGGATTGTGATACATGTCAGCCTAACTATTCTTCATACATATATCGTCGTTGTGCGTGAAAAATATCGTAACTACATCTTGAATAAAGCTGTAGTTACGACATTTTGCACTCCCGCTTAACCCACTGTAGTTCTGTCCAAGTTTACATCTAAGCAAAGGTCATAGAAATCAATAACGGCTCTATGCCAGCGGGGTCAGAAGAAGAATCTTTAAAAACCTTTCTCCAATTTCGCATTGACATTTAGAATATTATAATATATTTCAATTCTTTTAGCTATTTTGAAGCAGTACCATCTTGGGATAACTATGTTCAAATTGGTCGATGGTTTGAGGGTGCTTTTTCTCTATATAGGCCCCAAAATCTTGGATTATTCACCTTGGTATCCAACGGCGTCGATTTTAACAAATCTGAAAGGGGTAAATGCATTGATGCTTCATTCAAAATAGTTTTGCCCTAGGCCTACTTTATCCGGAGGAATGCACTTCCGTTGCTATGGCAACCGGAGTTTTTAACTGATTTCAATTCTTTTAATTATTTTGAAGGAGGACCACTCCAGTAACATTAAGCTTTTCTTTTAATTAGCCCAACTGTTCAGGGGAGATGTCGATTAAGGAAATCTCTCCTTATTTCTACATATGTTCTATCCCCAGCGGCTTCGCGCCTTGGGACCGATAGAGATACTTTTAGCAATTTTGAAGGAAGTCAATTTACTCATGCTTCTAGCATATCAAGGCTCTAGGCCAACTAGGTCAGGAATAAGAAGATTTTAAAGTTTTCGTTGGTGCTGTTGTTGTAAAATACTTTTTTTACTTTTAGATTAAACTTAAATGCCATGTATAGTAATGTTTTAACGGATGTGAATTATTTTACCTATGCTGAAAGATGACAACACGTAGTATTTTTCTTACCTTTTTGGTTTAAACTCGCTCATTGGTTTGGGAGGAATTGTCATTTAGATTAGTTATTGACCGTCGACACAGACGAGCGGACTCAATGCATAGAATTATGATAATAGGCACTTTGTGCTCAGTTGGCTAACAAGAAGGTCATAATTGCCGTACATCGCTCACCTGCGTTCACTGCCTAGACAGTTTGACCTATTTTCAGGTCTGTTGAGTAGTAGAAAATGGGGTTGCGTCACTTTTCACAGCCAGACCTTGTGACCTAATTTTTGACTCAAGAGAGTCTACAAACTTTCTTTCCTTTGACCTAGAGACCGATGTTGAGATCGTTCGGGCTCTTATCAAATTCGGTTGTCTTACTTATTTTCAGAAACAAGATTAGATCTCTAGTGTCCTACAAGGCTTTTCTATAATTTGACCTAATGACCTAGTTTTTACTCAATGTGACTCAATTTCGAAGATATTTTTCTAGAATTGACCTTTCTTTGAATCCCGATTTACCAAAGCTCGGACTTGTAATGAGTTTTTTCCCAATATTTAATCAATTGATACACCGTCGACCCTAAAAATAACTGTGAGAATTGGACAAGGCCAACTGTCTGACCAACTTTCAGAATTATCGATCAAAATAAATGACCTCCAGAGAGCATAAAAGACTTTTTTTTACGAATTGAGCTAGTCATTCAGCGATCTAGTCCCCACCCCCTCTCTCTCTCTCTTTCTTTCTCTCTCTCTCTCTCTATCTCTCTCTCTCTCTCTCCCTCTCCCCCCTCGAGCATCTGATCTCAAACGAGATTTTATCAAGACAAACATTTTGACCAGTTTTCACTTTGGTTGAGCTCTAGATTGCACTCAAGAATTTTCTATGAATTCTTTGAATCCGTAAAGATCCTAACCTATTGCTCTTTAAATGTGGACTCTATATGGCGCCTGCAAGGCTTTTTCAAAGATTTGAACAAATGCCTAGTTTTTTGAGTTCATGTAATCTAATTTCGAACCGTCTTCAAACATGACACACGACGCCCATCGTCAAACTTTCTGTTAAATATCGTTTGGGGAAAGACTTTGATCTAAACTTTGATTTTGCAGGTTCACATTTAGGTTCGATTAAATTCTTTCCTAAAATCTGAAAGTTTGACTCGCAATTGGTAGCAGACCACCATAATCTTTGGGAAAACAGGAAGAAACAATTAAAATGGACCACTCCGATTTTTAACTCTGACTATTTAAACAATTCTAAGCAAGACGCAACTACTTCAAATGATTAATACCCACCCCGATCTCCACCAACATGGCCATAATTAACAGAAAAAAAAACCATTTATCACTGGAATAAAGCCTCCTTTGAAAAAAAGGTTTATCAATACAAGGCTATAACTCCAAGCGAAGTAAAATGGATTCGAACCTAAACAGAATATGCACATCTTTGTTACTGAGTTATGAGTCCATTTTGTAGTTTAAGCGAAATTGACTGACAAGATTTTTAACCTATTCACACACAATGACGCTTTTTGATGCCACCAAAAAAAAACGGGTGTCGGAAAACATTGTGGAAAATGAAGAACTTACTTGTGTAAAGCAATTTCTTCATTATCAACACTGTTTTCTATTACAAAAGTCAAATAATTTTAAGATTCCATCAACTTAAAATTGTCATCTGCGTCGGATGTTTTTTTTTTTTTTTTTGTTGTTGTTGTTGTTGTTGTTGTTTTGTTTTTCAATTCGAGCCAGTCTCAAATTTTGATGTCAGAGAATGGGTTACACACACACACACACGATTCCATACAAAGAAATCGGACGTTACCATACCAAATTAGACTGCGCACATGTTTGCTTAATACTGAGTGTGTGCGCAGCTTGAAATCAAATCCATCTAGTAGTTTAGAAGAAAATGGGCGGAGAAGAAAAAAACTATAAATCAACCAACTGACCGACTGGCCAACTAACCAATCGACAGAAAAGCTTTATAATAAATCCTTTGTCGTTTAACTTCAGTACATTGGTCTCACTGTTGTTTTTTTGGTTTGTTGGTTGGTTGGGTTTTTTTTTGTTGTTGTTGTTGTTTGTTTTTTTTTTTGTAAACGTTTTACGACTTCTTTTAACAAGCATAGAATTTATATGGTAGGAGATTTTGTCTTAGTCATAACCAAATGTAATAATTCACATACACATCAATTAAAGAGACCAAAGAAATGAATTAAAAAATGGTAGTGAAAATAAATTTTAAAATGGGGGTCTTCAAATGTAGAATATGCTGTGTGTTGTTGTCTGTATACATAGATGCTGCTTCACCGCTAAGGCTCATCTCATTTGACTGATACTTGGTTAGTTTCATTTACAAAGGTATTCAAGTAATTGCAAATAAAACCAGCAGTTGTCTACTTGTGTGGTCTTTAAACATTTCCTGCTTAATCCCTGTTTTTGAAGTCCATGTAATTTTATAATTTAGCAAACATTGTGGAAAAAGAAGAAATTGCTTATAACAAGCAATGTCTTCTTTTTCAAAAATATTTCTACCCTAATGAATGGTTATTTTTCAAATGAAATCGACTTTAAATTTCATCTGCAAAACCTTTGAATTTGGCCGGGTCTAAAATTTTGAAAAACAGGAAAGGGTTAAACGACTGACTCATCCAGAACAAAATACGTCATAACAAATAATAAAGGAACAACAAGACAATAATTTGTAAGATAATGTTAAGTTGTACCTCGTAATTTTCTGGCCCGTCACGCACAAGGGGATCTCGTTGGAAATCCATAAAATAAGTATTTGATTGGTTGGTTGGTTGATTTGGGTTTAACGCCGCTTTTAACAGTATTTCAGTCATATCGCGGCGGCTGGAGCACCTAACAGTGGATTCCTGGTATTTCTCACACCAGTACTACTCTTACATCCTTTCCTAGCCTCCAGCTGCTATCCCACTCAGGTTTACGATTATCTACTCATTGGTGAGAGACAAATGTCGGAAAGGATATGTGCCGTCGCCGGGAATCGAACCCATGACATCCCATGAATAAGTATTTGAAAACCGAATTATATCCAGTAGAGGTCAAAGGGATGGTGACAATTAACATTTTAGATTCAATAAATATGAAAAAATCAAAACACTTTAGAAATTTGGTGCGCTTAGCCTGACCAGGGTCGATACGTTTCGAACATTCCGGAAGGTCCTCCTTCACCTGGCGGGTGAAATAAGTTATAACAAACGGATTTTATTTGTTGGTTTGTTTGTTCTGATTTGTTTTTTTTTTTTTTTTGTTTTTATTTCATCATAGTTCAATTCTTATAAGTCTAAATAGTTCACGAAAACTTCTCTCCCACAGGGCTACATTATGATACCATTTTCAATGTAATTCTCTCTGGTAGATCTAAACCAGTGTTATGGGGCTCAGGTTCGAACCTCTATTACTCGAATACGCTATTGTGAACCGTAATTTCAATTTAAATGGATACAAAACAAAATTTAAAATAGCTTACCTATATTCCATAAAATTATCGTTACTTTCTATTCATTCATTAATTTTCCTTCCATTTATTTTCATTGTTGTTGTTGTTTGACAATACCCTATCTCAATAAGATTTTGGATGCTTGGTGACACAAACATGTTCACGCATAGGACATATTGTCGATGGGCGTGCAAATGTCATAAATACAGCTTTATATAAGCTGTATTTACGCCATTTTACTCGCGAACCAACCAACTGAGCCTGTGTGCGATATTTCCAACAATTTGACAAGAGTGTGAAGCGCGGCAGGCACTTAGCAGTCCGGACACTCGCACGTTTCATACGGAATATCTGACGATAGATCAGTAGCTGTCTGAGTGTGTGATTAAGATTCTGATCAGACTGAGTTACACGTGGTGCAATTTAGAAATTGACGGATAGCTGACCACGCCCACTAAGCTCTCACAGGAAATTCAACTTAGATGATTATTAAACGGCGTAATTTTGCAAAAATTGACAGTTGGTAACACGTAACAAAAAACTAAAATGGTTTGTTATCGACCTTATTGTCTTAATTACAGCTTATTTAGGCTGTAGTTACGACAATTACGTCGTCAAACAAACAAAATGTTTCATATACATTTTGGCCAGTGTCACTTCCTGTCTAAATGAATGATTTGATTGGTCGATTGATTCTCGTGATTTGTCAAGTGAATGTCACGGATAGGCAGATCTTACATATAATCTATTTGTTTGTTTGTTTGAATGGGGTTTTACGCCGCTTTCAACAATCTTTCAGTTATACCGCGGCGGCTGAAGCACCTAACAATGGAATACTGGTATTTCTCACACCAGTACCGCCATCACATCCCTTCCTAGCCTCCAGCTGCTATCCCATATAGGTCTACGATTATCGACCTATTAGTGGAAGACAAATAGTCGGAAAGGATGAGTGCCGCCGTCGGGGATCGAACTCATATAATCTAAACAGCAATGTCAGAACTTGTATCATGATTTTACCAACTAAAGGATTGCCGCCCCTGTCTATTTACCTTCAACAAGGCACACCTATAGAGATAAGATGACCATATTTTAATCTTAACCTATTACTGTACAGTCCATGGTTATTTCGTCAATGTGATTTTATAATTGAATAAACATTGTAGCAAAGAAGAAAATGTTTATAAAAGGCATTTTTATTTTTCAAATTAAATCCACTTAAAATTATCGTTAGCAAAACCTTTGACATTGGGCAGGTCTAAAATTTGGCAAATCAGGAAAGGATTAAAAAGAAAAAGAAGGCTAGAAAAGTGGGGGGGGATCTCGACCCTTGTCGGCCTGATCTGTCTGACTTGGGTCGGCACATTTCGATCATTCCAAGAGACGGAAACAAATATTTGAATAGAAAGTAAGACCAAGATCTGATGAACAATAATATGTAAATCAGGAATGCAGGAAATTTCATCAGAGTTCATTGAATACCGAATGTATTTACCATTGTCATGCTGTATAAATTGCCTTACAGAATTGTTGTAAAATTAAAGGGCTGAACACTTTAAAAGAACTAGTCATTCAAAAAAATAAATATTTCTTTTGGAAATCAACTCTGGCAGGAAAAGTATAAACAGAAATTGTAGACCAAGATCAGACTGCACTTATGTGCAGGCTGATCTTCGTTTATACCTACTGCAAAAACTGGAATATTCCGGGTGCAGTATGACAAGGGTTAAAGGCGGTCATTTATAAACAGATAAAAAT
The DNA here is from genome assembly GCA_946902895.1 of Fragum fragum. Taxonomy (NCBI): domain Eukaryota; kingdom Metazoa; phylum Mollusca; class Bivalvia; order Cardiida; family Cardiidae; genus Fragum; species Fragum fragum. Next base: position 44,880,743 of record OX336373.1, on the reverse strand, counting down.
CGAGGATCTGGCGAGTTTTTCATCTGTTTTAGATGACTAGTTCAATAAATTCGGGATTCAATGACCGTTCATTCAGTCTCTCCCCTTTCTTCACATAATTTGATATTTTCATTTATGATATGACCTTAATTTTTTCGACAAATCAGTGAAAATTAAAAGAATTCCTGTATTTAGATATCCTGCAAACATATAACGCCGTTGGTAAAATTACGTCATCACACGTACAGAGACGCCATTTGTGAAGTAACAAATATATCTTATCATAGGCTTCGAATTCGTTTGTATAGTTATTAGACTAGTGTTTTATCATCCGTGTAATGTCAAAATTTTAAAGGTTTTATTTCACTTCCGGGACGTAGGTCATGTTATAAAGGAATGTATGAATATTTAGACTTACCGTACGACGTATGTTTAACATAAATATGTATGTCATAACCTGTGATTTTGACCCATTTTTTCTTCTGATTTTTATCACTCTTTCTTTCTTTTGATAAGAAAAATATCAGATTTCTAGATCAGAGGAGGAAACAGCATCATAAAATCCTTATTTCTCAATGAAACCCTAAGTTGTTGGTACTCATTTGAATCGTCTCTACGAGACAATTTAAATGAGTACCTACAATATTGAGTTTATGAAAGTAGATCTATTGGTGACAATTACTCCCTCTTTCTGTAGCTCTGAAATATGTCATTTCTATCGAGTATGTGACAACGACTCTATCTTGAATTTCTTCTAGATTTATCAAGTAAACAAACCTCCACAAACCCCAAAAAGTGCTAAATGTCAACTGAATGTCGAAAATCAGCTCACCATCGCATGTCAGCTAGAACAAATCTATGACTTCATGAATATTAGAACGTAATGGATTCCTGGCAGATGGAAGAATTAATGTCTATTCATGAATACTGATTTACATGCTTTTAGAGATTTGATTCAGGGGAGAAATATTTTATGTTCTTTGAAGCATTAAACTCTGTCTGGTGTTGGTCTTTATTTTTGTTGTTGTTGTTTTGTTGTGTTTTTTTTTTTTTTTTTTTTTTTTTTCTTTCTTTTTTTTTAATTACATACGTGCGAATCCATTTCCATGAATCATTTTGATAGCAATCATTTTATTGAAAAATCAGTTGCTATCAGAAATCTTTTAAAAAATATCAAGAAACTCGAAAAACAAATGAGGAAATCAAAAAAACACAACAGAACATATTACCAGACAAAAAATGTTCTAGCCTTGACCAAATTAAAAGAAGTCGCAGAGCAGACCACCCTTTAAAGCTGATGGCATTTTAAAAAATCTATTTCTAAAGGGGCATAAAGCATAGTGGAGAATGAAGAAATTGCTTGTTACAAGCAATTTCTTCATTTTCCACTATGTTTCCAAAATAATTTCCAAAATCCTTTTCCTCGGGACGTATAAAGAAGGGGCTGTGTTGGAAAAGATAAACCCACTCCTAAACAACAAAATTTTAGACCCTTCTAAATTCAAAGACGCTCTGCAGACGACGATTCCAAGTTGATGAATGGGTTTGTTTGTTTTTGTTTCTTTATGTGTGGGTTTTTTCTAGGTCTTTTGGAATATTGTGGATAATGTAGAATATGCTTGATACATGTTATTTCTCTATTTTCCACAATGTTTTTCAAACGTCTATTATCTTTGGGGACGTATATGATGGGGGTTGTGTGAGAATAGGTTAAACAAAATATACTTTGAAAACGAATTTCCCAATGCCATGATTCATCGAGGGCTTCGTGCGAAACTACAGTAAGTACCAATAACCAGATCGAAACTTACTACAGTTTTGCTGATGAAAACTTACTACACTTTTGCAGATGAAAACTTACTACAGTTTTGCAGGAAAACTTACTAGAGTTTTGCAGATGGAAACTCGATGCAGTTTAGCAGATGAAAACTTACTACAGTTTTGCAGACGAAAACTTTCTACAGTTTTGCAGATGAAAACTTACTACAGTTTTGTAGATGAAAACTTACTACAGTTTTGCAGATGAAAACTTACTACAGTTTTGCATTTCTCTTTGAAATGGTCATACTGAAACGTAAACTCAGCGTCCTACAATAAACGAATATACAAAAAGCGAAACGTAGGATGCGCAATGTGCAAAATCTTATCATATGTATTATATTTAGCACGTCCGTAACAAATCACATATCACATGATAGGAGATTTATCCTCCACCCGACAGTGTGAAACCGTGGTTTAAACCTTTCCTGTACAATCCCTTGTTTTCACGACTAAGTGAATTTATACTCGAGAAAATATTGTGGGAAAAGAAGAAATTGCTTGTAACAAGCAATTTCTTCTTTTCCCACAATATTTTCTAACCTGTAGGGTCGTTACTTTTCAACTTGCACCCGCTTAAAATTGATTGTTGTCTGCAACTTCTTTCAAATTGGACTGGTCTAAAATTTTGAAAATCGGGAAAGGGTCAAGTTTCATCATTTAAAACTCAGCGATGCCAACAAGCCATTTTACGTGCCTGTTACATTTTAGTGGTCACGAAATATGCAATTTAATACCGTTTGTTATCATATACCATGCTGTGAAATCTTGGGATTTCTAGTGTAATAAATTTTGATATCGTCACTGGAGTGACGATAACACTTTTCAGTTTTACTCTCTGCCGTAATTTAGGAACAACTTTTTTTCCCAACCAAGAGACATTATAAAGAGTGTATAAGAGTATAAAAATGGCGACTTCTTCAGTTTTGTGGGCGTCGCTCTGGTCTTAAATCGTGTATTCATCCACACTTTTTCAATAGACCTTCTTTCTATCAAAAAGATTTGTTTCGATATTTAATGAAAAAATAAGAAAATAAGGTATAAAATAAACAGATTAATCAACTTGTTATTCCAGATATGAAAAAATATTTCACTCGGGTGCGTTGTTAGGCGTTAAAAAAAAACTCGTACTGCGCACTCGTTTTTTCAACGCCTAAAACGCAACCTGTGATTTTTTTGCTTTTTTTTCATATCTGGAATAACCAGTCGATTATCCTCTTTATATCCAAGTGGAGCTTCCTGTCGGAGCTCAGTCGGCGTGGCAAGAGCTCCGCCAACACTCTTGTGCAGCACATGAAGATTTTTTTACCCGGTTTCAATTTGATTTTTAATATGTCTTTGTGAATATGTGTGTGTGGTGGCGGGGGTCATTCCTTATATCATCTGCAGGTCTCAAATGCAAAATATCCTCGGCTTAAATAAGTTTCTTATTATGAGGTTTGCTAGCAAACTGACAATATAAAATTCACGAAGTAGCCTTTTTGCGAAAACGCCCTGGCTTATCAAATTCAGTATTTATTTCTTTTAACCGATAAGCATGTGTTGCATACAAAGAATTTGAAGCGTTCAAGCTTGTGCCAAAAACCTAGGATAATAGGTAATCTATGGGTAATTTACGGATTAATCTTTTGTTGCACCGCGGAAACGAGATCTCCAAGAGTAATCAAAGTAAAATACGTACTCTTTCTAAATTACAAGTGCACACACAATATGAAGGTGTTTACTTTCTCATATTTTTAAAGTGCTCGAGTTAAATAACGCTTGCACTTTTAAAATATAAGCGCACACGCTTAAATTAAACGGGTTAATTCATATCATTTCCGCATGCACGCATTCGTGTTTAGACGACTTAAAGGGGAATTTTGACCCAAACGGTACACCATATAGATGGATTAGAAAATAAATTCTAGAGGGGGGGTGTGACAAAGTGATAGTTGGTTAACCCATTCCAACACAGTGGAATTTTAGACCGGTCCAAATTGAAAGGAGCTGCGGACGACAATTTCAAGTTGATGGAATTTTAAATTTGTTCGTCTTTTTGGATTGAAACATTGTGGATAATGAAGAAATTGCTTGATCCAAGCAATTTCTTCATTTTCCATAATGTTTTCCAAAGCTTTTTCGTTGTGGGCGTAAAAAGGAGGGATTGAGTTGGAATGGGTTAACAGATGTGATTAGCTTTTAGCAATTTCGGTTTCATAGACATCGCCCAAATTTCGTTCTGTAAAGTGTCAATTGACCAATAGAGACTGTCAATCAAGGAATAAACCGACTATTTAAATGATTATTTCAGCCTGGACCAGAGCTTAAAAACTCCGCCATTGGTCGCCATTTTTGATAACCTTTATTTGTGGTTTGGCGACTTAAACGTCGTAACTACAGCTTATTCAAGTTGTAGTTACGGCGTTCAAGTCAACAATCAACCATTTTAATTTTTTGTTTCATGCTACTGGCCATAAATTTTGCAAAATAATGCCATTAAAAATCGAAGCGGAACTTTCTGTCGGAGTAAATGGGGGCGGGGCCCAGGGAGTCAGTGGGTGGGGCCAGCGATTGGTCGATTATGTACTAATATTGTCTTTTAAAAGGAAATTTGAAGTTGTTATACTGCTTTTGAATGTGAACCTTAAACTCAGTCATTGGTCGACCTTTTTATAAAGCATTTTCGGTAGTTTGGCAACTTAAATGTCGTAAGTAGCTGTATTTTCGACATTTAGGTCGCCAAACAACCATTTTACTTTTTTCGTTACATGCTACAGACCATAAGATTTGCGAAATAGCATAATTTAAAGGCTTACTTGAAATTCCTGTCTGAGATCGGTAGGCGTGGCCAGAGATCATACAAGTCGAAGCACAGAGATTGTACAATATTTAGAGTCAGTTTAGAGCATTTAGAATGTTGATTGATCGTGAAAGCAGGTTATCTATAGAGCTCAAGCTGAAGATTGTGATCAGACATGTGCGGAGGAGTGTTTACTTGGCGAACATATTAATATATAGGCAGTTTCAACTGTTTTGCGCTGAACCATCGATATGTAATGGTTGAAAGTGTCACACCTTATCTCAAATATGAAAGAGACTTTTGGGGAACCAATTAAAATGCGTGAAAAATATTATATAAAATATTTGGTAGGGAATAAGACTGGAAGAAAAAAGTAATTCTTAGTAACAAACAACTTCTTAATTCCCCAAAAGATTTTCTTTGAAAAACATATAATATCACATAATATTAAAGACAATGGTTATTTGCATAAAAGGTTACATTGCTTCATAAAATACAGCCTAACTTGTACTGGTATTTCGTGAGTGAATCAATTAAGCTAAATTACTCTCTGACTCAGTCTACAATGTATTTTCCAATCAAAAGGAGACTATTTCAGACATCCAAATCCTAAGGAATTGAAGGAACGGCTCAAGGATATTGTATGTTATTAAAAGAACTATAATCTATCATGAAAGAAAAGAATGAGAAAAAGAATCGCTGAATTAAAGTAGATTTTTTTGTCCTTGGGAGTCTTTAAACCATTCTCACAAAATTCCATCTTTCTACGCCCTTTAAGAAATAAGCTTTGGAAAATGAAATAAAAATCTTCATTTTCCACAATTATTTCTATCCCAAAAGACAACAAAATAAAAAAAATTCATCTATTAAAAATTGTCGTTTGAAACTTCTTTAAAATCAGACCAGTCTAAAATTCTCGACTTATTTATCTCGACTTCTTTGAAGACTGATTTCGTTCGAAAGTTCGCCAACCTGAGACCCATCATGTTAAAGGGGGTTGTCTGTTTGTTCTTCAAAAGAAACTGGGCCCAGCAAAGGTCAATACAATTTACTTTAGTAAAACTTATTCAATTCATTTATAATTCAGTTTAAGTTTCGTCTATCAAGATTCAAGCATTTTCATTGGCTGATTTATTCTTGTTATTATTTACTTCCATGAAAAAAATTTTAAGCACGCAACTATTTGCTATGTTTGTGCACAAAGTAGATTGAAAAGATTTTTACTCAAAACTAGTTAAAGATTTGCCTTGTTCTGCTTAATATTTTTCAAATTAAAAGAAATTAAGATAGTTTTGTTGTTTCATTGAGCGGGTTTGAACCCAGAACTTCAGTCACACTAATGTCCGAATCCGCTTTGCGTGATACAATGTTATTAAGTTATTAGGTTCATACCTCAAAGATAACAAAACAAAAAAAGGTATTATCTCTGTTTCTTAAATGGCTAAAATAGAATAACCATATTACAAATGAAAGATCTACAGAAAAAAATCAACGGTCAGCCTCTGTGGATTGCTACATTGTTGCGGAGCAGGATCCATTCCTTACACACCTCCTTTTCGTATTCCATTTGACTGATCGCTGGCTACGCTGAATGACCTCCGACTGGAAGTTCAAATTATGTATCAATCGGCGTCATTGTGTAAACTTGAAGGCTAGTAACATATAACAAAAAGTAAGGCGGTTGGTTGGCGGTCTAATCTTTGTAACTATAGCCTAAATAGGTTGTAGTTACGGCGTTTATATGCAAGTTCATCTCCTGGGTATTTAAGCTCACTTTAGCAAATCGTTTTCAAAAAGACTCTGGTCAGAGTCTTCAAAGAAGTTGCAGACCACAATTTTCGAATTGTTGAAAATTCTAAAATAATTATCTCTTAGGGTAGAAAACAATGTGGAAAATAAAGAAATTGATTGTAACAAGCAATTTCTTTATTTTCCACATTGTTTTCCACAACTTTTTTCTTGTGGAGCGTAAAATGAGGGATTGTGTGGGAATGGGTTAACTCCTTGGTTACTTTAACCTCGTTTCTTTATCATGATCACGTTTGACTGATTACTGAACAAATCAATGCTTTGCTAGCTTACAGTACTTTTCAGTACTTTGATTGATTCACATGCAAGATCTGTCGATTCCGAGTGATGCGTCAATAGTATATTATAAATATGGACCATGGACCACTAACGTTCTTGATTTATCGAACATGATTAATTAAGAATTACGAACCCTTTCTTTTTCTTTGAAAAGTGACTTTGCGTGTAATACTATCAAAGATCAAAGCATTAATATCTGTGGCGCTGTTTTGAAATAAACAATTTAATGTTATCAGATATGCTTTAATTACGATATTGTAAGACATCTGATTAAAGAAATTACAGAAAAGATGCTATAATCTTGGAATATTTCTGGCAAACGAACGTCAAATCTTAATCAAGCAATCTAAAAAATTAAGCTCCACAGAGAATTCTTTGAAGATTCCTGCCTCTGTTTAAATTCTGGCCTGTCAGGAGAAAGGCGGCTCCAAAAGAGATGCAAAAGGGCATCGACCCTAATTAGACTGTGCGGACAATGCACGCAGAGTAACTACGAAGAGTGTTTTGTTTTGGAGTTAAACGCCGCTTTTAAAAGCTGTAGTTACGACGTTTAGGTCGTCAACTTACTATTCTACTATTTTGTTAAATGTTTCTGTCCATTCATATCTCAAAATAGCGTCTTTTTAAATCGAAGCGGAACTTCCTGTTGGATTCAATGGGCGTGACCAACGGAGTAAGTGGGTGGGTCAATTTACAGATCGCTGGAAACATTCACTAAACTCCGACAGTGCAGTTCGTTTGAGATAATAAACGCCATTATTTTCAAAATATGTTATCCTGGACATAAAAGATAAGACAGATTGTTGGTTGGCGACCTACACGTTGTAACTAATGCTTGAATAAGCTGTAGTTGCGACGTTTAAGTCGCTAAACAAAAAACAGTGCCTGACCAAAATGTTGGAGTTCAAAGTTCGATGCTGATATTATGTGAACGGTTTCGTCGGTTTTGACTGACACTCACGAACCGCCAATTAACATTAAAGAGATGAAGAGAATACTTTTTGTTTGCATGGGGGTATGAACCGAAAAGACTAATCACACTGTATGAATACGCGAAGCGGATGCATACATTGTGTGATTAGGTTTTTCGGTTCATTTAAGAGATGAAGAGAATATTTTTTGTTTTCATGGAGGTATGAACCGAAAAACCTAATCACATTGTATGAATACGCGAAGCATCAATTATCAATTAGTGCATCAATTAGCAATATACGATAAACAATTACCACATAAACACAAAGAGGATACTAAGTGAACAAATTCATCAAAACATTAAGAACGTCCCAAAAGCAATATAATATTGTTTGTGGAAATCTGTTGGTAGGAATCGATATTTGTTTTAAACCAGAGTTTTATGAAATATCTCCGATCGCTTAACCCATTACCACACAATCCTACATCTTGAAAGACGAGCACTTTGTCTATGTCTCATATTTTTTTCAGTCCAATTCAAATGTTTTTTGTTTTGTTTTTTATTTATTTATTTATTTTTGAAATCTGCCACGCTTGTTTTGGACCCATTAAAAATAATCTCAGTATTGTAAAAACGATTATTGAAAAGATCGGTTTCCCTGAGAAAGTGTTAAATTGTCTGTAAATGTTAAGAAGACAGATTCTCTCCAAGGTTGGGATATTGGACAGTTAAAACATTAAAGCTATCTTAATCGTCAATCTTTTCTTAATTTGATGTTGGGTGTATCAATCTAAAATGACGCGATTTCTGTTAAACGAAACCGTGGCAATACAAATTAATGAAGTAAAGGAGAATGTCGGTGCAGGAGTAAAATGTCGTAACTACAGCTTTAAACAATATTTTGCCCTCGCACCGCCGTTTTCCTTGGTACTTCCTACTTGGTAATATAGATTTTTTTCAAATGATAATACTTCATGGAACATTGATGAATTTGTCACTATTTTTGAGGAAAAAACAAACAAACACATTGTCTCCAACATTATAATAAGTCCCACTTATCATGTTTGTAAAATTATTATTGAAGGCTAGAGCTACGTTGGTTAACCGACAAACAAACAAGCATATACTGAATTGATAATTAATTGCGGCGACATCAAAATCCCAATTCTCGTGAGAACGATTGAAAAACGACAAAAACATTTCGAGATTTAGGGCCATGGCGTACATTGCAAGGCTCTCCAGTCGCCACGACATTAATGGACTACTAGTAAAAGTGGCGATAAACCAGATTCAACCAATCAATTCGACATTCATGTTAAGACCCTATGAATATATCCAAACTACATGTACATAACATGTAGCAATACAGACGATTAACGTGGCATATCTGTATCAACACATTAATTTGTTTATGATCTCAGAGGCGTAATATGTCGTGAAATAACATTAGTTTGATAAGTATGTACAAGCCGTCGTTTGGGTATCAAACCATCGTAACTCCACCTTAACAAAGCTGTAGTCACGACTTTTTGGTAGCCCGATGCCGAAATACTGAATGCATGCCAGAATTTACCTCATTGATTTCGATATAAGTCTCTTGGGGTGTTTTCTAATTATCGTTTACCGAATTTTAACGAAAGGCAAGTCATTATTCAACAGTATAGACTGGCTCCGTGTTTCTAAGTATAATGTTACCTGAAAAGTGTTTATAGTCTCTACGCTTGAGAGACTTAAGGGAGATAATTTCAGGAAATGAAATGGAGAACAGAGTTAGTGACAACCTGGAAGACATACTATTCAATAAATTAACTTCTCGAGTTTTATTATAATCAATTATAACAAAAACATACATAAACCGCTTTGTTATATATCGACGGATCAGTGCAAAAACAACATAGGTGTAATTACATTGTTCATCCTCTTGTGATGTTTAACGCTAACCCGTCGATATATACTGAGGGAAAAAAGTTTAGCATTTTTTTTTTTCGACATACATTATTTTTTCAACGTAAATGTATAAACCTCATAAAATCAGTCTCGTTTGCAATTTTTAAAAGCTAACTAACTAATTATGCATTAAGAGCACATTTTCCTCGCTTCTAAAGGCTGTCTGACGCAATTTTGCTGAAACACGTTCTGCACGTGCTTCCACATGTACCAGAAGTCTATATCCACAATATCTATCCCAGTTTATTGGTTAGCATCAATAACAAGATAAGTCATTAAAGCATGTAAAAAAATTTAAATGGGACGTCGTCCAGGGCTTAATTTAGACCAACGGAACGTAGCCATCGGTATGCTGGCTGGTGGTATGATGAAAAAAGAGGTGGCTCAATGTTTTGGCGTGAGCCAAAGTTCCATTTTAAGACTTAGAACAAAGTAGCGTCAATTAGGACCGTCAAAGACAGGCCACGTTCAGACAGGCCACGTAAGACTATCCAACGTGAGGACAATTACATCGTGACGTGTTCACGGCGTAATCGCTTCCTCAACAGCACTCGTATAGCCGGTTTGGTCTGAAATGCAACGGGAACACGGGTCTGTGCTCGCACTGTAAGAAACAGACTTTGTTCGGCACGTTGACGTGCACGTCGACCTTACGTTGGCATTCCTTTGACACGTGCACACAGACATGCAAGATTGAATTGGTCAAAGGTACACCGTCGATGGCCAAGACGAATGTGAAATCAGGTCCTATTCACAGACGAATCCCGTTTTGATTTGATGTTTGGGGATGGCAGGGTATGTGTTTCCAGGCGTGATGGTGAAAGGATGGATCCCGCCAACGTCATTCAACATGACCGTTTTCGAGGCGGCAGATCATGGTCTCGGATGGTATATCATACCATGGCAAGAATGACTTGGTAGCTATTCAGGGAAACTTAAATACCGTTCGATACTGCACCGAAATGGTCCAGCCAATGGTATTACCGTTCTTGCGTCAAGGGCTTGCTACCATTTTTCAGCAAGATAATGCCCGCCCACATGCATGCATGTCGCTCGGCACACATTGGACCTTTTACAGACTAATAATGTTGATGTGTTGGATTGGCCAGCAAAATCACCGGATCTGTCTCCGATCGAACACCTTTGGGACCATCTGGGTAGAGGAGTAAGAGACAGGAATGACGTCAATAACGTTAGAGACCTGGAACATGTTCTGCGTCAGGAATGGGGTCGTATCCCTATGGCCATTAATCGTAGGCTCATTTCCAGCATGAGAACATGCTGCGATGCAGTTATTGGCGCAAACGGTGGACACACAAGATATTAAATCTTTGTGTTACTTTTACTTTCCTACCCCTACCATGTTTGACGCTATACAACAAACACGTATGACCTTGAAATCATCTGATTTTTTTAAATACTGTGGCTAACACATAAAAGATCGATGTGTGAAAATATGGTTTGAATTCAAAGCTAGACACCGGAGAAATTGGCTGTAACGTACGAAATTGCTAAACTTTTTTCCCTCAGTATACATTGTTTTTGTGTTCTGGTTCGGCTATATGGAAACAGATGAGACCACTCCCACCCCCTCAAAAAATGCCAGGAGAAAAATGCTTTTGATATTGTATTAGCCGCAAGTCAATGGCCGTGGTACGAACAACCCGAACAAAAGCATCAAATATTAAATACAAGACAAAATAATATTTGCACTCAGTATGGAAGCTTCTTTTATATACTTTGCAGTGTTCAGCATGTTCACATGTGAACAAGTTTATACTTATTGGGCCGGATAAACTCTTCCTTCATAGCGATTTTTTGGAATTTTTCATTACAAAAAATTGAAAATATTATTCGATTTCGAGTTCATTTGTGTTGTATATCTAACAAGTTCTACAATTTCTTTGTGTTTTTTGTTGTTGTTGTTTTGTTTTGTTTTCCGTGGTTCAGTTTTAAGAAAATGTTATGAAACTTTAAACTTTGCAATATATGAAACAAATAAAATTAATCGAGGGATCACTTGCCACGCCCATCCAGCTCCAACAGGACGTTTGACTTTGATATTTAATGACGGTTTTTTTTTGCATAAGATATATCCATGTAACAAGAAAGAAAATGGTTGGTTTGCGACCTAACGGCGTAACTACAGCTTGAATAAGCTGTTGTTACGATATCTAAGTCACCAAACCAACAAAAATAGTACACATTAATGTCGGAAAATTGTCGGAGTTTTAACTTAAATTCCGGTCTAAATAGATAATTTGAATGGTAAATAGATTATTTGAATGACAACCGCGACCCATCAATGGCCGGTATATAATACAGTTTTTATGAAACTAATTTGTGTGCATGCACACAGAACACGCAAATCAAGTAGAATGGAATACTCCTCGAAATTTAACTGAAAATAAAAGTATATTTATTTCAAATGTAGATGTATTTACAATTAAAAACATAGTGTAAAAGGCCTGTCAAACTATGACCCTGTTGGTAATCTGTCTCGACTGATCTAGGATGGTTATCCCGTTTGAATTCGAACACCCTGAATGAAGCTAAGTGGTCAATCTGTTGATTTCATATATAACGGACAATTATAGGGCCTATCGAACTAAGAAATATCGTTATATTTGTTAATTTGCTATTTGATCAGTAGAATTATACAACAGTATTGTATACCTATAAATGTTTCTAGAATCTAGTAAAGTTTACACATTCCACACTATCAAAATCCGTATCTGATAGTCTCAAATATGGTTCTATATAAGTTATTCTAAAAAAACGTCGTTGTCATTTTTTCTGACGACGTCATAATGCAAATAAACGTAATCAGAAAAATAAAGAAAAGGTGAAATATTTGTAGAAATACAGATTTTTTATATTATTTGATCGAATTTATTTAATAAAAATGGGTATATTTTAGGTCTAAGGGAAGTAAATCATTTTCCCGTCATCTGTCAGGTAAGTATAGGGAAACTCTGGTTCATATCAACACAAGATCAAGATGGCCTCTGATTGGACAATATTATTGAAATTCAAAACCAATGATTTTTAGGACCTTTTATATTCCGTTGAAAAAATACGAAGTCAAAAGTAACGGTTTGGAACCATTTTGGCAATTTACTAGTGGGTTTTAAAAGCGGGTACGTTTTTTTTAATTGCCCATAGAAACAGCTGTACAGGGAGGGTCATCTCAAAAATGGGTCAAATGTCATAGAGAAAAGGGATCAAGCCATACTAGAATTTATTTATCTATTGATTTATTTATTCTTTATTTTGTTTATTTATGTATTCATTTTCATGTATGAATGGATGTTCTTTAATTTAAAGTAGGTCTGGTCATTCTCGCAAACTCTTGGACTGAGCTATAAGCGAATATGTTATAATGGTCGTCTATGGGAAATGATTTACTTCCCTCAGACCATATATTAAATGGAATATTACGTTACGATTGCGAAACATCTTATATTTGCTTCTCCCTGCCGTGGAAACTTTAATATTCTATTCGACCTTCGGTCTCATTGTAAATTAAACTTTTCCTCCGTAGCTCAAAGCAAATACAAGATGTTGTATCTCTTTCGTTACATAATGTACAGTATTGTAACTGCAGTTTCTGATATTTTATTTGAGTTTATACAACGGATCTTGCGCGAGCGACCACCCTCCACTAAGCGACCAAAATCAAATTCCCGTTTTCAAAACCAAAAGCTCTCATAAGGAAGTGGTCGTTTTAACTGAAAACCCAGTGTTGTTGTACATAACTCATTAGAATCGCCTCAGTTAGACGATACTAATCAGTCCCAAAATTATCGGATTTGGCATGAAATTATGTAACAATTTATATATTCATTCGATTTAATACTTCATATATTTCACAAAATGTGTTTTAACCCTTTCCTGTTTTATGAAATTTTAGACTGGTCCAATTCGAAAGAGGCTGCAGATGACAATGAAAAATGCATGCAATTTGAAATCTGACTATCCTATGAGGTAGAAAATATTGTGGGAAAAGGAGAAATTGCTTGTATCAAGCAATTTCTCCTTTTTCCACAATGTTTTCTCAAGTATAAAATCATAGTGACGTGAAATCCCGGGTTTGTCCAGGAAAGGTTTAAACAACAATTTTAAAAGTGATCACTTCTTGGTCGTCCCAGAGGTGTTCGTTTAATACAAGATTTAATGTACATCACCGAGAAACAGTATTTGTGATTCCATCAAATATAGATGTGGAAAGAGAAAAATATTAGACAAACAAATGTTCGACTACGTTTAGGTTTCGAACTCAAAAACCTTTTCTCACTGTGCAAGTCTGGTTATACATGTAATATGTTAATCTATTTTACAGACAGGAAAACTCGAAGTTGGTGAATAAGAAACATTTATATCGATACCGGGATCTACCTTTTTGCCCAGTCACTGCTTATTGTCGCAGTTAAACAATTTAATATTTTGTTATTCTATCAAGATTCAAACTTTCTGATTTTCTTATACTTCCGAGATCGCAACCATTTTGTAGATCCATTAAATATTTACTCAACACAGTAGTATAATATTTGCTTTGTGTTTACTTGGTGACATTAAATTGTCAAAAATGGAGACATTTTGTTTTTGTCGTTGTTGATGGTGTTGTTGTTGTTGTTTCCAATCGAGGTAAGAACCCAAATTTTTAATTACATATAATACGGATTTCACGTATTCATAAAGAGTGATTAACGTTTTGGGTTCATACCCCAATGAAAAAAAAAAGTCTCTTCAAAAGTAAAATAATTCAGTGATAACTTGATATGAATCTAAGGTATTTCATTTGAAAAATAGGTGCATTAAGTGATTTGTTGACCCATTCCCCACACATTTCCCCTCTTTTACGCCCTTTAGTAGAAAGGATCGGGAAAAACCATGTGGGAGATGAAGGAAATGTTTGTCATAAGCAATTTCTACATTGTTTACAATTATTTCTACCTGATTTTTTATTTTTATTATTATCATCATCATCATTTTTGCCAACTTTAAATTGGCTTCTGTAACTTCTTTGAATTAGGACTAGTCTAAAATAAATTTGTTATTTGGTATTGGATCAATACTATTTCAGTCATTCAAAACTAGGTATCGGGGTAACAAATTGAGGTTCGCAGAATATTTAGGCTATTTAAGCCTCCCCCCCAAAATTGGAAAACATTGTGGACAATGAAGAAATTGCTTGTAACAAGCAATATCTTCACTATCCATAATGTTTTCTACCCGCCACGGGATAGATTTTCTAAATTCAATTATCTTGAAATTGTCATCTTTATCTTCTTTGAATTCGAACCAGTCTGAGAGTTTGTCATGTTTTAATGGGTTAACTCCTGGGTTACTTTTAACTCGTTTATCTACCATAATAACCTTTGGCAAGTAAAATTACTACACAAGAGTGCTTTGCTAGCTTACAGTACTTTCAGTACTTTTATTTGTTTAAAAGGAAAGGAAAAAATCCCAAAACACCAGAACCTTACCATTTCCTATCCATCGTCGGCAGTTTTGATACATTTATGATAGGTTAGTGATTTTTATACGAACTATAGGTTCTGTGCTGGGATAATAATTACCCAGTTATTGAAATATCTGTGGAAACCTGAGTTACTCATGATTTCTGTCGACTATCCAATATGTTTACAAGAAATCTGTTCTCTCTTGCTGACACGAATGTTACCAGTTATTTGAAATGACACGTTCGACCTGTTTGTTCTCGAAAACAATGTTTACCTTGAGAACATGCTTTTTAACCCTTCCTGTAAATCCCCGGTATTTTATGTCACTGTGATTTTATACTAGATAAAATATTGTGGAAAATTTCTCCTTTTCCCTCAATATTTTCTACCTCACAGGATGGTTTCATTTCAAATTGTATCCAATTTTCATTGTCGTCTTGCAACTTTTTTTTTCAATTTGGACCAGTCAAAACATTTAAGGAAAACAGGAAAGAGTTGACATGGTAACGACGAGAACACATACGTTGGCAAAGATAAAAAAATCTTGTCTCATCTCGCCACTTGTCGGATTGCCGGCCGCACCAACTGCCTCCGACAGGAGATATGACGTAGATATCGAAAGTCTTTATTTTGCAAAATATATGGTCAGTAACTTGTAACACAAAAAGTAGAATGGTTGGTTGGCGTAATTTCTTTAACGAAAAGGTTTTAGATGTGTTTTTAAACCCTTTACCAATTGGCAAAATCTTAGACTGGTCAAAATTGAAAGGAGTTGCTGACGACAATTTAAAAATTTAAAACTCGTGATTTTTTCTTTTTTTTTTTTTTTTTTTTTGGGGGGGGGGTTAGAAAACGAGCTATTCCTTCAATTTCCACTATGTTTTCTAAAGCTTTTTTCTCCTAAAAGCGTCACTGAGTGGGAATGGGTTAAATAGTAGACCAGACCTGCTTATTTTCATAAAAATCTTCGTGCAAGCTCAAACATGTGTATTTCATTAACAACTGTCGATGTTAAATATCACTATTTGTATATGTTTATGAGAAGTAACATGTAACAAAGTGGTAAAGTGGTTGGTTGGCGACCTAAGCGTCGTACTTACAGCTTGAATAAGCTATATCTATGACGTTTAAGTCAACAAACCCCCAAAAATTATGCACATAAAACTCGACCAATATCGAAGTTCAAAGTTCACCTCCGGTCTAAATGTATGATTCGGTTGGTAAATCGAGCTTTTTTTTTTAATGACAGCCGTGATCCTTCATTTTACGAGATTCTGCTCTGTCCGATGATGTCAGTCAATTACTTCATTTTTCCACCATGTTTTCTATCCAGAAAGACAAAGTTTTACAGTTTCACCAATTCGAATCTTTTGTCTGCAACTTCTTTCCATTTAGAACAGTCCAAAATGTTGTCTTCTGGAAAATTGTTAAACCCAACACTGCTAAAATAACCATGTTTATTCCACAGCCCTATATCGGGGGCTTAGAGCAAAAACATAGTATGGCTTTATACGATGTATAGAGCCATACTATGTTTTTTTTCTAAACCATCGATATATTTCTAGAGTATTCTATCCGGATTGTCGGTTCAATGATCTCCTAATGAATATTTACTTATTTATTACGAGCTGTCGGCTTACACTATTTCACTGTCAGGATTTATTGCTAGAAAAATGACAGAAAGTCAATGCATATAAACCATATCAACATTTGCAAAATCATAACACCAGACAACTTTTGTCTAACTGTCTGTTTATCGCTTATCTAAAGGTGCAAGATCAGTGCTCTTGACTTCCACAACAGCCGGGTGATATAGGCTTGGCTCGTGATCTGAAGGACACAGGTTCGAGCCCCACCATCATGTGCAAAACACTTAATAGTCAGCCCCAGTCTATAGTAGAAGTGGGTTAAATCAACAGTATCTCTTATTTTGAGATTTCGAGAGTAGCTCCATAAGCTTAAAGCTTTCGTCACAATCGAAAAAGAATAAACTGGTATAAACTAAACTAAGCTCCACGCTCTTTGTACTTTCGTAATCGTGCAGGTATTCTAGTGTAAGTATGTTTATATATTTAAAGTGCATTAATCGATTATGAAAACTGCATATTTTCCGAACGTATACATTACCAAAAGTTAAAATCAATTTCAAATACAACTCTGTTATAAGCATAAACTAGGGCTCGTATTTGACTCGTAATCCAGGGTTATGACACTATATCCTATTTTGACCCTATCACATTCTCTCCCAAATGGGTCTTTTTGCCCCCTTTAGAGAAATGTCATAGGGTCAAAACAGTTGGTTTCGACCCCTAAATTATTTAATGATCCATCTTATGTACTATTGAGAATTATGCAAATTACTTGCTTTCTTCAAATCTATACAAGAAAAGGTCAGCTAGAACTTAAAAATACGGCTTTATACTGATGGTTTAATCTTCTTGTTCTTTTGATCCTTTTAATCAGTTTTGACACCTTGAATTTCATGGTGAAGGAGTCAATGCTTCCTCAATTTCGAATGCAATCAAAAGCCCTTATTAACCCATTACCATACAAGAAAAAATTAGACTGGTTCAAATTGAAAGGAGTTGCAGACGACATTTAATAGTTTATGAAATTTTGGATTTTTTTTAACTTTCCGGGTAGAAAACGTTAGGTAAAATGAAGAAATTAATTGTGACAAGCAATTTCTTGATTTTATACAATGTTTTCTCAGTTGTTTTTCTTGGGGCATGTTCAAAAGCATCGCTGTGTGGTAATGAATTGATATTGAATTCTTTAATTGTATATTTTTAATCACAAGAAAAACTGCGACGATTCAGTAAGAGTCATTACAAGCAGAGATTTTCCTGTTTTCGGATACGGAAACGGAAATAACACTTTATATCAAGGTTCTTAACCCTAGTCATATTGAGCCCGGATTATTCCTGTTTTGACAGGGGGTATAGACAAGGATCAGCCCGCGTTTTCAAACATTCTGATCTTGGTCCACACCTCCTGATTGTCCATTTTACGCCAGAGATGTGAATAAAAAAAAAATCCAAAAATATTATTCAACAATAGGTGTTTCCAGTGCTTTCAGTCCTTTCATTTTATTCCGATTCTGTAGAGAAATTTATTCAGCATGGCAAAGATTAATTTACGGTTAATCAAATAAATACGTTACGATGGTTATCTTACCAACAGCAGATCTCGGAGAAAGATATACCTAAATGACCTGTGCCGGTCTGACTTTGCTGGGTGTTCGACCTAAAAATTGCTCCTATTTATGATGCTCTAGCAGATTTAATCAAAGTACTGAAAAGTACTGTCAGCTAGCAAAGCATTGTTTTGATCAATAATCTTCTTTGTCAAACGTTATCATGATAAAGAAACGAGGTTAAAGTGATCAAGGAGTTAACCCGTTCTCACACAATCCTTCCCTTTTAAGCCCTTCAAGAAAATAGTTGTGGAAGTCATTGTAGAAAATGAGGAAATAAGCAATTTCTTCATTTTCCATATTGTTTTTCTACACAAAGAGATAGATATTTTAGAATTCAAAAGGATTTGAAATGTCGTCTGCAACTTCTCAAGTGAGCTAAAATACCTAGGAGACTTGCATGCAGAATTTGCAATATTCCTGTAATACATAATAACTACTTTTTATGGCGCAGGTATTTAACGGATTAAGTGGTTAAGCCTCCAGAGGCAGTTTGCACTCGTTGAACTTTGAGACGACCTCAAAATTTTGTCTGTTAACTTAAGCTATCAAAACTGACTCTTTTCTGGCTAAAAACATGCGTTTACAAATGACCGCTTAATTGCTTCATTCAGAGGGCAAAAAATCATAGATCATGAATAATGATTTTATTAGCTATTCTAGCCGGAGTAAAGGCACCGTCTTTTTCAAAAAGTCGGCTAATTTGGGTACGCCCACATCCGTTCGCCGTCCTTTGTAATATAAAGTTAAGGACGGAGACGGCTTAATCAAGCGTAAAACGTAGGCCTCACGAAAAAGGAAATAGTTGAGCATGTGGATCACGATTGTTTACTTAAAAATGTAGTTTGGGACTAGTTTTTGTAAAAGAATCATACATCGACCTGCCTAGTGGCCTAGAATCGAACCAATGTTCTTCCCAACTCCTTCGTTGAAGAGTCACCTATCCCAACTTAAGAATACTCACAGATAATGATTTGTGAGCTAATTCATTCACTCATAAGTAGATATATTTTATCAGTCTTTTCGATATACACCTGATACATACCTTGGTAATCGACACTGCCAATCAAGCTTTGAAATGACCAATCAAATCATTCAATTTACCCGGAAGGGAACTTTAAGCTTCGATAATCATGTCAGACTTTTTTGGTGGTTTGGCGACTTAAACGACGTAACTACAACATACTCAAACTGTAGTTACGACGCATAACCGTCTAACCTATTGTTTATGATGATCGGATTATTAGCCATGTCTCGGGTACGTTTGAAAGGTCGTTTATATGTCTTATTATGTTCTATCTTTAACCCTTGTATTGCTGATCCCGGAATATTCCTGTTTGGGCAGGAGGTATAGACATAGATCAGCCTGCACATATGTGCAGTCTGATCTTAGTCTACTCCACCTGTTTATCCCTTTCAAGCCAGAATAGTTCATAAAAACAGTTTTCAAAAGAAAATATTGACCTACATCTAGCGCTTTCAGTGATTTCAGTCCTTTGAGTTTGGTACAATTCTAAACAGGAAATTTTTCAGCATGACAAGGCTTAATTTCTTTTAGGTATATATTTAAAAATGTGTGTTTAAAATTGAAGTATTTTTGGCTCCGCCAACTGAGCTTTGACAGGAAGTTTCAGTTCGATAGGTTACACTCCTGTCCGTTTTTGCCTCATTAAATACAGAGCAAAAATAGTACATTTTGGCAATTTGTAGCTCCCCAAAAAAAGTTTCGTTGGGCCTAAAATTCTGTTTTATAGAACAGGATTTGGTCTAGGAAAATGGCATCATTAGGGACAAAAATCGCAAATCTTCATTGAACATATCCCCCCATGAATTTCTCTAGGTTCGGAAGTGAAAGTCCTGTACAATACCACCTTATAGTGTCAGTTTCTACAAAGAAATAGTTCCCAGATAATTACATTGAATCACATGCATGACGTGCAGCAGTGATCTCTCATTCTGCAGAACCTAACTTCAAGCTTAAACGGTAAAACGGCATGACTAAAGGAGGATATATTTTTTCCTAAATGTCTACTTTAGGATACAACCACCCGTACAACCACACGGAAGTAACTCTCGAAGTAATTCTGAAATGGGGTTGGCTCGTTCAAGTAATTCTGGAGTGGAGTTGACCCGATATCGTTTCTTGATAAAAAAGTGAAGATTAACGCCATTTTGTATCGAAGCAGAATTTCCTGATGGAATCAGTGGGTGTGTCCAGCGTCAATCAATAGTCAGGACCGACGATCGACCAATTTTCATCCTATTCAAGCCTTGGTTTTTCGTTTCGAACAAGGTGGGGAAAGAAGGAGATACAGCTATTTAGCACTACTTAATTGTAAATATTATTTATGTTATCTTTATAAACCTTTACACAATAGTTCAAACGGCTCGAGAGCTCACGGGTGACTAAAACAATATAACTATTGGTTTATGGTCATCCAACAACATATTACCGACGTCATGCCATATTTGCCAAATTTGCATCGATACTTTCATTAATTGGTCAGATTTAACTTTCGCACCATCTTAAGAGCGCATCTATCCCTCGAAAAGTCTAAAATGTTGTCCTTGTGAACTAGTTTCAACTGTTTGTTTACCGGAAGTATTTTTAGAAGTATTTAAATCTTTCTTCGTTTATATGTTTGTGTATATATCGTCCTTATTGTACCTTGTTCTACCTGGACGCAGCCAAAGATATGCTCTGTACTGTTCTGTTGACACTTTCTTCTGTTCCATGCAAAGGTCAATATAATTAAGTATAAACAAGCTAATCTGTATTAATCACATCACAGACGTTGATGCGCTAATTGGTTTGATTATGTTCCATAATTGATGTTTGTACTACCGGCCAATAACAGTAAATGTAATTTCGTAAGGCGGTGAGTGATTCCTTGACGAATTACCTATAGACTGCCTGACCTACCAAAACGGGGGAAACAGACAGTCACAACGGGGAACAGACAGGTTACTAATCAAATGAAAATACTAAGTTCGAAAATGGTATCAAAATTGACAGGCAAATCGGAAATAACAGTCAAAATGATGTTTTGATAAATGCACGTTTTCTTAATTTCATATGTTTTTGGATACCACCAGGGTCATTCGGAAACCCCAACAAATAAAGATAAGTATCAAAATGAAAAAAAAAACATTGCTATTCGTCGATTGGCGAATAAAATGTCGTAAAATACAGCTTGAATAAACCTGCATTTACGACATATCGCATGCCCAAAGACGTTTTGCTGCAGTAAGATATAAGTTTGATTCTATTTTATGGACAATGGGATGTAGGTTTCATATATATTCTATGTTCAGGAATAACCAAGGTCAATGAAATACTAAACGATGATATTCGGGAGCAGGATTGACGTCAAATTTGATCTAAAACAGTCTAATGGTTTGGTAAAGATATACTGCCTTGAATAAACAGTGAAAAAAAAAAAAAACAGATACAAGACAGAAGCTGTGCACTACAGAACTATTTTGACCGCGGTCATACGTATACCATGCGTGTGAACCTACAAACTACATATTTTGGTTGGCATTTTGGCTACCAGCCCTGAAAGAAAAAAATCTGCGTTAAAATCAGCTCAAGCATTCCTTTGTCCATTCGAACTTAACAAGTTAAGTACCAGTTATCATCATAGAATCCTCACCCATTAAATCCATTTGAAAACAAACGAAGAGAGAAATTATCAAATCAAACATTTACACGATTTGCGCACGTGTTGGTTTCTGTGTACTTTATTTTTTTTAATTTGATGAAATTCAAAACAAAACTTTGTCTTTTGTTGTAGTAAATATTGTGGATAGAGAAGGTATTGCTCGTGACAAGCATTTTTTTTTTTTCATGAGGAGCGTAAAAATGCGGAATTGTGAGGGAATGGGTCAATTCTCTCATTTAATAGTCTGGTCAAACTTGATTGTCGAACATTTAGGTCTTCAAATCAGTTGTCTGTCAAAAGCTTGATAGTAAACGTTGGCTGATGAAAGGGGGTTCATGGTTCATTTCATTATATGCTATTCACGTCTGTTCGAACAATAATGCACATAGTCATCAATAGATAATGTCTCAATTAAACATGTACGATTGTTCTTTAGCATCACTTTAAAGGATGTATATTTCCTCGGTAAGCGAGCGATATGTCGTAACTACAGTTTTATTAAAGCTGTAGATACGACATTTTGCTCGCCCACCGACGATTTACATAACATTTGATTTTTTACAGAAAATACGAAGGTAAACCAATTTCCGAATTATCTCATGTTTAATATCGAAAATTTTTCTTAGCCTTGAAATGGCATTAAATGATTTACATGTGAATTTGTAACTTGATTAAATCTTGAAAGTCTCTAAATTGACTATTTTGTTGTTCACCATCATGTAAAAAAATCACCAGATCTTGTGGAATCTAGAAAAATATAAGAAGCTATAATGATAAGCAAAATTAAGTAGATTTAATATCTTATCATTCAATTTTAGTTTTGTCTTTCGAGGTTCGAAAGTTTGATTGGCTAATTCGTTTTTTCATACCTCCACGAATATAATTTTGAGCACGCAACTAGTTTTTATGATTGAGCAGCTATACTGAGCAACAGCAAAAGAAAGGTTTTAAAGTTAAATCACCAATGTAAAATCAGATTTACCCCTATTTTCTATGATATTAACCCTTTACCACACAATGACGCTTTTTTGAAGCCCCAAGAAAAAAATTAAGTAAACATCGTTGAGAACGAAAAAAATGCTTGTTACAACCTATCTCTTCATTTTCTACCTTGTATGCTACATAGAAATTTGAAAAAAGTCTAAATTTCATAAATATCGTCTGCAACTCCTTTCAATTTGGACCTGTCTAAAATTTTCCGTCCGGTAAAAGGTTAAATCAAAGGAAAGATGAATGGTCCAGGATTACAAACAGGAAGTCACCTAAGTTTTTTATTATCACTGTTCTAACTATTGGCGATGATGCATTTCTATGATGTCCACGAGGCTGTCACAGTTTAAGCATATGAATTTTGATTGTGGACTATAGTTTCAAATGAGAATTCTCTAAAAATGAATAACTTTCGTAATAAACGTACGAGCTGATTTAATTAAACACTTAACCTGAAGTGAAATGTGCTATCATAATCAAAACACATTAAATCTTAGAGGTGTTTGGTCTATAAAGTATATTTTAACGGTCGTCTATGGTTTTTATTAGGTTTTATCTCCAAGATTAGAGAAAAATACTCAAAGCATATGTGTTTGCTATTAGTTGTCTCGGTGGAGGATGGTTTGAATTAATATTACATAACTTATGAAGGTATATGAGGAAAGTCGGATCAAGATATGTTTACTGCTATAGAAAACTGATAAATAGTATTTCTATATCCAATCTACCAGGTTCTCGCGATTATTTTCTCAGCCTGTCTCAGTCCCTACCCTGCGTCTGCCTGTCTGTTTCTTGGTTTTGATATAAGTTATTTTCCAATTTATAATACTGATAAAATTGTGGGTAATAGTACTTAACCCTTTCAAACATAACAAAAATGATAGACTGGTGCAAATTGAAAGAAATCGCATCTTCTTTTTATTTATTTTTTTTTTTTAGAAGAAAACATTGTGGACAATGAAGAAATTGCTTTCAACAAGCAATTTCTTCATTGGCCACATGTTTTCCAATGTTTTTTCTTTGTTTGTTTCTCTTGATATCTTCATAATTCTGGATGGTTTTTGAATGGGTTAAGATGCGATTTTTTTTGGGGGGGGGGTTCTTCTCTCTCTATAATACTTTTAATTGAAAAATGACGGATCTCCGACTATGCCTAATTTAGTAGTTCGACTAGGGCAATCGTTAACATTTTTTGTAAAATATGTGTTCAGGGACATGAATTAAAACGTTACTCGTTGGTTGGTGACTTAAACTCCGTAACTACAGATCGAAGAAGCTCGTTTAAGTCGCCAAGTTGGTAGCGCGTCGGACTATCAATCGTGAGGTCCAGGGTTCGATTCCAGGTCGCGGCAAATAACTTTTTCGACGTTTGGATCCTATCAAATGGGAAAATCGTAAACCTAAGTGAGATGAGCAGCTGGAGACTTAGGAAGGGTGTAGTGGTAGTACTGGAGTGAGAAATACCAGGGATCCTTATTTATGTGCACCAGCTGACTTGGTATGACTGGAAAACTGTTTAAAGTGTCGTTAAACCCCATTTAATCAATCAATTTAGTCGCCAAACCAACAAAAATGCTTAACGCTGAGGTTGGAATCTAAGGTTCACTTCCGTTCTAAATGAATGAATTGATTTGACAACCAGGGAATTTTTTACTAAAGGTGGCGATCCGTATGTTAAGGTACACGAGTAAACAAGCAATTTTGAGTTATTTATCTCACAGAGGCTGATGTGTTGATTATCTTGTTAATTGCCAATCTTCAATGTTTGCACTACCGGCCAATAGCCGTAATGTAATTGGGGGAATCATCGGATCCGTATATCCCCTCAACACATTACCTTGGGACGGCGTATTTAACATATTGGCGATACATAATAGCATATGACAACCCAATTAGCCTTATTGGTAAAGCACTTGAGTTCAAACCTCAAAATCACGGGCTCGACCCTTGGGCTGAGCATGTCAACTAACAATCTAATTGTCTTTCGGATGAGACTTTTAACCGAGGTCCCTTGGGACGATGTAATCCATCGAGCATGTTTAAATGCCAGGCGGGGCTCTCAGCAGTTTCGACATTTGTCTCTCACCAATGGGTTGATAATCGCAAACCTAAGTGGGATAGCAGCTGGACTAGGGTGTAGTGGTAGTACTGGTGTGAGAAATACCAGGAATCCATTGTTAGGTGCTCCAGCCGCCGCGATATGACTGAAATACTGTTAAAAGCGGCGTTAAACCCCATTCAATCAGCAGTTTCGTCTTGTATCTTTGCTCTACCCTAACCGCATTCTGAGGGCGTCGCTCATATGGGCCGCTTATAAGGAAAGATGTAGTCGGTATCGAGGATAAAGAAACGGAAATCCACACAGAATAGCATCTACATCGATTTAAAGCATGCAATAGGAAATGCAGATAACCCACTACAACATAATGACACTTTCTGGCATCCACTCAAAGAAACATTGGAAACATTTTGGAAAAAGAAGCAATTGCTTGTAACAAGCAATTGCTTCATTTTCCACAATGTTTTCTACCCAAAAATTCATTTAATCGAATGTTGAAGAAAACCTTCATCTGAGCTCATAAAAAGAAAGAAAGCAATTATGAACCGAATAGACATTTTCACTGGTGGTCTAACGAATTGCCCATTTCGTTTCAGTTTTAGCGAAGAATGGGGTTGTTTAAATACACATTCAACGGGGATAATCAAGGTCAATTAAAGGCTAAATATATAATCTTTCAAGGTACAACTGACGTCAATTTGGATCCAAAAACGATCTAATTATTTGATAGCCTAACCATCTTGAATAAACAGTAATAAACAGATACTAGGAACATCCTTTGCTCTTAGGCCGTCGTCATGTAGCAATGTGGCTTGTTGTTTTGCACTTCATTTCGTCCGAATGTTAGAAAAATGACTTCCAATTCATGCATTAGACTGCGCAGATAATTATCACATTGTCATTATTGCTTGTATGTTTGTTTGAGAATCAGGTAAAAGACCCGCACAAACAAAATTTCAAAAGTCTCTATTATTATTTCACCACAGCGACAAGGGACTGTCTTGGACGTGCCTTCGATGTGCTAAACGTATTGACGCCGGTCGGACTCTGCTAGCTGTGCAAATTGACCAGGATAAATACTTTTCGTTCTCGCCAGACTTTGGATTTTAGAAAGGTCATTCTAATACAGTGTGGGTTCATTTCAATATACGTTCTCTGATCACCCAATGTCGTTTTTCAAATACATGTACTTATTTTACGAAATCTACGATGGCCGAGGTACAAATTGCCGTAAAAAAGACGTATCCAGTTAACCCTTGTCTTGTTTAATTATAAATCCTCTTCAGAATTGCATTCAGATCAAAGAGCTTAAAGCAGTGGCAACACTAATTCTTGGTTAATATTTATATTGCAATTTATTTTGTAACCAGGTTTGGCTTACAAGGGACAAGCAGGTAGTGCAGACTAAGATCAGACTGCACATATGTGCAGGCTGATCTTTGTTCATACCTCCTACAAAAGTAGGAATATTCCGTTATCAGTTAAAAAGGGTTAGTGATTTATCCTAACAAGGAGGATTCATTAGCGTACGAATTGATATAATAAGCCAAGAACCGGTTCACAAATAAGATTCGTTCCCCAAAGATGAAACGATTTTACCTCGTAAAATCGTTTTCATGACAAGGCCTGGTTTCCTTGTAGCTTTGAATTAATCGCCTGTAAATTATTATTTATTCAGTTCTAACGATGCATACGACACTTTTCACTAAATCATATATTGAAAGCATAATTTATTTTTTTCCTGGTTATTCTATTGTATTCTATAGGTATTATTTAGCCTGGGAATCGCCTAGAATTGTTAATGAAAAACTGCATAGCATAACAATGCGTGGTTTATTTATAGTCAGCTACATTTCCTACAAAAAGCGTCGAATTACAATTCCATGTATATTTCCATTACTTCTTTAGTACGGATGTAAGACTATGACTGGATTTTCAAAACAGAATTGTGTTTAATTGGTACTCTGGTTTTCTTATTCTGGTACACTATTCATAGTACAGACAAAACTTAACCCGTGCAATGCTGTATAAATTACATAAAATAAATATTTCTTTTAGAAATCAATTTCATAAACGACTCTGACAGGAAAAGTACAAGCAGGAGGTGTTGACCAAGATCTGACTTTACTTATGTGCAGGCTGATCTTGATCTATACCTTCTGCTATAACCGGAATCTTCCGGGTTCAGCATGACAAGCGTTAAATCGTCGCCTACAAGTTAGATCATCGGTGGATCGATAGTCACACCCCCTGAACTCCGACAGAAAGTTCACCTTCATATTAAGCGGCGTTATTTTGCAAAATGTATTGCCAGGTATACGAAACAAAAACTATGATGGTTGGTTGGCGACCCAAATGACGTGCATGTTATTCCAGCTTTAATAAGTTACAGTGACGCCGTTAAAGTCGCGAAACCAACAAAAGTGAATCACAAAGATGTTGGCCAATGTTGGAATTCAAATTTCACTTAATGGCTTACTTCTTGACCAGATTGGTTGTGTGATGTTTTTTTTTTGTTGTTTGTTTGTTTTGTTTTGTTTTGTTTTGTTTTTGTTTATTTTTTTTGGAGGGGGGGGGGTTGCAGACGCCCGTTATCTGTCAATTCATCGGATCAAACAACAAGGTATATTTGAAATATCATGTAGTTTTTTTTTTTTTTTTTTGGTTTGTAAACTTAGATAATCTCAGTCCTTGCTAGATAAACCATAGATGTACAAGTTATAGTTGGTGATCAAAGATCATTTGTCTATACAGGTGTTGTCTATACAGGTGTTGACAAAATTGACCTTTCATCACTCACTATAGCTTGTACATCTATATACAGTGTTGACTCCGGAATATATATGCTTCTACAGTCAACTTAGATTGTAATGTAGGTAAAGGTATGCATTCAGATCTTAGAAGATATTATCTGGGTAATTCAGAAAAGCAGGGCAAGTGCTGTTAGAGCACATTCTTTCCTAACACCACTGTTCATTTTCTCAAACAACAGTATTATTTAAATAATTAATCCAAGAATGGTACTACTTGATAAATTTATCTAAGAATGGTATTATTTGAATTATTCACCAAAGAATGGGATGATTTGAATAATTCATCTATGAATGACATTATTTGAATAATTCATCTAAGAATGGTATTATTTGAATAGTTCATCTAAGAATGTTATTATTTGAATAATGCGAATAATGCATCTAAGAATGGTGTTATTTGAATAATTTATCTTAAAAGCGATATTCCACTTCAGTCGTACGTTCTTAAATTCATATGAATGATTTTTCGGATTTCTTTACGCCTTTTCGATTTTTAGGTCTTACACGGATAAAACTAGAGATGACTTATTTCATACAAACTTAGTTAAATGATTCAAACGCTGAGGGGAAATGGCTAATCGTCGTAACAACAGCTTGATTTAGCTCTATTACGTCATTTTAATCAACAAATCAACAAAAATGCTCCCCATAAATGCAGCTCAAAGTTGGAGTCGACTTACGCCCTAAGTGAATGATTTGATTGATCGATTGGTTATTTGATTGACAGCCGCGGTTGGTCAAACAAGGGGTAGCTGCTTATTATCTATATTGTTCAACCCATTACCATCAGATAGAATTGTAGACTGGTCCAAAATGAAAGGAGTTGCATTTTATAGCTCATATTATTCATCATTTACGAATGCATACGGATGTCTATTTTCGCTTGACGTCTTACATCGGTGGGAATTATACTTATTATTATCATTAATATTTATCTCTTACATTTTACAAATCATATAATCTACAAGCACTGACAATTAGCCTCGTTCTGGGTTTTGCGTGGATATTCATAAGAATATTTTAAAGTCACCTTTTCTTTCAAAACCTATTTAGGATTCTGTATTCTTTCAGAATCTCGTTTATAGCTGTACAAACAGGCCGAAGAATAAACTGAGATGTTACGAGATTAGACACTATCGACAATATATATGGCACGACTAAAAGCTTTTAGACATAAACGGCCTCTTATCAAGCTTTAGAAGAGAAGCCAATTAAATTGATTTGGCCGATAGTGATATAACCCTTTTTCACCGAAGCTCTTTTTCCAATGGGAAAACTACGTACATATTTGTAGTATGACTCTGCTATAGCATTTGCCCACATGAGCGAAGCTTTCAGAAATATTAGATCGATTGATTGAATGGGATAAAACGACATTTTTTTAACAATATTCCAGTCATATCGCGGCGGCTGGAGAACCTAACAATGGATTCCTGGTATTTCTTACAACAGTACTACCACTACAACTACAACCTTTCCGAGCCCCCAGCTGCTCATCCCACTTAGGTTTACGACTATCCATCCGTTGACAAATGTCGCAAAGGTTATCCCCCGCGGCCTGAGATCGAACGAGAAACGGTTGGTTGTTACGGGGGATAGTGCAAGGATAAAGGATATAACTACAGGTAGCCTCGGCTGTTTCTTTAACTCACTCCAACACAATGACGCTTTATCACGCCAACACGTAAAAATGCTTTGGGAAGCATGTCGGAAAATGAAGAAATCGCTTTTTTTTCCACAATGTTTTGAATTTGGCTCAGTCTAGAATTGCATCGTCTGGTAATGGGTTAATGGATAACACCTTAACATGTGGTCTCGGTTTAACGTATCATCCGAAAGACAATCGGTGTGTTAGTTTGGACAGCCCGGACATCGAACCTAGGATCTCGAGGTTTGAAGGCGAATGCTCTACTAACTGAGCTAATTGGGCTGACAACTACGTTGGTTACTATAACTTTTGTGTGTCGTGTTGACGGATCGCTGGTCCACGCCTACTGAACTCCGTCGCCAAGCGGCATTTTTTTTTTTCTCCCATAATGTTTTTGACCTTATTTGGCTGAGATCTTTAATTTAAAACAATTTTGTTTTATTGTTTGCAACCTCTTTCAATTTGGATCAGTCTAAAATTTTGTAGTTTGGGAATGGGTTAAGACCAACGATATCGCTTATTACTTCGTAACTAAGATTCCTACGATCGACGTTTTCAGTACGCGATTCGTCTGCCGGTCTCCAAAAACCAATTTCCTTGCTTGAGTACGTCTGCAATTGACATGGCCATTAGAGGGTTATTGATCAACTTACATTGTCCGTAGATTTCAATCCACATTTTATAAAGAGATACTTGTTTTCTTTCCACATTAAAATCTTCAACAAAATTTATTAAGCGAAGGTTCTTTAAATTTATTCAGCTCATATCCATTACGTGTCCATTTCGTTTATAAAGGTTAAATTAAAATACTGAGAATAAATTGGTACAACTCACAGTCCATATAGATAATCTGTGATACTGTTACTATGTAGAGGAACCTTACTATAACAGTGTTCACAGATTTAGTGGGTCTCTTGTTTATTCGTATTTGGTTTGTTTTTCTGTGAGGGTTCAGGCTATATGGGTCTAGAGAAATAAAAATTCTTCCTCGCTGTATGATAGATAAAACTTTTAAGACGACCTGTTCAGATACTGTTATTCAAAGGTGATATAAAGCAATTCCCACACAATGGCGCTTTATGACACCATCACGTACAAATGCCTCTGAAAACATTATGGAAAATGAAGAAATTGCTTGTTACAAGGAATTTCTTAATTTTAAACAATGTTTTGTACCCCGAAGAAAAAAAAAGTCTAAAATTTCATAAGCTTTGAATTATTGGCTGCAACTTCTTTTAATTTGGACCAGTCTAAGATTTTGCCGTCTGGTAATGGTTTAAACGTCCTTATATCTGCCACATATATCAACATATAGAAATAAGGTAATACATTCATAATTGGTAGAAAACATTAAAACGTTTAAGTTTGGAAAAAGACAAAATTGTTCATAAGAATTTCTTCAGCAAATGTTTGCTGTATTTTATAACTTTTCCCAACTCTAACCTTCCCGAAACAACCACAAAACTTTTCTAGTATCGAAAAATATAATCAATATTAAAGATAGGATCGAAAATAACTAGTCTTTCTACATTCCTCAAAGAAGCCAAGACTTAAACCTTGGACAAACATATCTTGGATAGTAAAAGGAATGAGCTATTTACGCCCAATTGGTGACTAATTACATTTGACCTTTTTGGTTCCAAAATTGGAAGCTATAATTTCATGTTCATCTAGGAAAGGTTTCACTGTTTCTGGTCTCCGACACACGGGTTATCAATGGGTATGGACAATTTTCAAGCCTTTAATCAGTTCTCTAATAATAACCCTTTTTGACGCCCGCTAAGAAAAAACAATCTGGTAAAATCGTCTAAATGGAGAAATTATTTGGAACAAACAATTAGTTCATTTACGACAATGTTTTCTACCATGAAAGTTGAAAAAATATAATTTCACAAAGTTTAGAGCATTCATCCCCTTACATTTTGGGTCAGTCTAAAATTTAGCCGTCTCGTAATAGGTTAATATATTTGAGAAGAGAAATGAAGCGATGTGGGATGTGCGACGGAAACATCGCCCCTAGTCGTCTTGGTGTGTGAAATTGACCATTCGCGACTGTCAATCAAATAAACAGTCGACCAATGAAATCATTCATTTATACATAAATATCATTTTGAAATCCAACATTGGTCGCCATTTTAGTGAATCATCTTTGGTAGTTTCGCGACTTAAAGGTCATAATTACAGCTTATTAAAGCAGTAGCTGCGACGTTATGGTCGCCAACCAACCGTTCTTCTTATTTGTGATATGCTACTAGCAACATATTTTGCGAAATAATACCGTTAAAAATCGAAGCGGAACTTCCTGTTGGAGTCAATGGGCGGGACCAAAGGAGTCAGTGAGTGGGGCATGCGATTAGTCAATTGTGGTCGCAGTTCGACGTATGGCTTACGACTCCTGAATCCACATGCCCCTGTAAGGTGATCGTTATACTGAACGACAAGGAGGTCTCTTTTGACATAACTTTTATGACGTTTGAAAATACCCGTAATTTGATGACGTCTTAACTGTCTGTCCATTGCAACACCCCTCAAGAAAACAGCTTCAGACATAGCTTTAGAAACAAATAAATGAAGCCATTTATCTTACACCTTCACTGAAATGACACTACAAGATAGACCTTTAATCCTTACAAGAAGACAAATTCTAGACTTCTTCAAAATAAAAGGAGATACAAACATTTTTAACTTTTAAAAAATGTCTGCCTTTTGGGATTGAAAACGTTGTGGATAATGATGATAATGATTTCAACAAGAAATTTCTTTATTTTCAAGATAATTCCCAAGCGATTTTCTAGGGGATCACAAAAGTGCCCGATTTTGTGGGATTGGGTTAAACAATAAGAAATATTCTAGAAGGGCAATTTCGGTCCAACACTAAATGTCAGATTTGATATTCGGAGAAATGGGTAAACAGGCGGAATGTTATACACTGGTAGATAGTGATAGTTATGCAGGAGCTTTGGGTGTTTACACAGACTTTGTAGGTTTGTGTAAGCGATGAGAAACCTGAATAGATGATTATACGTTAACAGTATGAAACGGGAAGAAAACCTCTTTAACATATTTTAAAAAGTTTGCCCTTATGGCTTTGCTGAATTCGACTGTAGTTAGCTGTTCCGAAATGGAATATGATACAAATAACGGTTATAATTGAAGACAATATTAAACAAATCTAAAGACAACTTTTCTTATTACATTGTAAAGAGGTTGTTACAACGACAGATTAAGTCTTTAATCCCTTTATCGCTTAATCTATTTATGAAATAATTAATTGAACCAAGTTGACTATTTGCAATTAACCAATCGTTGGCCCCGCCCACTTATTCCTCCAACAGGGAGTCCCGTTACGATTTTAAAAGGCGTTATTGTGCCACATTTATGACCAGTAGCATAAATGGTTGGCGATAAATGTCGTAACTACAGCTTAAATAATCTGTAGCTACGACGAACCAACAAAAATCGTTATTAAAAATGGAGGCTAATGTTGGAGTTCAAAATTAATTTATTATCAAAATGAATGATTTTATTGGTCGACAGAATATTTGATCGACAGTCGCGAATGGTGAAATGATACAGGATGGGAAGTTACGAAGTTCACTTCTAAATTTCCCGGGCGGAGTCCGTACATCGAAACGGCATATAAAATTCGCAGATGACCGTTTGCGATTGTCAATCGAAAACCCAATCGACAAATCAAATCATTCATCTAGACAAGAAGTGAACTTTGAACTACGACATTGGCCGACATTAATGTGAATCATTTTTGTTGTTTTTGGCAACTGCGCTGGGCGTCGTAACTTCAACTTATTTATTCTGCAGTTACGAAGTTTAGGTCGCAAACATACTATTTTCACTTTTTTCTCCGCTGTTACTGGCCATAAATTTTGCAAACTATCTAAGAGAAACTTCTTGTCCGAGTTAGCTGTTGTTATTTTCAGTCATGACACGAACAGCAGGTGAATACTTATCATCAGTCGCTCAGCAATACCAATCAAATTGGTGAATGTTAGCGTGAATTCGACATCCGTTTGTTTAGAAATAGCGAGTGAGCGGGTGACATAAATGTTTAATGATAGACGCATTGCTCTTGTGTAAAGGGGAATGGGACTAGGGAGATTTTTTGCCTAGAAACTCACTAATTTTGACAAGAATGAAAAAAGAGACGTTATTTTGTGCTGGTGCGCGTATGGACATATTCCAACCAGATCACAGCGACCTGTGTTGTTGGCCACCGACCTGTGTTCTCGGTCTCTGGTTGATGGATGTGAATGACATTGAGTCCTTGGTTACCCCCCCCCCCTCCAAAACATTAAACCCATTACCACACGACAATATTTTAGACCAGTCCAAATTCTTTGTCTTTTGGGATGGAAAACATTGTGGTTAATATAGAAATTGCTTGTCAGAAGCAATTTCTTCATTATTGACAAAGTTTTCCAAAGCTTTTATATTTTAAGGTGTTTAAAAGCGTCATTACGGGGGAACGAGTTAAATCCTCCAACATAGCCACCCAAATGTTGAAATGCTTCTTCCGGGTCTGTGGTTTCATTGAATGACACCACGGATCAAGATAAAACACAGTTTGCATGTACAGGTCACCACATACTTTGCCAGATTTAGACATTCAAAGGGTTTTATTCACGGACTTTTCTCCCAACAGTTTTCCATTAATTAAGAGTCCCGGTGAGAAAAGTAACAAAACAGGTTCTAAAAATAGCGGTATTAAACAGGTGATCGCCCAAAATAACACACCTTTTTGAAAACTACAAAATCCTTCTCTATGGTAATGATCGAACCGCTCCGATAGGAAGTTCCACAGAATTTTTTTACAAACTTTATTACCAAAAAAATGGAACAATAAATGCAATTGTTTGTTAGTTGACAAAGGCTGTATAGGCTGTAGTTAAGACTTATGTATTGCCAAACCAACATTAATTCTCCATATATAAATGTCGGCCAGCTTCTGGTCTAGATGAATGATTTGATTGGTCGATCGGTTCTTTGATTAACACCGTCGACCCGTCAATTGAATCTATATGAGCCTGTGCGTGACATTTCCAACAATTTCGCATGTGCGTGACTTGCACACATTGAGCACCCTGGACAGTCATTCGGGACAATTAGAATATTCGCTGATTGTTTAAAGAAGATTTGGGTAAGTATCCTTCTACAGAGCGCAGAGTGAAGACTCTGATCAGACTGTGCGGATGCACAGGCTGATCCGAGTCTTTACTTGGCGCACATGTGTAATGGTTGGAAATGTCACGCACGCGCTCATATAACTTTTTATGGATTTGAAATAATTGTTTTTCAAAATTCAGACACTTTTTATCCAGGCTTTTGTCAGATCGACCCTAAATTTTAAATCTTCTGTCGTGGTCAGGAAAGGACAATATTTACGATTTTTTATATTACACAAGCAAAAACAAGCTCTCAAAAGTTCTATATATTCCATTAACTCAATAAGTTTAAATTCTAATAAAATAAGAAACATTTCCGGAGTAGTGGAAGTGACATTACACTTTTAAGGTCTTGCTGGTTATGGGTTTGAATCCTGTATCCGCCACTTGGTAACGACAATTTCGTTGGAAAGCGTATTTAGGAGCCCAAACATGTTCTGCAGAGATAAATTGATGGATTGAATGGGGTTTAACGCCACTTTTAACAGTATTTCAGTCATATCGTGGCGGCTGGAGCACCTAACAATGGGTTTCTGGTATTTCTCACACTAGTACTACCACTACATCCTTTCCTAGCCTCCAGCTGCTATCCCACTCAGGTTTACGATTATCCGCCCATTGGTGAGAGACAATAAATGTCGGAATGGATATGTGCCGCCGCCGGAAATCGAACCCATAACTCCAACTAGTTATACTGAATCAAAGTTCTGAAAGTACTGTAAGCTAGCAAAACATGGTTTTGTTAAGTAATCTTATTTGTCAACTATTATCAAGATAAATAAACGAGGTTTAAGTAACCCAGGAGATAACCTATTACAACCTTGCAAAATCCTAGACCTAAAGTTTCAAGCTAGTTGAATTTAGAAAGTATTTCCCTTGTTGGGTAGAAAACATTGTAGACGATGAAGAAATTGCTCGTGACAGTATAGTAGGGATAGTAGACAAATGCTTATAGAGCTATCTCCCTTGATAGTATATGTTGCTCTTGTGATAGTGAACAAGTGTACCAAGTTTCAAGTGAATGCCTTTAGTAGAACCAGAGATATTACAAAATGTCACAGTTTTCGCACGCCCACGACAACAAAGACGACGACGACACCAAGGCTCTAGCAATACCTCGGGTTTTCTCCGAAAACAACCGAGCTAAAAATGGTACTGGTTGAGAATAGGATAACTCTATGGATAAGGATGTTGATTAGTTGATTCGTGTTTTCCGGCTCTTCGCAAGAAGTTTAAGTATAACATGAAACATAAAGAACAATACAAAGACAACCACAAGACATAAATTGATAGATGGGAAATGAAACAAAAAATGATAAATGAAGACCCTTTAGCCGCCTCTTACGACATGCCAGTTCGCACGTTTGTTCAACCAGATGAAATAGTATCTGTATCAGGGATTGGCCTGAAGTGGTTGTTCTTATACCCCGTCTTACCACACGGGGTCTCACACACAGGCTAGTGCTTTACATCGAGATGAAGAATAACAACTTTGGAATAAAAATAACCAACCTGCTGCAATCCAGGAATTACGAGGAAAGCAGTAGTTTTACTCATCTCCTACGACAGGCCACCGAGAAAGGCTGGGGTATTATTCTGGAAAAATCAGGTTATAATCCACTCATAATGCATAACACTCGAAATTAAGTTTTTCTATGATTAAGAGCGGAAAGTCCAGTATTCTCTATTATACGATCACTTGCAACTACGAGGGACGGACAGAAAATATCCGGACTGTTAATGCACCTCTCTTTCCACGTGCAGTTATAAACATACATATACATATATTAATTAAAGCTACATTCATGGTCAGTTTATTTTCAATGGTAGTTGTGTTTACACAGTTTTTTGCACTCTGATATATGAAAGGTGTTTCGTCTATCACGGACTCTTTGTCAGAGAAACAACGCTCTGTAATCAAGTTTCTGGTTGCAGACGGTGAAAAGCCCTGCCACAGTTTTTAAAGACTTAAAAAGATTTTCTTGTGTATCACGTTCAACCTTCTACAACTGGGTTGCTCCGTTTCGTGAAGGCAGAACAAGTGTTTGTGAAAGGGCTAGGACCGGGTGGTCAGCTCAGGCGGTGACCCTAACAATGGTAGCAAATATTAAAACTTTTGTCAACAAAAATCTTCAAGTATTTTTGGAAGAGGTAGCCAACAAGCTTAACATCGGTAAGGTATCAATAAACAAAATTGTACACGAACACCTTGGCAAGAGCAAGCTTAAGTGCCAGTTGGGTGCCTAGACAGCTGTCTGCAGATCGAAAGGCAACTAGAGTAACCAATGTAAAAGAACATATAAGTCGTTTAAATCGTGAAGGAGATCAGTTTTTGAATCGCATTATCACTGGATATAAGATGTTGGTTCATTATTTCGTACCCGAGACAAAAGCTCAGTCAAAGCAGTGGAAAGGAGATGGTTCCCCACCTCCTAAAAAGCTGTCTCCTTCGGCTGGCAAAGTCATGCTTGTTGCCTTTTGGGATTCACAAGGAATGAGACTCATTTCATGCCAAAAGGTCAAGCTATCACTGCCAAGTACTATTATGAAGTAATTCTGAAAAATCTCGGAGAAAAACTCAAGTAAAGGCGTCCCAGGTTAGCAGAGGAAAGTGTCCTCCTTCTTCGCAATAACGCCTTCTCCCATACCGCCGCAGCTACATTGGAGGTTATCAATTCTTTCAAATGGCAATTGTTATCTCACCCTCCTTATAGCCCAGACCTTGCCCCCTGTGACTTTTATTTGTTTCCAGAAATGAAAAAATTGCTTGCTGGAAAGAAATATAAGACCACGGCGTTTTGATATCTGCTGTTACACAGTACCTAAAACATAGGTCTACGTCATGGTGTACAGCGGGAATACAAAAGCTCCAACGAAGATGGCAAAAGTAGACGTAGATTGAGAATATTTTGAAAAAGAGTAGATAGATTGTTTTTTTAAATGTTGAATGGTTTTCGAGTCCTGATATTATCTTACCGGCGGTCGTATGAACATAGATTTTTTAGAAACCTGATGCCCAGTGATTGCGCATAATTATCTCCTTTTTTGACGACAAACGCTTTCAATGTAGTTGAATTTAACAACTTACAAAACGTGTAAAGTATTTCTGTTCTGTTTT
The DNA here is from genome assembly GCA_946902895.1 of Fragum fragum. Lineage (NCBI taxonomy): Eukaryota > Metazoa > Mollusca > Bivalvia > Cardiida > Cardiidae > Fragum > Fragum fragum. The sequence goes on along the minus strand of OX336373.1, from coordinate 44,843,082 downwards.
TTATCGAAGTGTGGTATTTTTTGACCCTGTATACATGTACCATACCTGTCTGTAATTAGCTACTAATGAAAACTTTTTACAGGAATAATGTTATTAATCAGCTGATTATCCATAGTTATTTACATTTACCATTATTAATCGTCATTACAGTACAGACCTTTTTTCTCTGGAATGGTCGAACGTTCATGACAAATTGGCGGATCGCTATCCGCGCCCACTACTTTCGACAGGAAGTTTGACTTAAATCAAACGCCGCAATTTTGTAAAATTTATGGTCATGTAATGAAAAATGATGAAACAAAATAGTTGGTTGACGTTCTAAACATCGTAACTATACCTTGACGGACTGTAGTTACGATTTTTAGTCACTTAACCAACGAAAATGATTAACATTAATGGGACCACTGTCGGAGTTCTAAATCCATTTCCGGTCTAAAAGTATGATTTCATTAGTCGATCGATATTTTGACTAACAACCGTAATCCGCCAATTTCGTGTAGTAATTAAAATTGTAACGTTAAAATGACCTAGGACGCAGGAGTGAAATTAACCGGAAAATATTTGTCATATAACACGTGTGATATTACACTTGTGTAATAACTATGTAAATAAGCAATGAATCAGAATCGATTAATCTCATTTTTAAGTTTAAATTTGTGTTCAAAAACTACCGAAGTCGACAAAGTCTTGTTTTTAAGTGTGTTTCTCAGCCTACTATCTGATTGCTAGCCGTCACGATTCAGTGTGATGAATACATACTCAAGGCACATGCTTCATTTCCAGTGTGATGTTCACCGTCACATGCAAATAATTAAGAGATGAAGAGAATATTTTTCGTTTTCATGGAGGTATGAACCGAAAAAACTAATCACACAGTATGAATACGCAAAGCGGATTCATACAGAAGTGTGATAAGGTTTTTCGGTTCATACCTCCATTAAACCAAAAAATATTATCTTCATTTCTCATAATTTGATAGAATCGAGCAAAAATCGCAAAAACTTTACAAATTTTCACACCTTTTTGAATAGGACTATTTTCTGCGGAAGGATACAAAATTGCTGCGTGGTCACAATTTTGTTAATGGAGTTATAATTTTTTTTGTTCGACCAATCAGAACGCCTGTTTTTGATAGACGAAACTAAAAATTAAATTATTGAAGGAACCAATCCAAAATGGCATAACAAATAGTGATGGTTATCCTTTATTGATTGAAACAATCGGTGACGGTTAATAATCACAAATATTGGAATTCTGAAAATTTTAGACAATTTGGTTGGAAAAATCCGTGATGGCTATGTCCATAACCATATTATGTGCATGTTAATTGTACAATAACAGCTTCTGCGTTTTCAAATCAAAGTATACTTTGAAATTTAAAGCATTTTCTAAACATCTTATTAATGTGTGTGTGTCACCAGTTCAGCCGATAAATCGTGTCTAAAGATGAACTAAAGCAATATTTTGATTCCAGTGTGAGTGATTTTCATTTGTTTCACTTAAACGTGAAAAAAAAAAATAAACGCGATCGACAGTTTTAACCGATGGTAAAATGTATTTACTTAAATAAAAACACTGTGGCGACTGGCCGTCACAATATGGTGTGACGGTTAGGCACTAGACACAAGACAGTCTAGTATCTGATTGCTAGCCGTCACAATCCGATGTGATGCATACTCACACAGGTTTCAATTTTCAGTACGATACTTAGCCGTCATCAGCTAATATTGAAGAAAAATCTAAAAATAGCATAAAAAAGAATGGTGACAAAACGTCACCAATAAGAAAAAAATATTGGCGGTAAACCACTACATGAATTTTAATTTTAAAAGTTTTAGTCTTTTCAAATCCGTGATAAGCTTTTAAAGCTGTGGTGGCTACGTGCATTTCTGAATTTCATTACGCTTCTATTTACAGGTTATGGTATTTATTGACATTTGAAGCATTTTCTAAGCAACTTATAAAAGTGTGTGGCTCATCGTTCTAGCCGGTAAATCACGTCTAGCGATGAAATAAAGCAAAAATTTTATTCCTCCCTAAGGGATGTTATATGCCTCACGTAGACATTAAAATATACGTGATCGACGGGATAAAATTAATTTATTCAGAATAATAACATTACGACGAATTAGCGTCACAAGACGATGTAAGCTGTGACGTTTTACCGTCACAATATGAGGTGACGATTATCCATTAAATATCAGACTGTTTTTAGGTGACTCGTTTGTGCAATGACCACTCATTCAATACCGGGAATCTTCTGGTAGAGTGAATGTTTACAAAATATGTTGTTCGAAACTGCGAGCAAACAGAAATGAAAGCTTCATAAAATAACCATCTTCTGTAAAACAAATAAATCAAGAGGAACGGATTTTTAGAATGCTATTCGTGAAAAGGGATATAAGAGTTGGTTTCAAAGGTTTAATTCATCCCCTTTGACAAAATTTAGACTGGTCCAAAATTTAGACTGGTCCAAATATAAAGAAGTTGCAGACAACAATTTCAATTTGATGGAATTTCTTGTCTTTGAGGGTAAAAAAGCATTGTGTACAATGAAGAAAATTGCTTGTAACAAGCAATTTTTTAATTGTCCACAGTGTTTTCCAAAGCTTTTTTTCATGAGGGGCATGAAAAGGAGGGATTGTGTGGAAATGGGTTAAAATTTCTTTGAACATCTTTCAATCGTACTCTGTGAAATCATTTCGGCGAGAATAACTCAATGAATACCCGTACACTGTAAGAATTCTACCACGTCCCCTTATCAAAACTCCTACAATAAATATAGCAGTTTTCTAGGTATGTTACAAAAATCCAGATTTTCTTCTCATCAGAATGGGGAGCAATCTTCTGATTTAGTCGATGTGTTATCGATTACCTCTAAGAAAACAGAAGTGTAATTAATTTATTTGTAGATATGGCGTTCACACAAAAGGCGGAATTTTCATCTGAGAGGGAAATTTCTGACAGAAAACATCGTTCATGGTACCATTGACTATATGAAACGAGATTTTAATGCAATGATTAGATATCGTGAAAGGCAACACATCAATAGATAATAACGCACTAAAAGCTTCAATAACCCCAACATCAAATGATCAACATATTGTGTAAAATTTTCCTGGGCTATTTCATGTTATTTCATTAATTTGCAGATGTTACAGAACGCCAAAAAGACGAAAATTACGTCATTTAATTGGCATTATACAAAGAATAAATTGCTCCTCCATTAATCAATAAAAACTGAGAGCGAAGATATCAAGAGATAGATTTTATGTTATTTCAATGATTTGCAGTCGTTAAGACCGCTAAAATGACGAAAAATGACGTCATGTAATTGACGTTATAGAAAGAATGAATTGCTCCTCCATTCGTCATTAAACTCTGAAGAAGTAGATACTATTCACATAATGTCAGTTCATGAAAAGAAGACTTTCCGTCACAGAACTTTGAACTCCGACATTTAGGTCAAGTATGTTTGATGGTTTGGCGACTTAAAGGCCGTAACTACATCTTATCCAAGCTGTAGTTACTGTGTTTATGTCGCAAACCAACTATTTTCCTTTCATTTTACACCTTTGGCTACATACATGTCGTTTATTACCTCAGCCGGAGGTCAGATGTCTTGATCACCCTGCATTAATTGACGCCTCGCGATTGACAATGAAAAAATCGTAACAAGTGAAACCATATATTTAGACCAGGAGTGAACATTTAACCCTTTCCTGTTTTAAATATTTCTAGACCTGTCCGAATTCAAGGGTTTTGCAGGTGAAAATATAAAGTAAATTCAACTTGAGAAATAAACATTCAGTAGGGTATAAAATATTGTGGAAAAAGAAGAAATTGCTTGTCACAAGCAATTTCTTCTTTTTTCACAATGTTTTTTCAATGATAAAAACACATGGGCGTAAAAACCAGGGATTGAACAGGAAAGGTTTAAATGAAGACTTATTTGTTCGTTTGTCGACTTAAAAGTCGTAACTTCAGGTTTATTAAAGCTGTAGTTTAGGTCGGCAATCAACCAATACTTTTTTTTTCTATAGTTTTGCACATATTACGGACAATACATTTTGCAAGAAAAATACCATTTTATATCTACGGCGAACTTAATGTAGGAAACGAGTGGGCAATTGGTTGTAAGTATGATGTTTTGGTCGATCGACATTTCATGTTTCCGAACATTAATTATGTAAATTAACGTCTTTTCGTGTATTAATGCGAAGAATCTTTCATAGGTCAGTGGGCGGGGCCAGTGATCATTCACTTCGTGGTGAGAAGCAATCTGAACTGTACGGGTGCAATTTTTGGTTTCATGTGACTATGTAAGTTTTTTTCTTAGACAACAAAGAACAATTCGTTGATGCTCTAGCAAAATGTCGTAACTACAGCTTTATTAAAGCTGTAGTTGCGACATTTTGGTCGTGCACCGACGAAATATCTATCGAGGGAAATATCGACGGTTGGAAAGCAAAATGTCGTAAATACTGCTTAAATAAAGTTGTAGTTACGACATTTGGCTTGCCAATCGACGATACATATATATATTCGAGTATCGGATTGAAGGGAAAGGTTGTATCTATATATTTTATTCAAGTGTAAAGAGATCCAATGAAGCCGCAGTAATTTGAAATTCCTCCATGAATAATTCAGCATTTAAAGCTAACATGTCACGTTGGCAACAATGTCATCTCGTTCAATAAAACATTTGACGATGGACAAATAGTTCCTCAACATGCTAAGACGGTTTGTTGAGACATGTCTAATGCATCAAATTCCATTCTGTGTAATCTACATACCGTATAATGTACGTTCTCACAATTTTCTTTTGTATTTTATATACGTATTCTTGCGGTCCTCGAGTTCAGAAGATATCGTAAAAATCCTTTATCTTCTCAACTTAGAATATGCTGACATTTTCAAGCAAGAAAATGATTTAGTTCGGTTTAATGCATTACCAAAAGTGTGATATTTAATATTTCACGGACATTTTATTAGAATTTGAATAGCTTGTCACAATGTTAAAAGAGAACTAAAATTAAGATTTAAGTAAACTCTTCGTTGAGGTAAACTCTCCGTTTGAGTACAGAAGCCTGTTTTGTAATCTCGGGTCTTTCAGTAGATTTCTGATATAGGGTATACAAAGATATATCCATGAAATCACGATTCATTTTTTCTCTCATTTATATTCGAACTCGAGGTCTGTCGATTTGTACGAGTTTCCTTTAACCAAACATACAATCATAAACACACACGCTATTCAAAGAATGTAAAATATGTCATCTCACTAAGTTTGCATTCTTATCTATATCATAATTTATTTTAACTAGGAACAAACCACTTACCATTCATACTGTCGTAGGCATTGGCATAATCCGAAGACATGAACTGATTTGTAATCGACGTTTTTCCGCATCCTGGCGCCCCCAAAACCTGAACCCGGAAGTACGAAGCCTGGGGTTCCTCCGATTTCGGAGTGCAAACAAAATCTGTTGTGTGACTCGGCGCCTTTGGGAGTCGCGGCGAGTCACTCATAGATCCCGACGCCACATTTCTGCTAGAATTCCTTTTACGAAACGAATCACCGCGATTCACGACGCCTTTTGACGTCGACTTGAAAGAACGTACACGGCGTAAATCACGCTGGTCTTGTGAACTTTTATTGTCGGCGTTGATATCATCCTTAGGGAACAAGAGATTGGGAGAACTAGAGAAGGCTGCAGAGTTGTTAAATTCTGCATCGCGTAAAGTAACACTCGGTCTTTGCTTATCATTTCTAAATGACGATGACCTTTTTGTATCGACAGAAGGTTGTGGCAGAGCATGAAATGCCGCAGCCGCAAGAAAATGCTTCTCAAACGGATCGTTGGGGTTTGATGCCGGAGTTTCAACTTCCGGCGTATGATACGTCTCAATTTCAATTTCCGGTTCCGGTTGGGGTTGTGGGGCAGCCCTCAAACGTCTATGGTGTTTATGATGCGGATGTGACGCTTCATACGGTTTGTTTCGTCCACTGTAACGACTTGCTTCGTTCATTTGGTGTAACTGATTATCACTTTTAGAGCGAATTTCCAACTGTTCCACTTGCAACATGTTTTGAATTGTCATAATGGCGTACACACAGACATTTAGAAAAAATCTAAAACGTAATATCCTTCCTTTACATCTAACTTACAAGCACCTTTCAAGACACTAGAAGGTAACACACGCAAAACTGAAGTACTTCTTTACAGCAGAGATACAGATAAACTTGGAAATCTTGATTTGAAATTTAATTCCATTACCTTTTCACAATGAAAACCTATGCTGTGGGTACACATTAGAATCGTCTTGACAAGACGATTCTAATGAGTACCCACAACATAGGTTTTCATTAAATGATAATACATTCAGAACGGCAATACCGACTTTTATCTAAACTTCCGATTTCCAGTAAATACCAAAGGTAACTGAATAGCAATTCACGCACGCAGTGCCAAGAAACTAAGGCGCTATGTTTACCTGTAGGTAAACTGGTTCTAGGTAGAATCTATACACAGTTTGTTCGTTTGGTCTGTAAATATACACTATGATTGCATTCCTACCTTCCAGTGCATTTTTGTTATTACAGCGGATCAATGGTATTATTAATTTAGGATGTTGTTTTATTATGTAATCACTGTAGATTCTCTATCAGTATAGACTCACAAAAGACGTAGTGAGTGATCAAAGGTCATTTTTGTCTACACCTACATATTTTATTGTGCGTTTGGTGTGCATTAGCGCAATAATACTGTTTCATGGCTAGATTTATTCAGGTCCAGGGTGAGATATCCGGTCGCGGCAAATATTCTTTCCGACATTAGTCTCCCACCAATGGGAGGATAACCGTAAGCCTAAGCGGGATGAACAGCTGGTAGTACTGGTGGGAGGCATGTCATGAATCTATGGTTAGGTGCTCCAACCGCCTAGATATGACTGAAATACTGAAATAAAGAGGCGTTAAACCCCCATTCAATCAATTGATCTAGCATTATTCGCGAGTAAATTCTTTTTAAAGAAGGTTAAAAAATTTGAAAGAAAAAAAGTAAAGTCTAACATATGACTGAGAATTTATGCTCGGAGAGTGTGCGTCTGGAGAGGACTTTTGAGGACTTGACCCAGTTGTCACGTCGCATCATTTTCTCGTATCCTCATTCTTTATCCCCGATCAGTAAGCCGGTCGCTGGCCCCGCCAATTAAAATCCGACTGGAAGTTCCACGTCTAGATCTATGGGCGTTATTTCGCCAAATGTATGGCAAGTAACAAAATGTAAAATGGTTGTTTGGAAACTTAAACGTCGAAACCCTAGCTTAAATAAAATAGTTCCAAACTTCAGTTTTAATAAGATGTAGTTACGACGTTTTAGTAGCCAAACCAAGAATGATGTTTCACATACCTGTTGGAGATCAATGTTCATTTTCGGTAAAATGAATGATTCGATTCGGTAGATTGTTTATTTGATTGACAGCTGCAACCTGTCAATCGCCGACATATCAAAAGATGTCATTTGCGATTCTTTATTAATGGTAAGGTGGTTTGTTCGACAAAAGTGCAGAATAATATTTGATTTGATAGGAAAACGGAGATTTCAGGGGTCGAAGGCGTTTAAAGCCGAGTACGTCTATAGAGTATAGATGTGACGAATACGATATCGGTCGAAAGTAAAATGCTTTGTTACATTACAGACATTTTCAGTTTGCTCATATTTCATGTCATTCATTTAGAAACTAATACGCATGCCTCAAGTATTCACCTCGAAGGTCAAGGTCATTTAGTAAGTCTTCACATATAAAAAATGGCCTGAAAACTGACTTTTTTCTTGTTAATTATCAGTAATTTACCGACAATGCTCATATTTAGTATGCAAGTAATGCAAGTACCTAACACGTAACTCTCTGTCGAATAAAAAGGTCAAGGACATTTCGCAAGTTCACGTTTCCGAAAACTTCCTTTTTTCACGCAAATTCAATCTTAATATTGGGAAATGAACATAGTGGCCTAATTTTTTCTTTCTTTTCTTATGTTAATATAATTATCTACATTTCAAGAAATTTGGAAACATCTCTTCGTTGGGTATTTTGTTAAATAAAATAACGTATGGATTTTCGAGAGTAAAACACCTACTTTCGGGTTAAAAGAGTTAAGGAAAGACGGAAAATCGGTCAATGTTCATTTGCTGATAAGCAACCATGAAAACACAATTTCGTGATAATTTAATGACTTTTACAAAATGATCTAACTTAACCCTTTCCTGGTTTATCCCTGGTGTATACGTCCCTATGATGTTGTAATTGAGAAAACATTGTGGAAAAAGAAGAAATTGCTTGTAACAAGCAATTTCTTCTTTTTCCACAATATTTTTACCCTGCTAAATGGTTATTTTTAAATAAAATCAATTTTTTTTTTCGAAATCTTTGAATTTGGACAGCTCTTTTTTTTTTTTTTTTTTTCAAAACAGGAAAGGGTTAAACCTTAGAATTAATCCAGATAGTTTATGATAAGTCAAGATTTTATGTTTTCCAAGCATTGTAGGAAAATAAATAGTCACCTTCTTTTAAGAGCATATAACTTTTAGGTCTTATAACTTTGAGTCATATAACTTTTAAGTCATATAACTTTAAAGTCATTTGGTGTGGTACATTTTTCTCGCCATTGGGAGCTTTGAATTAAACTACAAAATAACAAAGTTTTAGAAAAACAACATTTCCCCCTTAGCTAGAATTTACCCATGATACATCAGGAATAAGGTCACCAAGTAAACTACTTCCGGTATGAAGGTGCTTAAATAGTCCCTCAAAATATTTGTCACTTTTCAAGAATGTATATTGCATTTAATGGGTATTTTTATCACATTATTGTCACCGTTTCTTTGAGAGCAAATTATCTAGCATTAAACGAGCTTCATTCTACCCTCTTTTCCAGGACTATCTTGCGTATTGATAGTGAATTGGATGTCATTGTGCCGACTCCTAAGAATTGGAGTTTATCAAGGTATATGTGTTTCGCATGATTTTGTAAAAAATCCAAATGGTCACGTAGAAGGTTAGGCATTTCAAGATATAAAAACGTTGAGTGCAGTTATAGCCCAGCGAACCTTAAGGAGCTTGTGACAGTGTGTTGAAAATGTGGAATTCACAAGTACATTGATTGATTGATTGGTTTGTGTTTAACGCCACTTTTAACAATATTTCAGTCATATCGCGGTGGCTGGAGCACTTAAAATGGGTTCCTGGTATTTCACACACCAGTACTACCACTACATCCTTTCCTAGCCTCCAGCTGTTATCCCACTTAGGTTTATGACTATCCACCTTTTGGTGAGAGACAAATGTCACAAAGGATATGTGCCGCCGCCGGGGATCGAGCCCATGATATCCCGTTATTGAAGATTAGGAGTCTGATGCGCTACCGACTGCGCTCACAAGTATAAGAGGATATGTAAGTGGGGTGCGCCCATCATGATGAAAAATATCTTATAACAATATCGTTTAATCAAAATTTGATTTACAGTAACCGGGACCTCTTCGACGTTTTGGTAATTGTCTTGTTAATTTTGAAGCAAAACGTTCCTTAAAATTTCTAGGAAAGAGATCGAATTCAGCATGGGTTAGTGAACAAGGGGATGAATTTTCAAAGATGGATGTATAGTAAGTAAATGTGCCATTCTACATTAGGAAAATCTACTTGCATCGAAAAGGTTCCATACTGGTCAGCTTACACAGACTTTTAAAAAAGATTCGCACCATCCAGAGAGCCCCTTTTCGCAGGATAGTTATATTAATGACGTCCGATAGGAGACGGGTCGCAAATGACGAACCAATGGTCAAACTGTATATTGAGGCTTGCATTTACAAAAATATAGGTATAGACTTAATAGATATACTTACTTGTACCTTATACTTATTATGTAGGATCCAGAAAGCATTGTAATATGGGTTCCATATGGGAAAAAATGACAAAATGTACCTTTGGTGCCAATCAGGGCCCCTAGCGGAAAATTAGCCCATGTTGGATCCATATAAATATTAAGTGCTGAAATCCCCAAAAGAAAACAACAAACATCGTTAATTTCAATTTCTATCGAAGCTCTTATTACCTAACTAAAATATTCTTGTGACTAATGGAATATGCCATCGCGTTATAAACCATCAAATGGGACCCGTAGAGGTAAACTCATGTATTTGACATTTGAACATCGAATTAGAACAGCTAAGTTTAAAAAGTGTACTTGGATTTAATTTATATGATTTTCGAAGTATGTAGATAAAGAATTCAACTCATTCATGTATGTCATTGATTGGTCGAATGGTGCAGAATACAATAATCAACCGTTTATCAATTAGGTCAAATTCGGATTTAATGGGTTTTCGCACCACGCCTTTCAATTCTGTTTGTATCAATTTGATATTTTGTAATATGCTTCCATTTTTGTTTTTTGATTTTATGTCAATCAATTACATTATTGCAATGATTCAAGTGCATATTCCCCCCCCCCCTCTCCGCGCAATTATTTCCGTCTGTTTCTTTTATAGGCTGTCCACTAGCTATAAACTGACGAAACCAATAATCGAGCCATAGTGCAACAATCATGTTTGACCCATATTATATGGAAAACCATGACTGCCACATACTCACTTAATGCATAATGCAGTGTTAAAAAGCATTATATAATGCCAACGTTTCATTATATTGGATAGTAGCGTCTTTATATTGTGTGCTTTCATCAATTTGCACAGGTAAACCGTCCATATATTGATACGATAGGTCAATATATTATTCCAATATGACTTTATATTACGTCGACTTGTGAATATATTGAGTGGCAGTCTGTTGATACGGAGCCATCATTGCCTTGTATCATTTCCTGTCACCAAGTTACCAATGAAACATTTCTTTTACTGATTCAAAAAGACATTGTACTAAGTTGTTGTAACTTTCAATCACGTCAGCTTATCAATATATCGAGTGTTGGTTAACTGATATGGAGTCGTAGAAACCTTATAGTAAGACAAAATAAAAACTAACTACCACTCGATATATTGACAAGTCGGCCCGATATAAAGGTCATAAGGCAAAATACAATATCTTTATGAATCAGTATAAAGACTCTTTTAATACAGGGTATACTACAATATTATCATGGTTCAATACCATCTAACTACTACTCGTTCCATGGACGAGTCGACCTGATATAAAGATACAACGGCAAGGTATAATGTCTTGTTTACTCTATATAATGATTGTTTACTACGTAAATTAGTAATTGGACACAATATAAGATTTCTTCGAGTCCATATCAGCTAACTAACACTCGATATATTGACAGGTAGACCTGATATCAAGGTACAGATTAATCCATTAAAGCAAGCTAATACTCAATATATTAACAATTTGACCTGGTATTATACTATACTTCGACATAAAATACTGTTAGGCTTTATATAAAAGAAAGGTTCTACTTAATGTCTTAATGATTAGACAAAATATAATGCGCTAATGGCAGCGTATCCACAAACTGCCACTTTATGAATTCACAAGTCTACATTATATACAATAACATCGGAACAATATATTGCCAATCGTATGCAATATAAGGACGGTTTCATTAAACAATTTGATGGATTAACACAATATAAGGATGCTACAATTCAATAAAGTGAAACCTTTTATATTGAAACCTTTGCAAGATATAGTGCTATTTTTATACCGCATTTTGAATTTAGTGCGTATAAGACAGTCAAGGCCTTCCATACATGCATGTTGCCCTCATGGATCCAAATATGAATCCTCGTTGCACATGCAGTCCGTGTCCTAGTAGGGCCTATATAGGTTCCATTATGGGTCCTAAATGGATCCCCCATTTTTAGCTTGAAAATTAGGTATTTCTTTAGAGTAACCTTAGAATAAACATTTTGAATTATCTTAATTACACTCAAACAATCATAGATCTGATACTTGAATTTAATTCATATGCGTAAAGCTATTGAGTACATTATTCATAATCCAAATACAAGGTCTATAAACGATTTACTCTTCCTTAATTATGGTCGTTGAATTATCAAAAGGCTGTAACTAAAACTTGAATCCAAATTTTCGAAGCCAGAACGTCGACAGCGTGTCAAAGAGATCCCGGTGCAATGTCCGAATGGGCGTCTTGTAAAGGGTTTAGAGTAATCAGATTATTTTCATATGACATCAATATCAAACTGCATAGATTCTTATATTACTTTTTGCAATACCGTCATGTCAACAGTAATTATCATCACAAATGGTACGGTGGATTCACAATTATTTTATATAATATAGCCATCTATCGGGAAGGTATCTCATGTACAACATGATTGTATAGAGACGTACAATGGTTGAAAGTTCTTCTATAGGCAAATAAAGTTCGTCAAACTGATATCACTGCCAAATCAGTCGAATCTAGGAGACAATTTCCATCTGAGCAAATTCAGGATAGCTGGCAGTAATATAAATATTCTGCTTGTGAATTTCTAATAGTATAGCTTTAGCAAACAAAATTTAGGCTCGTTAATTTTCGCCATCATTTTGGACAATACGTTGAATTAATACAGACGCTCATCCTTACGAGTGAAAGGATAACGAGATCAACTAATAGATAAGTAGAATGTTCGCCATCCATGGTACGACAAGATGACAAACGCTCAATTCTTCCAATTTGATTTGCATTCTTGAATAAAAATAGTTCTATAGGAAAGATATATCTTGCCGTTTTTTGTGGTGAAGATGCCGATTTTTTTATGTGTTCTAGAATTATGAAGAAAATGTTTCTAATGCAGCATTAAAAAACAAAGCGATTATATTTATTGAGAACGGCTATTTACGGATATAGTTAAACATTTTTTTTCCTTTCCGGAAGAGCTTTTGTCGTAAGCTCGGCGTCAGCGTTGGCGACCAATATGGTTAAAGTTTTTTTTTATATCTCTATTATGACTAGTACTAGGGGGCTCATATTCACACATGCACTCATCAGGTGATATCCCTTCATCTACGACCAACACCTATGACATTGAGGCCTTGTGGCCTTGACCTTGATCCGTTTAAAAAATGTAAACCAAACACTTCGACCAAAACAAACTTTAACTAAAAACTGTAACCTTACTAATATCTTCTGAATGGCTATATCTATGGCAATCTAACTTCATATATTCACTCACCCGGTGATAGGCTTTAAATTGTGACTAAGATCCATTACCATGAGACATTGACCTAGGGCCATCATTCTTCGTGTATACACTGACCAGGTGATATGTTTCACCTTTGACTAAGATATTTGATCCCGTGACCTTGAACTTTAAAATACTTTATAAAACATTAACCAAAACGTTTATCTTGCTTAAATTTTCGAATTGCTTACACCTAGATCATTTCATTTTTCATATATTTTTATTCGGGTATTTTGGCATTCACTTTTGACCAAGACCTTTGACCTTGCGACCTTGAATTCTGAACTACACTTAAAAACTTTAACCAAAAGCTTTTATCTTGCTTATATTTTTGACTACTTACACCTATAACCATCACTTTTCATCTATACTTTTATCGGGAGGCTTTCATATGTAAACAATGTCCTTGACACTGTGACATTCTCCCCTGACCACGCTATATACTTTTTTCCATAACATAAACTTAATCATGAGTATATCTTTATGACAAGCACCCACTAGGGCGAACAACTTTGTCGGTGGACAACTATTGTTATAATGGCATATATCCCAATGAATTTTATATTTTTAATTGGTCGTAGACCAATTCATATAACAATAAACTCGAGATTGAGTTGCTGCAATTTACTAAAACTGCCTTTAGCCCAACTGGACGTATATTCTGACGGGAAAACAGAAAAAAATCATTTCATTTTACAAGTTAAGAATTATCAAAAGGAGTAAAGGAAAACTGGACGGTCACACGCTCTAAAGATGAATGCTTCAAGGATTTTCCGCTAGTGATGAACGCGTCTAACCAACCATTTCTTTTAATCATATCGAGGTGTAAACAAAGATGATACTGCCACTCAATTATTTTCCAGCCATAAGTTAATCAAAGTACTGAAAGTTCTTCTGGAGAGCAAATTTGATTATGATGCTTTCAAGCTGTCTAAAGAATTCGCCTAAAGAATAGTATCAATTGTTTTTTTCCTTTGTTTATAATCAGCGCCGTTTAGGAACTTGTTAATTTCTGCCCAGAAAAAGAGAGGGTTTTGAAATTTCATGAAACTGCTGTCAGCATTTGCTCTTAAACTAAAGTTATCATATTTCCATATTTTTTCTGTTTTGGCTTTATAAAAAAAGCTTGCAGGGATGATCTTACCATGACTATTTAACAATCAAGAATTTTTAAAAATTTAGTTTTCACAAAAAGTTGTGTTTTTTTTTTTTTTGTCGGTACCCATGTTGCATCAAGGTCTTGCTTTCGTGTAAAATAATATTACATGTAGTTCTAATTAACATTCACGGAAATATCATACATTAGGATAGAACCTACGTGTTGTGAAAGTAATAGAAATTAAAGTTTTTTTTAACCTAATTCTAAAGTGGGAATGCAACGATATGTCCAATTTCTCAGTGACGACCAATTACAGTACATACGGCACTTTGATTATAATTAGTGAGGATTCGCGAGGATTACCTTCCAGGCGAAATAACATACTTTATAGATTAAATGTGAATACCCTTTCTGTGATTAAGAAATGTTCGAAGCTCTTAATCTGAACTTTTCATGACCTATATACACGATAAAACTTGCATTAAGCGACCACTCAAGGGGCGACAAAAAAGCGATCGCTGAAGAGAATGGTCGCTTATTGGTTTTTTTCGGACAAAATTATAATGGATCAATTAACTTTGTGAATTAAATAATGTGGGATTTAGTTAGGTTTTGTTTGTCGTATGTTTTTATTATTTTTGTAATATGCATGTATATAACTTTCAGCAAGCTCTTCAACTGCTCGTAAGCAAACATATGTTTTGTAATAGAAGGTACTAATAAAAGTGGTTGCTAAATAGAAGTGGGTGTTTTAGCAAGACTGACTAGATGCATAAATACTTTGTTCAAATTGACCCTGATGCCCCTCTTCTTTCAAATCATGTATAAAAGGACTGTATTCATATTTCGTAAATAGAAAAGGATGCTTTCAACGCATATTACATTGTATGTCTTGTTTGTTGTAATTTTTGTATTAAAAAAAGGCAAACGCACTATCTAGTTTATTGATTTAATATATTGACCAGTCTTCAGTTACACACTCTATAAGTAGTATTGCCAATTAACAACATTGACAATATAACTGAAAGTGTGCAGGCAGAAGATTGGCCAATATATTACAGCAATATTAATGTCAATAAGTATGAATTTGTATGGCCCTCTTTAGACTAAATTGATTAATTCAATGTATTAACATTAAATCAGCGATGATTCAAGAATCCAGTCTACATATACGACTTGTTCCCTGTCTCACTGATATGTATTTGTTATATGCAAAATTTTAGTTGAAAAATATGTTATGTCAGTTTGTAAGGGAGGTAATTTCAGGAATTGGGGTATTGAGCATACGTGATGTACCTAAGTTACCTGCACACACACACACACTAACTGACAGCCTGAGAAACAGGATATCTATCGCTTAGACAATCATTAATTTATGGAATTCCTATCTGTATCTGAGTACTTGCCGGAATTGCCTACACTAAACAATTTACTTAGTAGTTTCCTTACTGAACTTCCGTTTATGCGGACCGAACAGTGACCATTAGCATCGTGTTTCTATATATTTCGACGCTTTTCGCAAGCTGTAGTTATTAGGTTTTCTTCGAATATCGATTTTGCAGCGTCACAAAAACATTCATATAAAAATCCAAGAAATTCCAAGTTGCACCATAAATCAGGGAATGTAAACAAGCATGTGTGTCGAGTAGAAGTCAATCCTCGTGAATCCTGACAAATCACAAACTAATCAAGAAAATGAATGATGATTCCAAACAAGATACCGGGGGCCACATACTCTCCAATAATGTCCTACTCGTGTTAGAACTTGTCCGATACTGGTATTTGACTCGACTTTTTATAGCTAGCAAAACGTTCGCTTTGATAGCTTAAGGTAACAGACAAAATTTTGAGGTCTTCTCAGAGTTCAGCCAGTGCAAACTGCCACTGGAGGCTTAACCACTAAATCCATTGAATGCCTACACAATTAAAAGTAGTTCTTATTTCAGGAATATTGAAACTCTGCAACTGCTTTTTATGGCCACATGAATCAACTTTATTCAAATTGTAGACAAATCCTATAACAGAATGCTATTTAACCCAATCCCACTCAATTGAAATATCTCAAGAAATAGCTTTGGAAAACATTGTGGACAATGAAGAAATCTCTTGTTACAAGCAATTTCTTCATTGTCCTCACTGCTTTCTTCCATACAAGACAAGGTTTTCTAATTCCACTAATCATGATAACCTTTGACAAATATTACTTCTTTGCTAGCTTACAGTACTTTCAGTACTTTGATTTATAGCGGCGATCGTTAAAGAGATTTGTTACTAATATTAGAAACAACCTTAGACTCCTTAGCCTTGGGTAAATCTAGAAACATTGCCACAATACCATGACTCCGACAATCTCGCTCACCAAAATGTGCATATAAGTATTGTTTTTGTCGCAAATGTAGGTGAGCCGTAGTCAAGTAATAAACGATTGTCCAATTAAATCATTCATTTGGACCGGAAGTGAATATTGAACCCTAACAAGTCATCTAACAAGTCGAGTTATCCATTATCCGACGACGAAATTTAAGAATAGTTAAAGTATTTCTATTTGGTGAGATTTTAAAGATCTTTGTCTTTTTATGAAAAGAAAACATTTTGGATAATGAAGAAATTCACTGTATGGAAACTCTGTAACAAACAGTTTCTTCATTTTTTAACAATTTATTCCACAGCCTTTTTTCTTTGGAGTCGTCCTAACTATAGATTATCCAAGTATTTACGTCTCAAAGCAACGATTTCCGTTTCGTTTATTCAGGCCATTTATCTTACTAAATAACGTCATCTGATATCTCAGTCGAATTGCCAAGGGGAGGTCAGTGGGTGTGGTCAGCGATCAGTCGATGCTTTTGTAGATGTTAATAATTTAATTTCTAGTTTCGTCTATCAAAAACGAGCGTTCTGATTGGTCGAAAGAAATTATTCATAACTCCATGAACAAAATTTTGAGCACGCAGCAATTTTGTATGCTTCCGCATAAAATAATCCCATACAAAAAGGTATCAAAACTCGTAAAGTTTTTTTTTTTTTTTTTTTTTCGCTCGATGCTATTAAATTATAAGAAATGAAGAGAATATTGTTTTGTTTTCATGGAGGTATGAACCGAAAAACCTAATCACACATTGTATGAATCCGCTTCGCTTATCCGTACAGTGTGATTAGGTTTCTCGGTTCATACCTCCATGAAAACCAAAAATATTCTCTTCATTTCTTAAATGATCGAGAATGGACTTGAAAATTTGTAATTTGAGTATTCAAGAATCTTGTTGAAGAGAAAAACAAGTTAGCAATGGCTGGTTAGTATATTAACGTATGGGGAGGGGCGGATATGAATATCTCACAAAAAACTTTATTCATAAAAATTCTTTTCTGAAAATTTACTCGAGCATCTACCCATCTAGAGGCATTTTATGTACATATAATTTAATTTGAGTTGTGTCAATAAAAAATTCTGCTTTCTGATAGTCTGAAAATTTAGCTTCATTTAAGAGATGAAGAGAATCTTTTTTGTTTTCATGGAGGTGTGAACCGAAAAAACTAATCACACTGTATGAATACGCGAAGCGGATTCATACAGTGCGTGATTAGGTTTTTCGGTTCATACCTCCATGAAAACAAAAATTATTCTATTCATTTCTTATAATTAAATAGCATCGAGCGAAAAAAGCAAATATTTTACAAATTCTGTTACCTTTTTGTATGGGACTATTTTGTGCGGAAGCATACAAAATCGCTGTGTGCTCAAATTTTGTTCATGGAGTCATGATTATTTTTTTTTTTCGACTAATCAGAAAGCTAGTTTTTATTACAGACAAAACTAAAAATTAAATTATAACACAATGAAAAAAAAAAAATCAAGCTTGCGCATAAAGTAGTTCCATTAAAAATGGCTCAGTATCGACATGTTCCTATTTATTTGATAGCTTTAATATTGTATTGTGATAAATGAAGAATTTCCCCATCGAGGCATGAATATTAAAAGTCTTACAACACTTGTACCTTAATCCGCTTCTTGACTCTATACAGGGTGATTACAATTTTTAGTTTTCCGTCCTCAGTGAAATAAAATATCTTCGTCTCTTAATTAAACGATAAAAAATCAACTAATCGTCATCATCATTATCATTAACAAATGGGATAGGTTTTTTTTTTGTTGTTGTTGTTGATTTGTTTTATTTTTATAAGAATAAGCTAGGCCATTCACAGCATTTGTACTATAGGTTTTCGTTATTTTTTCTTTTGTTGTTGCTGTTGTTGTTGTTATTGTTGATGTCTTTTAGACAGGTTCGCTGGCCAGTATGGTTGATTGGCGACCAAAGCATCGAAACTAAAAGTCGGTAAACCAACGAAAAATGCTGCATGTCAATGTCGACCAATGTAGCAGTTCAAAGTTCATTTCCAGTCTAAATGAATGGTATTGATTGATCGATTGATTCTCCGATTGTTAGTCGCAGTCTGTCAAACACAGGAGAATGGGCCATGTTGTGTAAGTGTTTTTAGCATTCTATTACTCTATTTGCTAAATAATTTGGTTTTAGTATATACCTATAAAAGATATGGATTAAAATCTTGCTATCTGATAAACTCGACAGAAAAAATCCGTATTCGGCGTGTAACAAAAAAAGGTATTCGTTGAGTACCGTTAAACTCGGACTAGTTTTTTGTGTATTGACTTTCGGGTGGTTTTTTTTTCGGAAAGTTGGTTATTTCTTAATCATTTAAGAGAATTTTCTTAATGTCATGTCCTAAAAGGTATATAATAAAAGGAATATTACAACAGCGTGTTTTTCTATTTGTTGTTATCGTGTTCTCAATCGTGTGTAGGTATTTTTATTCGGTCTCATCCAATAAAAAATACCTGCGCACGATTCTCGAACACGATAACAACAAATAGAAAAAGACACTGTTGTAATATTCTCTATGTGCACGAGTCCATGGTCGGTATACAGACCTGTTCGAATGGTTCGCCATTGTTTGTATCTTATATGTCATTGGTGACAAGCCTATAACTGTATTTTAAACTAATTCAGAAAATTGCATTTAAATTTTATAATATATGCTGGGAGGAGAATACGCCTTTGTCTCACGCAAAATTGCTACTGTCTGTGACCGGGTCAAGGCTCTCGTGAAAACAAAAGTCACGAGTCAATACGATACACATGACAAGCCAGTATCACATTAACCCTTTCCTGTTTTTTGAAATTTTAGACTGGTCCAATTTGAAAGGGGTTGCAGACGACAATGAAATATGCATGAAATTTGAAATCTGACCATCCTATGTGGTAGAAAATATTGTGGAAAAAGGATAAATTGCTTATTACAAGCAATTTCTCCTTTTTCCACAATGTTTTCTCAAGTATAAAATCACAATGACGTAAACTCCCGGTTTTGTCCAGGAAAGGGTTAAACAAAGATCGAACATTGAGATCTTTACAAATCCAGATACATATATCGTAGTTGGACGAGCAAAATGTCGTAACTACAGCTTGGACAAAGCTGTAGTAACGACATTTTGCTCGCCCAACGACGATATAGAGTCGATCCCGTTCTATCAATCAAAGGGAATCCATTCGAAATATCTTCATTTAACGCAAACATCTTTCAGAAAATCGGTAAGATTGATGCACAGAGTGGTCTTGCTTTGAATCCTTCGACATCAGTTCCTACCATATTCATCCTTATCCAATTAGATTAAGGCGATTTGCAACTTACCTCAATCGGGGATGTTTGGCTGTGATACCAATTAAACCACGTAAATGTTTTGTTAGTTTTTGTTTGTTTATATGGTGTTTAACGCCACATTTAACAGTATTTCAGTCATATCACAGCGACTGGAGCACCTAACCGTGGATATCCGGTATTTCTCAATCAGTACTACCACTATCCACCTGCTCATCCCACATAGGTATACGATTAGTGGGAGACAGATGTCAGAAGGGGTATTTTCCCCCGACAAGGATCGAACCTGGGGCCTCTTGATTTGGAGTCCGACGTTCTACCATCTGTTCTACGGTCGCAGCGACGCATGTGTGCAAAGCACACTGTCAGAAGTATAATCATTGGCCGGTGACCTAAACGTCGTAATTAAAGCTTGAATAAGCTGCAGATATGATGTTGAATTCTCAAGACCAACAAAAATGCTTAAACGAATAGTCTTAGTTCACCATTTGCTCCCGGTCGCAATGAATTGTTTGAATAGTTAATCGATATTTTGAATGACAGCGGCGAATTGTGCACAGATGCGTGATACACGGCTTTATATCACGCGATTCCAATTTCGAACATTTCTGACAGTTAAGCGTGTTAGCCACGACACCGCAACAAACAGCAATGTTATATTTCTTAACCCATTTGCACTAAACCCCGCCTTTTTCGTCCCACAAGAAAAAAAGCCATAGAAAACATTGTGAAAAATGAAGGAATTGCTTTTGACAAGTGATTTCTCCATTGTACACAATGTTTTCTACTCCAAAAGGGAAAGAATTCTTAACACTCCATCAAACCAAAAATCGTCATCAGTAAGTTCTTTGAAGTCAGGCCAGTCTAAAACTTTGTCGTATGGTAATGTGTTAATGCTTGCTTTTTATGCTTCCGCCAAATGGAACATATTCAATTAATTTTTACATAGAGAAACGAGATGGTTAATAAAGAGAACTGTAGTATTCTATTGGCTTGTACTTTAAGGTGGAAGTAACTCATTCTAGAAGAGACACTATTCTTAAACACATGTAAATACGATAAAATCTTATCATTAGCAATTCAAAAAGAATGTAATCAAATCCTTGATTTGCATGCCAAATTGGGAGATAACTGACGTTGGCAGAATTTTTACGAAGCAACTCGTCGGTAGACGACAATAATGTCGTAACTACAGCTTATTGAAGCCGTAGTTACGATAATGAAGTCGACTGCTAACTAACTATTGATTGAAACTGACGGCTAAGCGGTAATTCATTTTATTGGAGACGGTATGATTATCTGAATGAACGTAATCTTTAACAATAGATTACCATTATTTCAAACTGATAAGCAGCATGCTGAAACCGATGGAAAATTGAAAGTTCACCGAACAATTTGACAACAAAACTTGGTTAAGCTATATATACATCTGTAGATGTACACGTTATAGTGAGTGATCAAATACCTTTATAGACAAAATTGACATTTGATCACTCATTATAACTTGTAAAGCTATAGGTTATGCAGCTTAACCACGTATTGTTATCAAATCTTTCGGTGAATACAACACAGTTTAAAGCTTATATATTGTGTAGACACGTAGCACAGTATTGCATTCACAAGACGAAATAACAACTGCTGCGTTGATAAGTGTAAACTATAGGTCAAAAACATGTAACGAGTAATCATTTTGGTTTTAAACACATTTTATTTGCACAACTCATCTATGTACATAATATTTATATCAGCTATAATGTCACGGGGAAATGATTAAAACGAAAGCAAGACATGAAATTTTTTTCTGCTTGCTAGCTGTTTCAAGCAGAAATCAAAACATTTCCCCTAGTTGCGTACATTTCTAATAAAAAATTGATGATAAAAAATCAAAACCGTTAAATAGAAAGATGAAAATGCTTTTAGTTTGTCGTGTTTGGGAAGAAATTGAATTATCCTAGAAATTAGTAAAACAAAGAAACAATTTCATTGTCCACAGAGGTTTACCCGAGACTAGTCGATTTCGACGGTCAGCTCAGTTAATGTCGCTTCCTTTAAATCATTTCCGAAATAAGGTCATTAGTCACTCCATAAATCTTGTGGATCTCTTGTGCATATATTTTTTATTATTATTATTATTATTAACCCATTATCAGACCGCAAAATTTTAGACTGGTCCAAATTGAATGGAGTTGCAGATGGCATTTTAAAGTTTATGAAATTTAAATTTCTTCAACTTTCTTGATAGAAAACATTGTGTAAAATGAAGAAATTGCTTGTTACAAGCAATTTCTTCATTTTACGCAATGTTTTCCGAACTGTTTTTCTTCGGGGGCGTCAAAAAGTGTCACTGTGTGGGAATCGGTTAAAGAATTATTGCATAATTCTAACGAAAAAAAGATTATATCGTTGTTTTTCACCGAAAGGATGAAGCCTGGTTTCTAGATTTGTGAATAAATGAATTTGCTCCATTTTTCAAACATTTCAATTGCCGGGGCAATATATCGGAAGCCATTTTCTCGAAAAGAAGAATCTGGCAATATAACATCTCTCTTACTATCAAAGCATTAAAATCTATTATTGTGATCTCTAAAGCAATCTGTTTCAATATAAAATTGTTATTTATATAGGACATTATCAGTTATCTGTTGGCAGAGTTTGATTTTCTGACAGATTTAAATTATTGAATTCTTAACGCCTATTGAAACTATTGTCAATATTTGCCAGAGACTTGTCAAATTATACGAACATAAATACGTACTTTGGGAATTGAGAAATCTCTTCTACTGTAGACATAAACAGACGACGGGGGTTCAAAATAATTTAGATTAAAAGTTTTAACGAGATCTAGCGTGAATAATCCATGTAGTATTAAAGCGCCGTTGATTGTTAGAAAAGAAAGGCATCACTATCTTTCAGTTAAGTCAGAATTGTTTCAGACAGTCGATCGAGATTGATGATAGGTGGATTTCTTGCTCAGGTGGCTTTCTTATCTGGGTTCATTTATCAGATTCATTACTTTGTCTTAGCATAAACGATAATCCACCTTATATACATTCTTATCAAGGTCCATTTAGCAGATTGATCATTTTGTCTTAACATACACAATGATCCACCTGGTTCACATACTTATTTGGGTTCATTTATCAGGTTGGTCACTTTGTCTTTACACACAAAGTGATTCATCTGATATACATTCATTTATCATATTGTTCATTTTTTCCCTATATACTCAATGATCGATCTGATATACATTCGTATCAGGGTTTATCATTAATCGGATAAATCAGTTTGTCTTAACATACGCAATGATCCGTCTGATATACATTCTTATCATGGTTCATTAATCAGATTAATCACTTTGCCCTTACATACACCATGATCCATTTGATAAAATTTCTCAAAAGGTTTCAGTTATGATATTGATAATTTAATCTTTATATACACAGTGATTCATCCGATATATATTCTCATAAAGATTCATACATCAGATTGGGCACATTGACTACGCATACATAATGACCCGTCTGATATACATTCCAATCAGGGTTCATTTATCAGATTGATCACTTAGCCCTTACAAACACAATGGTCCATCGGATACACTTTCTCAAAAGGTTTCTGTTATCAAATTGATCATTTATCTGTATAAACACAGCGATAAATCTGATTTGTATTCTCATAAAGATTCATATACAGATTGGTCACATTGTCCTTGCATACATAATGATCAGTCTAATATACATTTTTATCAGGGTTCATTTATCAGAGTGACCACTTCCCCCTTACATACACAATGGTCCATCGGATAAACTTTCTCATAGGGATTCAGTTATCAAATTGATCATTTACCTGTATATACACAATGATAAATCTGATATGTATTCTCATAAAGATTCATACATCAAATTGGTCACAACAGCATGAAAATCGGGGTTCATTTATCAGATTCATTACTTTGTCTTAGCATAAACGATAATCCACCTGATATACATGTACATTCTTATCAGGGATTATTTATCAGATTGATCTTTATGTCTTTACGTGTACAATAATCCATCCAATGATCAAATTTTAATTTTCTAAATGGCAGGGTCAGGCTGGGGTTTCATTGACCAATCTCTGGCCCCGCCCATTTCCTTTACAGGCCACACCTATTGACTCTGACATGTAGTACCGCATCGATTTTAAACGGCGTTATTTGGCAGAATCTATTGCCAGTAACATGTAACAGAAAGTAGAACGGTTAGATGGCGACCTAAACGTCGTACTACATATTGGAAAAGCTGTAGTTACGACGCTTTAGTCGCCAAATCAACAAAATGGCTAACAAAAATGGTAGCCAATGTCAGTGTTCAAAACTCATTTCTGGCCTCAATGAATAATTTCATTGATCTATATTGGCTATTTGATAGACAGCCGCGATTGGTTTTATTGTATCTACTATACTACGTTTCAAGTGCCAACCAACGAAATTATTTTATATATGTTTCGGACATAAAGACTGCAATTCCTGGCCCAAGAAGGACATGAAAAGTTAAATTTATTGTTATGAATGACATCGGAGATTTAAAGTTGACCATGCACTTCCGTTAATAAACTATTTCACATTAATCCTACTTCAAAATGATATATATTCGAGATTGTTAAATATTTCAAAGTCATTGAAAACAGTCGCGGAAATGATAAATTATGATTCGGTGAATAAAGTATTCTGTGGTTGCCAAATATTTGAATATACATAATAAATAATGTTGGATGTATGAAATAATGACTTTAACGAACAAATTTTCAGATGTTTCCGGCACAATACACATAGCGATAGTGTGGCTTACAATCATACTTTAACAGAAATAACTCCTCCTTCTTCTTCTATTTCTTCTTTTATTACAGCTAGTACGAAGCCTTCGTGGTTCAAAATGCTTAAAATAGCATATTAGGTAAACGTAATTCGATTTTTAGCAATATTACTGCCAAGATTAACACGTTACTAGATAAAAAAACAACAATTTAGAGTATATGAAATTTTAGTTTTTTTACTTTTCAGTGTAGAAAATGTTGTGAAAAATGAAAAATAGATTGTTGCAAGCAATTACTTAATTTCACACAATTTTTTTTTTGTTTGTTTGTTTGTTTTTAAATTATTTTCTTGGTGGCGTCAAAAAGCGTCATTGTGTGGTAATTTGTTAAGAACGCCTAAATGATTTCCTGTATCAAGGGTATTTGTATATTTGTTTTCTTTGACAATGTATGTAACATACAAGACTAAATAAAGAATTGAATCTGAATCTGGTATTCGTTCTCTGTTGGTCGCAAACAATGTTTTTGGATCGATGTGGGTCACCAGTTCGAAATGTTCGCCTCTAGATCAATAATTGACCAATAGCTGGCCCCGTCCACTGACTTCCTAGGCCACACCTATAAACTCCGACAGGAAGTTCCGCTTCGATTTGTATTGGCGTTATTTTGAAAAAAATATGGCCAGTAGTATGAAACAAGAAAGTAGGATGGTTGGTTGGCGACCTAAACGTCGTAACTACAGCTTGAATAAGCTGTAGTTACGATATTTAAGTTGACAAACCAACAAAAATGGTTGAAAAAATGGCGACCAATATCGAAGTTGAAAGTTCAGGTTCGGACTGAATAAATGATTTGATTGGTCGGTTGATTCAATTGACCAATCGCGACAGTCAATTAAAGAATCGATAGACCAGTAAAATAATCTATTTAAACCAGAATTGAACTTTGAGCTCCTACATTTATGTGAAGAACTTTTCTTTGGTTTAGGGGCTTACACGTCGTAACCACAGCTTGAGTCTCTAATCAAACAAATTTACTTTTTTGTTACAAGCCTTCCTGTCAGCCGTGGCAAGTGGAGTCAGTGTGCGGGACCAGAGATCCGTCAAGTATAGTAGAATGCACGTGCTCACAACATCTACATGTAACTAGAGTACGAAGAGACAAATTCAGTTCAGTTGATATTAGATTTCAATGGTTGTTAGTTACTTCATTGCCGGGGCAGTGGTATCTGGTTATTATCTGATCTGATAATTAATTATTTTGGGGACAATTGGGTGATCTAACTCGGTTTGTCCAAGCGAAAGATCGTTACAGATTGCCTTCTAGAGGAAAGGAAAACATTGAATAACACCTGTATAACAACTGTTTACGAAACCAAAAGTTGTACAAACCATCTGCTCTCAAACATGGCATATGTTCGTTACCAATTAATTCCGATGCAGTAAAACCTTATTAACTCATTTCCCAACGACAAATTATTAGACTGGTCCAATTTGAAAGAAGTTGCAGACGTTTTTTGAAGTTGATGGGTTTTCTTTGAGTGTTTATATTTATAGTTGACCTTGACCTTGATGGATGACCTGAACCTGAGAACCAACTACTGCCTGTAAATCCAAGGACCCTATGTCCCAAAATAAGAACCATGTACCTCAAACAGTGTTTGAATGATGACAAAATGTTAAGTTCTTGCGTTACATTGATGTGACCCTGGTGGATGCCTTACCAACAACTGATTTCTATCAATGCAAGGAACCTATATCCCTCATATAAGCCATGTATCTAAACGTAGTTTGAATAGCAGCAAAATGTTAGTTGCGTTAACTTTAATCTGTGACCTTGAAAAGCGACCTTGGCCTTGATAGGCGTTCCTGGTCTTACTACCAACTGATACCTTTCAATGTCCGAAATATGAGACATCGTTAATGAATAGTTGTTTGAATAACAGTAAAATGTTGTGTTTGCTTTAACTTTGCTGCTGGCAGAAAGACTTACAGATAGACAGACGGACATCGGAAAATCGACATGTCCAAAATCTTATCGGTGCGAGCGCATAAAAATGAAAGAAACAAACATTTCTTCATTTTCCTCATTGTTTTCTCAAACTCTTTCCTTAGTGGTGCCAAAAAGTGGATTGTGTGGAGAGGGGTTAAACGACAGCCAGAGGGATCACCAAAATGGGTCCAATCTATTTTTCCCCGAAGTTTGAAATCCCGATAACACTTCAATAATACAGCACAAAAATAACTTTAGTCTTCAAAGGATGATGTATTTGGATTGCTTGTCTCTTTTGATTTTTAATTGAATTATATTAACCTTTTAATCAAATGTTCGGCCGAACACTTAACAACTATTAGTCATTCGGGCATAGACTTTATTTATCTTTTTTTAATTCTTCTTTTTTTTAGATTTTAAAAAATGTTGATAGATTTTAATTTATTGTTTTGAATACTGATTGATTGATTGATTGATCGATTGAGGTTTAACACCACTTTTAACAGTATTTCAGTCATATCGCAGCGGCTGGAGCACATAATAATGGATTCCTGGTATTCCTCACACCAGTACTACCACTATATCCTTTCCTATCCTCCAGCTGCTATCCCACTTGGGCTTACGATTATCTACCCATTGGTGAGAGAACGTGACGCGCTACCGACTGCGCTATGACGGCGTCTAATTGTTTGAATAAGACGTTAAAAGTATGAAGTTTTAAAAGACTGGGATGTTTTGAAATATTCCGTTGGAAATAAAGTTTTACTGAGCCTTTCATGGAACTATCGGGGAATCCCTTTTCACTTATTGACATGTTTAACCATTGTCATGCTGAATAAAATCCTTTTCAAAACAGCATGAAAATCAAAGGGCTGAAAGTACTAGTTGCAGGTCAATATTTATTTTGAACATTAGATTTCACTCACAAACCTGACTTAACCGGGACAAGCATGTTGTGTAGACATAGATCAGACAGCACTTATATGCAGGCTGATCTTTGGCTATATCTCCTGCCAAAACAGGAATATTCCGGGGACAGCATGAAAGGGTTAACCAAAAGAGCATTTAAAAAGCAAATAAACGTGAAAGTAAAAAATCTTCCGTACATGACTGATGATAATATACATGTATCACCTGCATTAAATAGATGGGACCATAACATAATACCAACAGAACACCCGGCAATAAATACCTGAAATTACCACTGCCAATCAAAATCTCGATTGACCAATCAAAATACATTGTATTCATTATGATAGGAAGTGCACTTTCAACCCCAACATTTATGTTTAGTATGTATGTTGGTTTAACGACTGAAACATCGTAACTACAGCTTATTCAAGCTGTAGTTACGAAACTTAGGTTACAAACCAACAAATTGCCGTTTTTTGTCACTGAAGACGTTTTTTACGCAATAATGTTGCGTATAACCTCCGTCAAACTACCATGTCGGGGGTCGGTGGGCGTGGCTAGCGGTCTGTCAATTAAGGCGATACTTGATAAATATTTCTATATTGATTTAAACTATATGCTATATAGACAATGTATTTGTTTCCGAGCGGTTATTCTCTATAATACCATGGTACGAAGAGTGTAGGTATTGTTTTGGCTCGAAGTCAAATTGCTGACATTTAAGAAACAAACATATAGAAACGACTGGAGTACCTTAATATTTCATTCTAACATAATAGAACAATCTGATTTCGCTGTTTAAATCTTGTAGTATTTCTAGGGTACTTGTACACTAAAACCAGTTAAATCGACCCGTTTTTGAAACCGATTGTGGATTACTGGTTAGGTTAGGCGGTAGTGATTTACGATGCTGTCTTACTTAGTCGGAACTATTTTGGGAACACATGATTGATAAAGTAAAACCACGCGAGACAGATCTACTACCTGATCGATCTTCAATCGATACAAGTAGTATCATTATCATTATAAGGGTCATCATTACTATTATACCAAATTTACATAGCGACCTTTTCAAATAAAACACGATCAATGGCGCTTTACAAAGCGTATACTATGCTGAAGTAAATACAAAAAGTTAAAACATGGATTTGAATATACAAATTGAAAAAGGTGGCATATTATGAAAAAATCAGAAGGTTCTTAATTATACAGGCAACAAGATTTTCATTAGTTTCACCCAAAGATTTTTTTCTCGGTTACATTGTAGACTGATAAAACAAGAGGCCCAGTGGGCCTTAACGGTCACCTGAGTAAAAGAGCACCAAAACAAGTGATTTTGTTTGAAAGAATTAGAAAAAGGTTTGGTTGAAATCCGCCCAATAGTTCTTGAGAAGAAGATGAAATATTTAAAAGTTACCAAAAATTACCCCCTTTTGGTCCCCATTTTAGGGCCCCCCTGAGCCCTAGCCTTTTTATTTTCACAAATCTGAATAACCATTACCAAATGATGCTTTCCAACAAGTTTGTTTGAAATTGGCTTTGTACTTCATCAGAAGAAGATGAAAATGTAAATTTTTTAACATGATGAACTTTGACCTCTGGGTGTGGCCCCATACATGACCCCAGGGGCATGAATTTCACAATTTATAATATACCTGTCCTAGTTGTCACGCACACAAAATATTTAAGCTCTGGCATTAACGGTTTATTAGAAGAAGATTTTTAAAGAAGTACCAAAAATTACCCCTTTTTGGCCCCTATTTGGGCCCCTATGACCCCCAGAACCCCTATTTTCACAAACTTGAATTGGCATCCCCAAATGATGCTTTCTACCAAGTTTGGTTGAAATTCGCCCAGTAGTTCTTGAGAAGAAGATGAAATATTTAAATGTTTACCAAAAATTACCCCCTTTTGGTCCCCATTTTAGGGCCCCCTGACCCCCTAGCCTTTTTATTTTCACAAATTTGAATAACCATTACCAAATGATGCTTTTCAACAAGTTTGTTTGAAATTGGCTTTGTACTTCATCAGAAGAGGGTGAAAATGTGATTTTTTTAACATGATGAACTTTGACCTCTGGGTGTGGCCCCATACATGACCCCAGGGGCATGAATTTCACAATTTATAATATACCTGTCCTTGTTGTCATGCACACAAAATATTTAAGCTCTGGCATTAACGGTTTATAAGAAGAAGATTTTTAAAGAAGTACCAAAAATTACCCCTTTTTGGCCCCTATTTGGGCCCCTATGACCCCCAGAACCCCTATTTTCACAAACTTGAATTGGCATTCCCAAATTATGCTTTCTACCAAGTTTGGTTGAAATTCGCCCAGTAGTTCTTGAGAAGAAGATGAAATATTTAAAAGTTACCAAAAATTACCCCCTTTTGGTCCCCATTTTAGGGCCCCCTGACCCCCTAGCCTTTTTATTTTCACAAATTTGAATAACCATTACCAAATGATGCTTTTCAACAAGTTTGTTTGAAATTGGCTTTGTACTTCATCAGAAGAAGGTGAAAATGTAAATTTTTTAACATGATGAACTTTGACCTCTGGGTGTGGCCCCATACATGACCCCAGGGGCATGAATTTCACAATTTATAATATACCTGTCCTAGTTGTCATGCACACAAAATATTTAAGCTCTGGCATTAACGGTTTATAAGAAGAAGATTTTTAAAGAAGTACCAAAAATTACCCCTTTTTGGCCCCTATTTGGGCCCCTATGACCCCCAGAACCCCTATTTTCACAAACTTGAATTGGCATTCCCAAATGATGCTTTCTACCAAGTTTGGTTGAAATCCGCCCAGTAGTTCTTGAGAAGAAGATGAAATATTTAAAAGTTACCAAAAATTACCCCCTTTTGGTCCCCATTTTAGGGCCCCCTGACCCCCCCCCAAGCCTTTTTATTTTCACAAATCCAAATAACCATTACCAAATGATGCTTTCCAACAAGTTTGTTTGAAATTGGCTTTGTACTTCATCAGAAGAAGATGAAAATGTGAATTTTTTAACATGATGAACTTTGACCTCTGGGTGTGGCCCCATACATGACCCCAGGGGCATGAATTTCACAATTTATAATATACCTGTCCTAGTTGTCATGCACACAAAATATTTAAGCTCTGGCATTAACGGTTTATTAGAAGAAGATTTTTAAAGAAGTACCAAAAATTACCCCTTTTTGGCCCCTATTTGGGCCCCTATGACCCCCAGAACCCCTATTTTCACAAACTTGAATTGGCATCCCCCAATGATGCTTTCTACCAAGTTTGGTTGAAATCCGCTCAATAGTTCTTGAGAAGAAGATGAAAATGTATAAAAGTTAACGGACGACGGACGACGCACGACGGACGACGCACGACGACGGACAAACGATGATTGCAATAGGTCACCACTAACCCGCTAACAGACAGAGAATTTAAGACTGATTCAAATTGAAAGACGTCAAGACAACAATCTTATTCTATATGTGGTACCATTTTAAACCGTTTATACTTGTAAATGGTCATAATAAGACAATTTGAAAGTTCTGGGCCAAAAAGATTTGGGTATGCCCTTTTTGTAATTTTTCTCAAGATTTCCTTTTTCAAATCAATATAAAATCAGAATCCGAAAAACCAAGACAATTAGATCACGTATAGAACAATATTTTCAAGTGCAATCATTTCAGCTGTAGGCGAAATGGTTTCCATTTTTCTATCCCTTGTACAACCAAGGATCCAACAACAAAGGGCTAGTACTGAATATAGAGCATCAAAAGGCAATACCGCAAACAAAATTTGAAAGCTCTAGGCCAATTAGTGTATAGGACAAGATGCTTTCTACACCTTTGTTCTTATTATTCCGATGTATTGGAGCCGATTTTACTCGTTAATTTTATTACTGGTTATGTATCCGCATTACTTGTGCGGCCATTGGCGAGGGATAACAAACGGGTAACCGTTGTCAAACAAAATCGATAGACTAATAAAATGATACATTAAGATCGGAAGTAAACTTTGAACTCAGGCATTGGTTGACAATAGGGTGAAGGAGTTTTGTTAGCTTGGCAACATAAGCGTCGTTGATACAGCTTATTCAAGCTGTAATTACGACTTTAAGGTTGCCAACCAACCATTTTATTTCTGTTACATGTTATTGTCCATAAACCTTGCAAAATATCACCGTTAGAGAGATATTACTAAAAGCCGAGATAAAAACGTTGATGTTCGGTAAAAACGGAACAAATACTTTTACCGGATAATCTACTTAATCAAGCATCAGCATGGGACTGGACGGAAAATTCGGAGTGTCACTCTGTTGTCCTGCTAAACTGTGATGTAAAACAGGTACAGAATCTACCAATCGCGGACCTCGCTCATTGACCCCAATAAGAAGTTCCACTACATTATTTTGCAAAATTTGTGGCCAGTAGCTTGTAACGAAAACAGAATAGTTGGTTGGCGACCTTAACGCCGTAACTACAGCTTTGTGGCGTTTAAGCAGCATAACCAACGTAAATGCTTTAAAAAATGGTGGCCAATGTCGGAGTTCCCTTCTGGTTTGAATATATAATTTGTTTGGCCGAGTGATTTTTTGTTGGCAGCCATAATTGGTCAATTAGCTCGAGCACCTATTGATTGATTGATTGATTGAGGGTTTAAGGTAACTTTTGACGGTATTTCAGCCATGTCGTAGCGACAGGAGCACCTAACCATGGATTCCTTGTATTTAACTCACCAGTACTACCACTACATCCTTACCGAGCCTCCAGTCGCTCATCCTCATCCCACTATCCACCCATTGGTGGGAGGCAAATGTCGGAACCCTGGACCTGATGATGGGGAGTCCTACGCGCTACCGGCTGTGCTATGGCCGCGGCAACAAATTAGAGTAGAGTCACGGAGAATTTAACGAATTTGAATGTTTCGCCTTTCTCTCTCCAACACAAAATAATTTAATTTTTAGTTTTGTTTCTCAAAAATGAGCTTTCAGATTGGTCGAAAAAATTATTCATAACTCAATGAACAAAAATTTGAGCATGCAGCGATTTTGTATGCTTCCGCACAAAATAGCCCATACAAAAGATATCAAAATTTGTAAAGCTTTTATTTTCTTTGTTTTTTTTTGTTTTTTGTTTTTTCCGCTCGATACTATTAAATTATAAGAAATGAAGAGAATATTTTTTTATTTCATTGAGGTATGAACTGAAAAACCTAATCACACAATGTATGAACCCGCTTCGCGGATTCATACAGTGTGAGTAGGTTTTTCAGTTCATAACTCCATGAAAACAAGAAAAATTCTCTTCATCTCTTAAATGACGAAGTTCCTCTTTCAGAGACCTATGATTCACTTGACCAATTCCCTCACAATTCCGCCTTTTTACGCCCCTCCAGAAAAGGCTTTTGAAAACATTATGGGGAATCAGGTATTTGCTTGTTACAAGCAATTTCTTCATTTTACACAATGTTTTCTACTCAGAAATTTGAAAAAAAATCATCTAAAATTGCAAAAACTTAAAAAACGTCGTCTGCAACTCCTTTAAATTTTGGACCAGTCTTAAATTTTGCCTCATGGAAATAGGTTAAAGCAAACGGTCAGCTAAATAGTCAATCACTTTTAAATGAGCGCGTGCGTGACATTTCCAACCATTACACATATGCTCCAAGTAAAGACTCAGATCAGCCTGAGCATCCACACAGTCTGATCAGCGTCTTCACTCTGCGCTCTGTAGATAGATACTGACCAAAAGCTTCTTAAACAATCAGCGAATATTCAAATTGTCCCGAATGGTTGTCCCGGGTGCTAAATGTGTGCGAGTCACACACAAGCGAAATGGTTGGAAATGTCACGCAAAGGCTCAACTCTTAATACAATGTAGTTAATCGCTCCTCACACTACCCCCACCCCACTTGCCAGTCACGCGTATTTTCTAGTACTGCTTCAATATCAAACATTTTTTTTTTTAAAAAAAAACTAAAATTTTCAGGTCGTAAGACAATAGTATATTTCGTCACAGGGGTAATAATACCTCGTTACTACGGTAGTTTTTTTTACCATTTTTTGTTTTATCATCAAATACAATTGTTTGATAAGGCGAGAAAGAATCCATATTTAAGTGTTTATTAATCTATCATTTAGCATTAGAGGCAATTTGTATCAGTCACTTCAAAGGCCTGCAGAAGGCCCTGTATTGCGTCTAAATTCACAGGTGAGATAGCAAATTCCAATATCATTTCCATCTATTCATACTTTAGGAATGAAAGATAGGGGCATGTTGTTTAATAGTTGTTTAATAGTTATCCATCTGTCTGTCCTTTAAAACGTTATTCGGGGCTCGGAATTAAATTTTAAACTAATGGCAATATATTGTTAGTGGGTAGAAATACGACTAGCAAATATCGAACCCTACTAGCCTGCGTTCCATACAATTAACATCTTGTTTGTCTCAAGTTTCACTACAAATATAGTTCCTTTTAATCATACTTATTGGATATGCATGACTGATATGTTCAATGTATCACTCAGTCATTGTCAAAAGTTCTCAAAAACTAGATATCATTTATAAATAACTAACTGTACATTAAAAGCAACTGTAAAAAAAATTCTAGTACTGATAAAATTTTCTAGCAAAATCACATTTCTATTAGCATTTTGCTGGTTGCTAGTGCTAATTTTGTGTCCTGTCATATTCACCGTTACTCAAAGAATATTGATTTTACGATTCTCTCATATCTGGCAGGCAACTAACTATAGTAGAAATACACTAGTCTAGTCTATTGAATGATCGCAGGCCCCGCCCACTGGGCTCCCACAGGAACTTACACTTTGATATCAAACAGCGTTATTGTGTAAGATTTATGGCCAGTCACATGTATAAAAAAGTAGAATGGTTGGTTGGCGACCTAAACGTCGTAACTACAGCTTGAATAAGCTTTAGTTACGACGTTTAAGTCGCCAAAACAACTAAACGTTAACATAAATTTAAATGTCGGCTTGCGTTGGAGTTCAAAGTTCACCTATACTTAACAATATCTAAATGATTAATATGATTGGTCGATAGATTCTTGATTGACAGCCGCGATCCGTCATTTATCACGGACGTGAAGCCTTTATTTGGACATCAGCGTTTTTTCGTCAGCCCGATTAGCTCAGTTGGTAGAGCACTTGACTTCAAACCTCAAGATCACGGGTTCGAGCCCTGGGCTGACCATATAAACTAACAAAACTAATTGTCTTTTGGATGAGACTTTAAACCGAGGCCCCGTGTGACGATGCTATCCATCGAGCACGTTAAAGAACCAGGCGGGGCTCTAAGCAGTTTCGTCCTGTATCCTTGCACTATCCCCTAACAACTAACCGTCTTCTGGGGGCGTCGCTCATATGGGCATGCGCTACGGTAGCGACGATAAATAAACGGAAATACATACATACATCAGCGTTTAACAGCGTTTAACAGATACCTCTTGTTCTTGTTCAAAATCTTACCGAGTCGCTGAAAAATTGTAATTTGTATGTTAAAAGGTTAGTGCCACAATTTCCCATCCAACTACCTTTTCCATCAAGCATATGTAGCTCAGAGAAATTTTGACTTAGTAAGAAACATGGCTGTTTGGCAATGGCTCATCAGAACTAGACCTACTGTCTGCGCACTATTTTGAAAAACAAGATATGTTTGTAAAACATTTATCAAGAGCAGGTTAATGGCATACTCCTTGTCAATACCTCTTGTGCTTTCAAAAAATGAGAACTATCCCATGATCAAGTTTTACGATTCTACAAAAAATCTGTTGAGTTATGCTTTGCAAAAAAATCGTTCGAAAATCAACAATAGCAATAACTCAAGAAACTTAATATGCAGAGTTATGTTTAATTTATACAGCAATTATTCTTGAAAACATCTATCCAAATATGAAAATTCATGATTCTACCTTACATATTTTAATTATTAAGCTCCAGATGAAAATTGTGTAAGAAAAACAAGGGGTGATCACTCAAAAATATAATGCACATAGTTATGGTTCTAGTGGACTGAACTTTTTTGAATGAGATCTATCCACTCATGAAGTTTCAAAATGGTAGGTGAAATACTTTCTGAGTTATGCTCGGAACAAAAATTAATTGCCACAATCAACAAAGGGCAATAACTTCATAAATATACGTTATGGTTAATATGGACTTAAATTCTCTTAAATAAGATCTATACACCTCTGAAGACTGATTCTACTATGCATACTTTTGATTAAATCAATTTTGAAGATATATCAAGGGAAAGAATACCAACAGAAGTGCAGAGATATGATTCTTGTGTACTGAGTTTCTCCTAAACGAGATCTATCAAATTGTAAAGTTTCATGGTTCTACCTGGGATAGTTTTTGAGTTACGCTCCATACAAAAAGCAAAATTGAAAATATACAAAGGGCAATAACTCAAA
Source organism: Fragum fragum (assembly GCA_946902895.1). Taxonomy (NCBI): domain Eukaryota; kingdom Metazoa; phylum Mollusca; class Bivalvia; order Cardiida; family Cardiidae; genus Fragum; species Fragum fragum. Next base: position 44,806,981 of record OX336373.1, on the reverse strand, counting down.
AACTATGAAGTGCAGATTTCAGGTTCTTGTGTATTTCACTTCTACTTGACAAGATCTATCTACTTGTAAAGTTTCATGATTCTCCATTGCATTGTGAGAAATGTTTGGTACAAAAATCAATTTGAAAATTAATAAAGGGGAATAACAAGAAAATTATGATGTATAGAGTTAAAGTTTTTGTTCATTGTATTTCTCCTTAGTGAGATACATCATTCTGTGACGATTTCATGATTCTACCTTGTATGCTCATAAGATTTTTGTCATAGTAAAAAACCATCGAGTAATGCTACATAACAAGTATGAATGCCTTAGGCTCTATAGTTTAATCCATTTCCATTCAGCATTTCGTACCCTCAAGGGCAAATTGAGTTTGGAAAACATTGTGAGGAAAGAACTTTCTTGATACATGCAAATATTCCATGTCCTACAATGTTTTCTAGCCTTACAGCTACTTATATCTGGATTTCTATCAAATATGAACCGCGGTATGCAAATTCTGTCAATTTGGACCAATAACAAATTTTCGCATCTGGTATGGGTTAAAAGATGACCTTGAAAATGCTGAAATCGAGAGTTTTTACCTCTGGCGCAGGGCCTTTTTTTATTGAATTGGTATAATATTAGTTACCCCAGTAGAGAACCATCTGGATATTACTATATACCATATATGAATGCCTTATACATTGGGAGGGGAAGATATTTGAAAATGCTCTAATTAAGCTTTTTTCATAATTTTGGATGCCTTTGAAAAGATCATTTTAGTCTAAAGGGGCATAATTTCAAAAGTCAATGTAGTTAACTTCAAACATAATATATGTATAAATTCGCACTTTAGGTAAGAAGAATATTTGTACCTAACTAGAGATTTTCCTAATTTAACCCTTGTCATGCTGTATAAATTACCTTACTGAATTTCTGTAAAATCAAAGGGCTGAAATCACTGATAAAACTTGTTGTTAGAAATCAATTTCATAAACAACTCTGGCAGAAAAAGAACAAGCAGGAGGTGTACACCAAAATCAGACCGCACTTACATGCAGGCTGATCTTGGTCTACACCTCCTGCCAAAACAAGAATATTCCGGGTTCAGCATGACAAGCGTTAAGATCCCAGGTGCTGGCACATTTTGGCCCTCTGTATAATTTCTGGTAACATTGATCAAAATCATCTAGTTATGCTTCTATGAATGCCCTATGCCTTTTTTATTTGGAGGAGAAGACTTTTGAACCTGCTCTAATTGACAGTTTTTCAAAATTATGGACCTCAAGGGGAATAATTCTTAAGAACATGGTCCAGAACCATGTGGTTATGCTATACATGAATAATGAATGCATTTCACTTTATACATTAGAAGAAAAGACATTTGAATATGCCCTAATCAAGTGTTTTTCTGTACTTCAGACCCTGGGGCAGGGCAGTTTTTGACTCCAGACACAAAATATCAAGAAACATGGTAGATAACTATTATGTTAATTCAAATATAAATGTTTTAGGGGTTGAATTTAAGAAGAATCTTTTTAGCTTGTTCATATTTTGCAAAATTCTCAATTTTGGACCCCTAGGGATGGGTCTTTTTTTACCCTAGGAGCATAATTTATATAACACACTACAAAAGCATCTAGTAATTCTATATACCAAGTATGAATGCCATAAGCCATTCAGTTTAGGATAAGACTTTTGAACTTGATCTAATTGAGTGATCTTCCCAACCGCTTGGGTGGGGCCATCTTTGACCCCAGGGATATAATTTTTGAGATTGTGGTAGAGAACCATGTGGTTATTCTATATGCTATATGCAATATAGATGCCCTTGGCTTTGTAGCTTCTGAAAAAAAACAACAACATAGATTTACTAAAGTTTCCCTTTTTCCAATGCCACAGCAAGAAGAGTTTTTCACAAAATTAAATTCTTTTAAAATCTTTTTAAATGCTTTATCAAGTAAACATTCCTGCCAAGTTTCAGCTTGATCAGCTAACTGGTTTAGGAAAAAAAAATTTAAAGTGGATGGACTGATAAGGGGACAGAAGTACAGACAACAGACATCGACGGATCACAATAGCTCCCTTCGCACTTTGTACTAGGTGAACTAATCAACAAGGGCAGTAACTCCAAACTTATGTAGTACAGAGTTATGAATTTTGAGCTCCAAGCCTCTCCTAAATTAGATCTACACTGGAAAAAATCAACAAGGGGCAAAAACTTTGAAATGATGAATGGCATAGGTTCTTGTGAACTGCAATTCTTCCTTCATGAGATCTACCAAACTATAGAGTTTCATGATTCTGCCTTGGACACTTTTCAAGAAATACTCTGGAAAAAAATCAAGCTTGAAATTAACAAAGGGCAATAACTCCAAAATTATAAAGTGCAGAGTTAAAGCTCTTAGACACTGCACTTCTCCTACACAAGATTTACCCACCTGTTAAGTTTCATGATTCTACCCTACACTTGAGTTCTGCTCCGGATAAAATCAAGTTTAGAATTTAGAAAATTATGCACTGTACTTTCTTACATGAGATCTATCCACCTTTGAAGTTTCACAATTCTAGCTTAGATATTTTTTTGAGTTTTGCTCTGGAAAAAAATGATCCTGGAACCGATTCTTCAAAGGGGTGTATATGAAATTATAGGCCTGAAAAGTGGTCCTCACATAGAACAAAGTTTTGATCAAGTCTTCAAAACAAGAGGACAGTGATGGTCCTACATTGCTCCCCTGAGTATGATGACTCAAGGCTTTATGATATAAACAAAATATCAAAGCCCTACCCTAATTATTTGGGAGAAGATTTTTTTAAAGATTTTCCATTTAATCCTAGGTTTATTGAAAATCCTACCATTTAGAGCTAATTTCCAAGATTTTTTTTAGATATATCCTTTTTAATTCTATGTAAAATCAGGGATCTGAAGATTTTTAAAAGATTTCCTTCTTAATTTCTACACAAAATCAAGGATCTCACAAAGGAGGTCTAATTTCCAGAGTACGGTAATTCTTTGAAGTATTTTGGTAGAGGGTCAATACACATTGATACATAAAAAATATTTCAGCTCTAGGTCTAATGGTTTAGGAGAAGAAGATTTTTAAAGATTTCCTGCTTTATTTCTATGTAAAATCAGGGATCACACGAAAAAGGGCTAATTTTCAAGATAAAGTATTCTTTAAAGTATTTTGGTAGAGGGTCAATAGACATTTATACATACAAAATATTAAAGCTCTAGGCCTAATGGTTTGGGAGAGGAAGATTTTTAAAGATTTTCTTCTTTATTTCTATGTAAAATCAGGGATCACACAAAAAAGGGCTAATTTTCATGATACAGTAGTTCTTTGAAGTATTTTAGTAGAGGGTCAATAGACTTTGATACTACCAAATATCAAAGCTCTAGGAATTATGGTTTGGGAGAAGAAGATTTTTAAAGATTTCCTTCTAAATTTCTATGTAAAATCAGGGATCGTTAAGAAAAGGGCTAATTTGCAAAAAATACAGTAATTCTTTGAAGTATTTAGGTAGAGGTTCAATATATGATGAATTATACCAAATATCAAAGCTCTAGGCCTAATGTTTTAGGAGGAGAAGTTGTTTTAATTTTTTTAAGTCCGTTGCCATGGCAACCAAAGTTCTTCATGGATTTCATTTCTTTGACGTATTTTGAAAGAGCATGACCTAAGGGTCATTTCTGTGAAGTTTTTTGAAATACTGTGGTTAGTTTAGGAGGAAAAGTTTTTTTGTGATTATGAACGGACAGACAGACAGATGGATGGACAGACACCGGATGATGACCGATCAGAATAGCTAACCCAGAGCCCTTCCTGCTCAGGTGAGCTAAAAACATACTTGCATCAAAATTTCTCAACAAAACCATTTCTCATTGATTCATTGACAACCAATTACTAAGCTGACTGCACTTGTGACATTCTTTTTTCATACTTGGAAAATGCTATATTCCAAATATAATAGCCCTAGGCACTATGAGAGGGACAAGAAAATTTGGAAAGATTTCCTGTATTTTTTTTTATTATTGCTATCATAGTATATTGAAAGTTCTTGATGGAAGTTGATTAAGAAGAGGGTTGGTAGATTTTACCCAAGTTGTTGGTCTTGTGGCTTTGGGAGAGAAGGCTTTAGGGAAAAAAATTTTTTGTTTGAATGGGGTTTTACGCCGCTTTCAACAATCTTTCAGTTATATCGCGGCGGCTGGAGCACCTAACAATGGATTCCTGGTATTTCTCACACCAGTACTACCATTACATCCTTTCCTAGCCTCCAGCTGCTATCCCACATAGGTCTACGATTATCGACCCATTGGTGAGAGACAAATAGTCAGTAAGGATGAGTGCCGCCGTCGGGGATCGAACCCGGGACCTCTAGATTGACAGTCCGACGCGCTACCAACTGCGCTATGACGGCGGCTTTTAGGGAAAAAAGATTGACAGGTGCATGTTGTTGTTTGTCTGAATAGGGCCTAATGCCAATTTGAGCAATCTTCAAGTTATATCATGCGAAAGTTCACTTAATCAGGTGCTTTCAGGTATCACCAGTGCAAGGCCAGGACACTGAAACGTCTTGCTTAAGGACTACCTACCTCTCCTTCGGCTATGACCTTGAAGCTATCTGAAAATTTGTTTCAAATTGCACATCTGCCACAATAGAGTACAATTGTGAGAACAATTGTGAAAGTTATTTAGATTGATTGAATGAATGGGCTTTAATGCCGCTTCTAACAGTATTTCAGTCATATTGCGGCAGCTGGAACACCTAACAATGGATTCCTGGTATTTCTCACACCAGTACTACCACTACATCCTTTCCTAGCCTTCTGCTGCTATCCCACTCAGGTTAACAATTATCCATCCATTGGTGAGAGACAAATGGTGGAAAGAATATGTGCTGCCGCCGGGGATCGAACCCATGACATCCCATGATTGAAGATTGCTAAGATATTTAGAAATCAACCCATAATTTTAGTAGCTATACTCCAGACATGCTTCATTTTAGGTTTGAACTTAAGCTGTGGCCTTGACATTTGAGCTATCCTATCTTTTTTTTTTTCAAATTACACATCCTCTCGTGACTGAGAACAATTGTGACAAGTTATATTGATATAATATGATATAATATGCTCTGGACATGCTTAACTTTAATGTTCCACCTTGAGCTGTGACCTGTACCTTTGAACTATATTAATATTTTTTTTTAAATGACACATCTACTTATTACAGACAAAGATTTTGTAAAGTTATTTAGAAATCCATCCATAAATGAAGGATCTGTGTTCTGGAAATGCTAAATTTTTATGTTCAACCTTGAGCTTTGGCCTTGACCATGGGGTTATCTGAAGATTTGTTTCAAATTGCACATCTACTGGTGATAGAGAACAATTGGAAAAGTTATTTTGAATTCAATCCAATTTTAAAAGCTATGCTCAAGACATGGCTATTTTTAACATTTGACCTTGACCTGTAAACTTGACCTTGGAGCTGTCCAATTTGTTTTCCGAATGACACATCTTCTAATGACTGAGAACAACTGTGCCAAGTTATATTGAAATCCTTCTATGATTGAAGGAGCTGTGCTCTGGACATGCTTAATTTTAAACTTTTGACCTCGGAATGAGACCATGACCTTGGAGCTTTCTGAAGATTTGTTTCAAATTGAACCTCTAGTCATGCTTGAGAATAACTGTGTTCAGTTATTTCGAAATCCATCCATAATTTATGGAGTTATACTCAGGAAATGGTTAATTTCAACGTTTGAACTTGATTTGTGACCTTGACCCTATATGATTATTTTGAAATGGTACATCTATTCATGATTGAGTACAATTGTGTTAAGTTGTTTTAAAATCCGTCAATAATTGAAGGAACTAAGCTATTAACAAGTTTACTTTTGACCTTTGACCTTGAACTGTGACCTTTGAGCTATCTGATTTTTTTTTTCTTTCTTTTTTTTTCAAATGGTCAATCTATCCATGACAGAGAATAATTGTCAAAAGTTATTTTGAAATTCCTCCATAATTGAAGGAGCTTTGCTGTGAGCAAGGTCAATTTGACCTTTGACCTTCACCTGTAAGCTTGACCTTCAAGCTACACAAAAACTGATTAAGTACCTTGGCGCAATATCATAAGGAATTCACAAGTGATGTTTCATCCGATGTGGCCTATGGGTTATGGAGATATCGAGGTGGATGAACACAAAAGGAGACGGAAAACGGAAGGATGTACAGATAGACAGATAAGCAGCGGCTATATGCTTGCAATTTGGGAAGCATAAAAGTCTACAAACAGATGGACAGGCATGGTGATACCAACATAACCCCTCTACTCTGTAGGTGGGGGAATAATAAGAGCAAAATAGAGTCGAAAGCATGGCTTGTTTCAATCAGTTTCTCCATTTCTCAAAAAGTTCTCCATATATTTCCTTAGGAGTGAAAACACAAGGGAATTTTTGGTTTCACTTTAACATTTTATTGTCTGAGTGAAGTGTTCATTGATATTGATAATATAAGTACAATTAATGGAACACTGGCCACGCCGCCTGAACTCCAATAGGAAATTTTGCTTCAATATTAAACAGCATTGTTTTCAAAATCATTTCACTGTTACATGTAACAAAATTTAAAATGGTTGGACCTTAAATTGTGATGGTTAACTTGAATTAGCTGTAGTTACAATGTTTAAGACCCCAAACCAATCAATTACTTCATGTTAAATTCATCCAATGTCAATTTCAAAGTTCTTTTCAGGTCTAAATGATCTGATTGGTCAATTGATTCCTTAATTGACAGTTGTGATCCTTGTATAGTGAAGTTATAAATTCATTTTCATCCTAAAATCTATGTAGTAGCTAGTATGTAGTACATCTTAAGGAACTAGACTTTCCATTCCAAAATTTTATTTTCACCTACATAATTTTTTTCTCAAAAAAATCTTGGAGCAAAGGCTTAATAAAGCTGTAATTTGGAGATTTTAGAAGTAGACTAGCTTCACCAGATTCTGTATTTTTCTAATATATTTTTCAAATTTTTTTGCAACAAAATAACTCCAGAATATCATCTATTTCACAGTTCGCTAGATCACTTTTTCTCCTCCTTTGGTGGTTCGGAGGATTCTTCAGTTGTCTCCCCTGTTAGTCTGTATTTTGGAAACTGTTCCCAGGGGGAGCTATATTCAAACTTCCTAAATTCCTGGGCTAACTCTATAGGCTCTACAACAACTCTTCCTACTTCATCATCATATCGGACCTACAGAGAGAGAATTCATGAGAAGTGTCAAGTGTTTATTCTAGGATTTCAAAAATGTCCGGGATTTCTGTGCAAAAAATATCCACAATTGGGAAATGTTTTATGCTACTTGTTTATAGAAAAAATCCCCAACCAATGTTGAAAAATTTGGGATGTTTGAAAAGAGTGGAGGAATCCTCAAATCTTCCTGCAGTGAAGTCTTCACAGAGGGCAAGATTCATCCATTACCATTCCATAAATTTTTAAGACCAGTCCAAATTGAAAATACTTGCAGACAACAATTCAAAGTTTATGAAATTTTAGATTCTTTCTACTTTCTTGGTAGCAACCATTGTGGAAAATTCAGAAAATGCTTGTAACAAGCATTTTCTTCATTTTCCGCAATGTTATCCTATTGATTTTCCTGAGGGGTGTTAAAAACTGTCAATGTGTTTGAATGGGTTAATTAATTACCACATATTCCTACTTCTTGATGTTCTGAAGACAATTGGGTATGAAAATCATAGTGAGAAAAGGATGTATTGCTGGTTACAAGCAGTGGTGTGGAAATACAAATTTTCTCCACTTATCCCCTGACAAGTAAGACATAATTTACAACTTGTCCAGAATTAAAAACAACTTGTCCACAAAGAGTGAAGAGAAAATTATTTAGAAAGCATTTTCTTCATTAACCACAATATTTTCTTCACTTCAATATAAACATTATTATATTTTAACTTTTGATATCTATTTGTACCATTCAAAGAGTTACTCTTATATTTACTTGTGCCCAGACAAGAGGTTTTGAAAATAGTGCTTGTCCTGAGTAGAAAAATCCCCACATCAGGCATGGGAATTCCAAACCAGTTTTTTTTATTGAAATCTCATCTGCAACATCTTTCAGTTGGGACCAGGTTAATTTTTTGCTTCTGATAGTAGGTTAAATAAGGAAGCTTTGCTTTTACATCTGTATGGACTGACTAACAATTTTAATAAAAGCATATTGACAATGAAAGATAAAACAGCCAAAGACAAAATCCTTGACCAAATACATCAATGAAACTCTCAAACCTTGTTTTTTTAAGTAACTGTAACAATGATTTTTCAAGCAAAATGTCCAGTTTAGAAATCATTACTGTTCATTTTCATTTCAATTAAAAAATGCTTGGGGCCTCTGAGCTGGGATGAATTTAAATCAGTTTTATGATCAAAATACTTTTTAGCCATGAACAACTGTCCAAGCATTGATTACATTAGCACTTCTTTAGCAATAAAAAAGTCAAAAAGTAAGAAAAACGGACTTTAATCAATTCTTTCTCAATCTATATTATTCAAGATTTCTCAGTTACTTTAGTTCATACAGAATCTTTTTCATGTAAGTCTAACTGAAACAAAACCTTTAACCTATTACCACATGACAATTTCAAACTGGTGAAATTAAAAGAAATTGCTGACAACAATTTATAGTTGATGGATTTTTAAAATTCTTTGTTTTTGTGGTAGAAAAAGATTGTAGATAATTTCTTAATTTTTCCACAAGTTTTCACAATTCTTCTTTTTTAAGAGGAGTAAAGAAGTGTAATTGTTTGGGAATGGCTTAACCTCATAAAGTTCACCAAATTCAATCTGATTTTTTTTTTTTCAGTCCTTTTACAAATCTATATCATTCAAGATTTTTAAGTTACTTCTGTTTATATAGAATTTCATTAGTGTATTTCAACTTGAACAAAATCGTTAACCCATTACCACATGACAATATTAGACTGATAAAATTTAGAATAAGTTGCAGAAGACAATTCATAGTTGATAAATTATTGAAACTCTTTGTCTTTTGGCATAGAAAACATTGTGGTTAAAGAAGAAATTCATTGAAACAAGCAATTTCTTCATTTTCAACATTTTTTTCAAAACTCTTTTTCTTGTCGAGAGTGCAAAAGTGCAATTGTGTTGGAATGGGTTAAGCTCAAAAAGTTGCAAACAAAGAATTATTCTAGAAGTTTTCAGACTAAATTTTAGACCAGTCCGAATTGATAGAAGTTACAGACGACAAATTTTTGTTGATAGAATTCAAAATTTCTTCATTTTATGAGGCAAAAAACATTGTGGATAATGAAAAATAACTTGTAACAAGCAATTTCTTCATTATCTACTATGTTTTCCAAAGCATCACCTTCAGATCAAGAGTCAAACCGTTGTTTACCCATTCTCACATGATAAAATTTTAGACCAGTCCTAATCCAAAGAAGTTGCACATGACAATTTTAAGTTGATGAAGTCTCGTAAATATGTGGTTGATTGAATGGGGTTTAACGCCACTTTTAACAGTGTTTCAGTCTTAACTCAGTAGCTGGAGCACCTAATAATAGATTCCTCTCACCAGTACTACCACTAATACCTTTCTGAGCCTCCAGCTGATTGTCCCACTTATGTTTACAATTATCCATCCATTGGTGGGAGACAAATATTGGAAAGAATATCCATGGCAGTCGGGGATCAAAACTAGGACCTCATGACTAGGAGTCCTATGCATTTACACTGCACTATGGCTGCAGCCTAAAATTCTTTGTTTTTTGGGGTAAAAAACATTGTGGATAACAAAGAAATTGCTTGTAACAAGCTATTTCTTCATTTTCCACAATGTTTTCCAAAGCTTTTATAGTGAGAATTTACAAGTGTTATTGTGTGGGAATCAATCAACATTCTACCATCTAGACCCTTGGACATAACCTCTTGATGTTATGTGTAGAAAACAACATGAAGCTCTTACCTCTACATAACCAGAGAGTGGAAAATCTTTTCTGAAAGGATGACCTTCGAAACCATAATCTGTTAACATCCTTCTTAAATCTGGGTGATTAGAGAAGTATACACCATACAAATCCCATACCTGGATAGATATAAACATGTTATATGAAAATATGAAACCAATCGCAATCAGTACAAATAACAAGAGGCCCAGTGGGCCTTAACGGTCACCTGAGTAAAAGAGCACCAAGACAAGTGATTTTGTTTGAAAGAATTAGAAAAAGGTTTGGTTGAAATCCCCTCAGTAGTTCTTGAGAAGAAGATGAAAATGTTTAAAAGTTACCAAAAATGACCCCCTTTTGGTCCCCATTTTAGGCACCCCTGACCTCCAGCCTTTTAATTTTCACAAATCTGTATAATCAGTACCCAATGATGCTTTTCACAAAGTTAGTTTGAAATTGGCTTAGTACTTCATCAGAAGAAGGTGAAAATGTGAATTTTTTAACATGATGAACTTTGACCTCTGGGTGTGGCCCAATACATGACCCCAGGAACATGAATTTCACAATTTATAACATACCTGTCCTAGTTGTCATGCATACAGAATATTTAAGCCCTGGCATTAACAGTTTATTAGAAGAAGATTTTTAAAGAAGTACCAAAAATTACCCCTTTTTGGCCCCTATTTGGGCCCCTTTGACCCCCAGAACCCCTATTTTCACAAACTTGAATTGGCATCCCCCAATCATGCTTTCTACCAAATTTGGTTGAAATCCTCCCAGTAGTTCTTGAGAAGAAGATGAAATATTTAAAAGTTACCAAAAATTACCCCCTTTTGGTCCCCATTTTAGGGCCCCCTGACCCCCAGCCTTTTTATTTTCACAAATCTGAATAACCATTACCAAATGATGCTTTTCACCAAGTTTCTTTGAAATTGGCTCTGTACTTCATCAGAAGAAGATGAAAATGTGAATTTTTTAACATGATGAACTTTGACCTCTGGGTGTGGCCCCATACATGACCCTAGGGGCATGAATTTCACAATTTATAATAAGCCTGTCCTACTTGTCATGCACACAAAATATTTAAGCTCTGGCATTAACGGTTTATTAGAAGAAGATTTTTAAAGAAGTACCAAAAATTACCCCTTTTTGGCCCCTATTTGGGCCCCTATGACCCCCAGAACCCCTATTTTCACAAACTTGAATTAGCATCCCCCAATGATGCTTTCTACCAAGTTTGGTTGAAATCCGCCCAGTAGTTCTTGAGAAGAAGATGAAATATTTAAAAAGTACCAAAAATTACCCCCTTTTGGTCCCCATTTTAGGGCCCCCTGACCCCCCAGCCTTTTTATTTTCACAAATCTGAATAACCATTACCAAAAGATGCTTTTCATCAAGTTTCTTTGAAATTGGCTTTGTACTTCATCAGAAGAAGATGAAAATGTGAATTTTTTAACATGATGAACTTTGACCTCTGGGTGTGGCCCCATACATGACCCCAGGGGCATGAATTTCACAATTTATAATATACCTGTCCTACTTGTCATGCACACAAAATATTTAAGCTCTGGCATTAACGGTTTATTAGAAGAAGATTTTTAAAGAAGTACCAAAAATTACCCCTTTTTGGCCCCTATTTGGGCCCCTATGACCCCCAGAACCCCTATTTTCACAAACTTGAATTAGCATCCCCCAATGATGCTTTTCTACCAAGTTTGGTTGAAATCCGCCCAGTAGTTCTTGAGAAGAAGATGAAATATTTAAAAGTTACCAAAAATTACCCCCTTTTGGTCCCCATTTTAGGGCCCCCTGACCCCCCAGCCTTTTTATTTTCACAAATCTGAATAACCATTACCAAATGATGCTTTTCACCAAGTTTCTTTGAAATTGGCTTTGTACTTCATCAGAAGATGAAAATGTGAATTTTTTAACATGATGAACTTTGACCTCTGGGTGTGGCCCTATACATGACCCCAGGGGCATGAATTTCACAATTTATAATATACCTGTCCTAGTTGTCATGCACACAAAATATTTAAGCTCTGGCGTTAACGGTTTATTAGAAGAAGATTTTTAAAGAAGTACCAAAAATTACCCCTTTTTGGCCCCTTTTTGGGCCCCTATGACCCCCAGAACCCCTATTTTCACAAACTTAAATTGGCATCCCCCAATGATGCTTTCTACCAAGTTTTGTTGAAATCCGCCCAGTAGTTCTTGAGAAGAAGATGAAAATGTTTAAAAGTTAACGGACGACGGACAACGCACGACGCACGAGGCACGATGGACGACGCACGACAACGGACAAACGATGATTGCAATAGGTCACCATGACCATTTGGTCAGGTGACCTAAAAATGCTGAAGGCAATCATAGTTGGATCATAGAACAAGAGGGCATTTGGCCCTAAAGCACCTTAGCATATATATTTAGAAATGTTAAACAAGAACTAAACAGGATCAAAAAAGGGTGTATGCAAGACGGGTCTTAATTTGAACCAAGAGAAATCAAACTAACAAACTTATAGGAAGTGCTTCATATTGAATTTCAAAGCTTTCTGTTTTTTGTTTCAAAAAAGATCTTTAAAAATTTCGTTATTTTCATTCTTTTTTTTGGTGACAATTAGAGATAAGGGTGGATTTTGATAATTTGAACAATTTTGGAAGAGCTTCACCAAGGAATATCCCTGCCAAACTGGGCCACTAGTTCAGAAGGAGATGATTAAAATACAATCCTGGTTTTTCGAGAAAAAGGTTTAGGAAAACAATTTTGAAAATGGAGAAATTGATTGTTACAAGCGACTTCCATTGTCTTCTGCCCAGAAAGAAGAAAATATTTGAAATTCTATCAATTTGAAATTACTGTTTGCAACTTCTTTGAGTTTGGACAAGTCTAAATTTTGGCTGCATGGGATTGGATTAAAGAGATTGATAACAGATTCACAAAAACACATAAAGTCGACGGACAACAGACTTTGGGCAATCACAATACGTCAAAGCTGAGCTTAACCCTTTCCTGTTTTGCAAAATTTTAGACCTGTCCAAATTCAAAGGTTTTGCAGACAAAAATTAAAATTGTATTTAATTTGAAAATTAATCATTCAGTGGGTAGAAAATATTGTGGAAAAAGGAAGAAATTGCTTGTTACAAGCAATTTCTTCTTTTTCAACAATATTTCCTCAATAATAAATTCATGGGGATGTAAAAACCAGTGATTGCACAGGAAAGGGTTAAAGGGTTTGCAGGGGCACAACAATATTTGATGCTAAAAAAGAGGCCCATGAGGGCCTGAGACAGTCTACTGGTTATCCAGTTTTCCATTAAAGAAATCTGATATTTAAGGAAGTTAATTGCCTAAAGAAGAATGCATAAAAAGTGGACTTTATCAAATTTATTAGTTTGAGCAACAATCCTCAAGGCCCTTTTTTCAGTATTTCACGACGTATCCACTCCATTTCCAAAAGGCAGTTTCCTTATGAACCTACAAAGTTCACGTGAAATTTTCATCAGAATCCGATTATAATTGTAGACTTTATCACATAAACAGGATTGTTTTGAGTACGGCCCCTTTTTTGGGTGTTTTTCATTTCCAAAAGGAACTTTCTCTACGACCCTACAATTGCCCTGTGAAATTTTAAAGACAATAATAATTTCATTGCGTTAACAAAGATATTTCAATCAATTTCTCATAAGGCCCCTTTCCTGTGATACTTTACTGTTCGTTAAATATTTCTTTGAAAGTTTAAAGTGAATCCGATGAAATATGAGCACTTCATTATGTTAAATAGAATATTTGAAAAAAAATTCATGTGGACCCTTTTTACATGATACATGTACTTGAAGGATTGTACCCGATTCTGAAAAGAACCATCCTTGTGATTGTACAATCATTCTCTGAAATTATGATGTGAATCCGGTGAAATCTAGGGACATCATTGTATTAACTAGAATATTTAAGAAAGATTTTCATAAGGCCCCTTTTCAAGTGATACTTGCTGTAACAAATCCACTGTCAAAAACAACAATTATAATGATAGTACAATCAATCTGTGTAATGTATTGGTACAATCATTCTGTGGAAGATTAATCTGATTAAAATTGTGGACTATGGTTTGTAAACGAGGATTTTCAATAGATTTTTAATCAAAGGCCCCATTTCCCGTAGTTCTTGACCTTATTTCGAAAGGAACATTCCTTATGATGGTACAATCATTCTGTGAAAGTTTTAATAGAATCCAATGAAATCTATCTATGAAATCTGTGTAAACGAGGATTTTCTAATAACCATGTTTCTTGACGGATCTGACCCAATTATGAAAGGAACTATCCTTATGATGGTACACTCATACTGAATACTCATACTCAATGAAAACTGTGGACTTTAGAGCGTTTTATAGGATTTTTAATAGAATTTTTAATCAAATTTTCATAAGGCCCATTTTCCTGTGTTTCTTGACAGATCTGACCCAATTTCAACAGGAATGATCCCTCTGGTTGTACAATCATTCTGTGATAGTTTGAAGAGAATCTTATAGCTAGAGGCGCTTGAGCGCCTGTATCACTCTGCAGACATGAATGTACTGATTAAGCAAATTTTTGTATGAATTCAATACAAACTCAATATAAGGAAACATAAATCTAAGTCATTTAAATTTTTGAAATGGTTCTCTTTTCATTGCTTTGACAAAAGTCAAGTTATGTAAAATTCATTATGTAAAATTTTCAATGAATATCATATATGGACACGAGGCACCACAGTAATAGCCATGTTTTTCAACCCATCAAAACTACATGTATATGAAGGAATCTGACAAACATCTGAGAATCATTCCTGTGAAATTTGGTTGAAATCCATCAACAGTTTTCTGAGAAATTTGCAAAGTTTTCAGTATATACCATATTAGGAAATCTGTAAAATTTGGTTGAAATCAATCCATTGATTTCTGGGAAGAAGATTTTTAAAGCTTTCACCATAAATGGAAATTAGCCCCGCTCATTTAAGCCATATTTTTAATCAATCAAATCCAATCTGTGAAATTAGAATCAAATCCATCCAATGGTTGCTGAGAAATTGATTGATTGATTGATTGGTGCTTTTAACAATACTTCAGTCATATTGCGGCATCTGGAGCACCTAACAATGGATTCCTGGCATTTCTCACACCAGTACTACCAATGCATCCTTTCCTAGCCTCCAGCTGCTATCCAACTTAGGTTTATGATTATACACCCATGGGAGATCAAATCCATGTCATCCCATTATTGCTGAGAAATTGAGCGGACAAGATTCTTCACCAAAGGGCCATAACTGCTTCGAAAATCAAAGGACAGCAACCATAATAGAATATGCACATCTCTGCTTGATAGGGATTATATCAGTGAAGTTTGCATAAAATCTGTCATATATTTGCCGAGAAATTGAGCGGACATGAAAAAACTACAGACTGAGGAACGAACGGACAAGCTGACACCTATATACCCCCAAACATAGTTTTGGGGGGTATAATTAGGCCTTTTTTCCTTGTTTCTTGATGAATCTGACCCAATTTTGAAAGGAATAGTCCTTATGATGGTAGAACCATTCTGAGAAAGTTTGAATAGAATCCGATGAAAACTGTTGACTTTAGAGTGTACACAAGGAAAAGTTAATTGACGGACGGAAAGATGCATGCACACACGGATGCCGGACAGGAAAAGCTGTTGCTAAAGCCGTCAGCAAGTAGAGCTAAAAATCAATACAATAAATGAAGACTTTTTCTAAAGTTCAGAGAACTGTTCTACAAGTTTGCTTACCATACTATTTCCAAGCTGCAGTACTTTGTAAGACCAGTACATACATATACCCCTCTTTCTATCTTGTTACTCAAAGTGTACTAAATTGTATTTCCTTGTACAGCATGACTTACCTCCCTTTCCATCCAGTTAGCTGCAGGCAGTACTGGTGTCACAGAATCTACAGGTGTTAATTCATCGGTGTATGTCTTCACCTTGATTCTGGTATTGTAACGCAGAGACATTAACATGTAGATAAGCTGTAAACATAACAAAAGTATATTCAATGCTTGAGGTCTCTACAGTAGTGTCTTTCATCTAGCACAAATTTTATCTATGTCTATGAAGCCTCCCTTCTTTAAACACAGCTAAATGATACCTTGACTTGTTGATACCATTCCATATGAAATTAATCTTTAACCCTTTCCTGTTTTTTTTGAAAATTTAGCCTTGAATCGGTTAAAATATTCACTGATCATCAAAAGAAACTTTGAATCAGTAGCTATCTACAAATTGCATAGCAAAGAATCTGATCAAACTGTAACGAGTCTTTACTTGGTGTACATGGGAAATTTCACAAACAGGCTCAAATTAACCAATTGCGGCTGTCAATCAAATTCCCAGTCGACCAATGAAATCTGCTTTGAACAATCAACACCATTTTTGTTAACTGTTATGTTAGTTGGCAACTTAAATGTCATAACTAAAGCCTATTCAAGCTTAAGTTACGACGTTAAAGTTGCTAAGCAACTATACTACTTTTTTGTTGCATACTACTTGCCATAACTTTTGCAAAATAACACCATTTAAAATTGAAGCGGGACTTCCTGTCAGAGTCAGTGGGCGAGGCCAACGAAGAAGGCAGGGGTCCCAGCAATCGGACAATTACCTCAAACCTGTACTCTCTGGTGGGTACATCTACAGCTGTAATATCAGTCATGTTTAGAAACTGTGCATGATGGTGGTCCTTCAGAAAGGATATGACTGGTACAATACCATCTGGGTGAATCAGAATCTCGAGCTCATCACCATGGCTAATCTGGACCTATATGAAACATTATTTGATAATAGACAGGTACAGAAGCATCACTTGTCACTGATTGATTTCATCCCCTTAACAAAGGACAAAATTACAGTGTTCAAAATTGAAAGAAGTTATAGTCAACATATCAAAATACTAGAAAATAAAGCACTAGGCAAAATACAGTAAAACCTTTCCTTATAACCACCCTGGAAATAAGGGCACCCCACTATTACGGCCTAATTTTGGCAGAACATATTTTTTGGTTCTTTATTTCAATGGTCACTGTCCCTTCTAAAATTGGCAACCCGCTATTCCGAATTACAACCACAAAATTCAGTACCAACTCCAGATGATACACTATATTGAACCCCACATAAAAGACCAGTAACTTCACACCTTGAGACCGACCATCCATATTTCACACTTCATAAGAGCGACACTTGGGTAGGAATTCATTGCCAATACAGTATCTGGTTTTGACAAGTCCAATTTGAAAGAAGTTACAGACAACATTCAAAACATTATGGAATTTTAGATTTTTTCAGACTCTCTGGATAGAAAATAAATTTGTAAAATGAAGGAATTGCTTGTGACAAGCAATTTCTTCATTTTACACAATGTTTTCCAAGTTGTTTTTCTTGAGGGGCGTCGAAAAGTGTCACTGTGTTGGAATAGGTTAATTGAAAATGACATTAGATTCTGTGTAATACATTTGCCTTTTTCTAATTGTTTCTTATGTTTTTATGTACAGAATAAATAGCAAATATAAAATAAATTGATTTGATTTCCCTGGAGCACTATTCTAGAATAATATTGTGAGAAAGGGAAGAATTGTTTGTTACAAGCAATTGCACCTTTTCTCACCATACCATTTATTCCCATGGCTCACATTAAGCACATTGTGGTTAGTTTAGAACAAATAAAAAGCTTTGACCAGATTGTGGTATAATTATGTACATGTATTAAATAATTAAACAATAATTCGCAATAGTTTCTACCCAGAAAGTTGAAAAAAACTTGAAATTTCATAAACTTTAAGTTGTAGTCTGTATCTCCATTCAATTTGGACCAGTCTAAAAAAATTGTCTAGTAATGGTTTAAAACTCACCTTTTGCACATATTTGGGTAATATGTCTGCTACATAGTTTCCAAAGTCTGATAATCTGTCTGTCTTAACAGGATCAACTGGAGGCCTTACTGTCGCTATACCAAGAGATAAAATTATCATAAGGAATTCAATATAAAAGCCCTTACAGTACGACCAGTAATAATTTGGTTACATCAATAAACGGAAGAGCATAATGTAATCAAGGGAAACTAACTATCACTTCATAATGCTTTAGTAAGTCATCATTTGTTTCTGATGGAGAATTACAAGCTCACGATAAAATTATGATAACAATTCTGACTATTGATTTTTACACATTTAACCTCTATTCTGAGTTAACCCTTTCCTGGATAAACCCGGAATTTAATACCACTGTGATTTTATACTGGATTATCTGGTAATAATTGTACCAGAGCCTTCTGGTATAAAGTTACAAAAATAAAATATAAGCATTTCATTCTAAATTGTACTTACGTTTTGTTTCAGTTGAATAGGCTTTCACAGCTGACAAAACAACTGGCCTCTGTAAAGCTGCAAAAAATTCATAGAGCATTAAGATAAAACTACAATAAGACGATAAAGAAGAAAGGCAAGTATCTAGAAATCAAGAGTAAAATGACAAGCAATAGTAGCCAAAATATTCAGTACTCCACATTTAACCCATTTCCACTCAGTGACGCCTTTAGACGCCCCCTAGAAAAAAAGATTTGGAAAACATTGTTGAAAATGAAGAAATTGCTTGTCACAATTTGGACCTGTCTAAAATTTCTTGTGTGGTAATGGGTTAAACGCTTTTTTCATGTCATGAGATAGTTATAGTCAGTTGGCTTATTTTACTTGAATTTGGAAAACATGTACCATATGCAGAGATATCTGATAAGGGACCAAAATATTGTAACTACAGCAAAGATTGACTGCAAAATATAAAATCTAGACACAACCAGAGGACCATGATGGTCCTAAATCACTCACCTGAGTCATTTGCTAGTTTAACCCATTCCCACACAATCCCTCCTTTTCAGGAAAAAAGCTTTGGAAAACATTGTGGAAAATGAATAAATTGCTTGTATCAAGCAATTTCTTCATTATCAACTGTTTTAACACCAAAAAGACAAAATAAATTAAAATTTCATCAAATTGAAATTATCGTTTGCAGCTCCTTACAAAATTTTAGACAAGTCTAAATTGAAAAGAGCTGCAAACCATAATTTCAATTTGGCCGAGTCTAAACTTTTGTCATGTGGGAATGGGTTAGGTACTTCTTGGAAAAGAGAAGATGCACATGGAGCCAAATAGTTCTAACAGTTAGATTTGAAACTATTCTTGACCCTATGTGCATAATTTTCAGTCTGTTAGTACAAAAATAGTTCATAAAAGTACATAACAAACATAAATCCAAAATAGTTTAGGAGACATTGACTTTTGAACTTGCTCTATTCCAGCATTTTCCCAAATTTAAACCCCGTAGGAAGGGCTCTTTTAGACCCTGGGGCATAATTCTAACAAAATTACAGATAGCTAGCGGGTTACCAACATTCCAAATGTAAATGCCTAGGCAGGGGTTTTCCAACCTTTTCACAACGGGACCTGGGACCCATGATTTGGGGAAAAGTAGCACGTAAATTGGCCAAATTGGCAAATTTGAGTAACAAGATGGCTACCTATCTGTGAAAGAGCTAGTCAACTTTATATGTATTGTTATTTTCATGTTTTGTATGCCTTATTATGTCCTTTTCTTTCTCAGTTGGTGGCTTGGTTGGGATTTTTAAATTTAATTGTATCAATTCCTGGGCTTTCTTCTCTTACAATGCAGACAAACAGTAGATTTTGAGCATATTTGGTGTTAATTTGAGGATAATATCTCCTTGACTTCAAGCATATTTTGAGGGTATCAAGGTCTTTATTTTCTACAATGTTTCCTAAGACCTTTACAAAAAGATAAAGATTTTTAAAATGTCTAAAACAAGAAATTGTCGTCTGCAACTTTTTTGAATTTGGATCAGTCTATCATTCCCTTGTAGAATTGGTTATACATGTAGGTTAAACCAGGGTTAAACAAGTGAAAGTGTATAACAATGTAATCTACCGTTGAAAGAAAAAAACAATCAAAATGCAGTCACAAAATTTTGGTGCATGTATTTTTCTTTAAAATCGGAAATCAAATCATTTTAATAAGGAAAGGTTGTAACTGAAAAATCGTTTCTATCATCCGCTATATCTTTTTGACCACAAGAACAGTAGATGATCGAAATTGCCGGTGTCGACAGGAATGCATTTTGCAAATCTCGATCGATGTCTGCTGTTACTAGTATTTGTTACAAAAAAATCAAAAGGAAAAAAAAAATCAAATTTGAGTTTCGTATTTTTCGTTCAATAAAAGAAATATCCTGAAAATTTTCCGAAGATTGCGGTTTGCTGCAAATTTAAAGTTCCGCGTTCATGAACGAAAATACGGTATCGTAGGTCGGAATCAAAATAAATTGAATTTATAACATTATAATATTTGATTATATCCTTTATACAGTTTTATAAGATTGACCAGTACACGCGAGGAAAGTGTGGCACTGTGAGATCACAACACGGTCCCCTAGACAGTCGGCCCTTTTGAAGTGAGTTGAACCTGGGAGAAATTTACAGAGTGACGTCACATTTAAAACGAGTTGGGCAAGGAATTATGTGATTTTTTTTTTGCTTAAATAATATTATATTGTCTCTGATATGATTTGATATTAAAAGTAAGTAAATAAAGCTAATTTTCTCAGAAGCTTTGAATTTTACTCCTTTAAATTTCATCTGGCTTTGTTTATAATATACGCTAGCTTACAATAGCCTAATCCAAATAGCACACGCACGAGTGACACAATCTCGTTGTCTGATAGATAAACAGCGATCAATAAACAGTAGGCCTATCGATAACAGTTAAACTCTTGATTTATGGTTGAAGAGCTTCCGATCGGTAGTCGAATACCCTCTGTTCCACTGTTACCTATTTTTCCAGGCGACTTCTCGTATTTTCCAGGCGATTTAGAATTTGCTTAACTCGGCAATTGAGTCTAAGTTTTTGGAAACATGGCGACTTTTTAGCCCTGAGTTGTCAGAGAAGGCTCGGATAAGCTATTATCTGGGTTTTTTTTTTTAGAAGTATTGCAGAAATCGGCAAGCGTAACCAATATTATACAAACTCAAATGATGCCCCCCCCATTTTACCAGTTTTCGGCAGCCGGAATTGGGGGAATTTTGCTCATAATTTTTACCTGAAAATTGGGAAATTTTATACGTTTTTGCGATTGGGAAAGGGTCCGGTATTCGGCCCCAAAATCGGCAAAGGAAAATCCCTGCTAGGTCTTGTAGATAAAAAGAATAAAATTTCTAAATTGCTCAAATTGAGGGATTTTCCTAATTGTGGATTCCTGGGATATGTCTATTTTGGGCCACAGGGACATTATTTTAGGTAACATAGTGAAAAAGATGACCATGAGTGTCCTATATCGCTCACCTGAATATGTGAGTTCCAACTTTTAACACTTAACACACACTAAATGACACTTTTAAACACCCCCAAGAAAAAGAATTGGGAAAATATTGAAAACTAGAGGAGCTTGAGCGCCTATATCACTCCACAGGCCTTAAAGTACAGATTAAGCAAAGGAATGTTCAGACTATGTTTTCAACCAATCAAAATTCATTGATGTAATCTGAAAAATAGTCACAAGAGGATCATTCCAGTGAAATTTGGTTGAATTTATCAACTGGCTTCTGAAAAAAAGATTTCAAAGCTTTCACCATATATGGAAATTAGCCACGCCATTTAATCCATCCTTTTCATCTGATCAAAATTCTTAAAAGAAATCTGATACAGGGTCACCTAATTACCGTTCCTGTAAAATTTGTATGAAAAACATCTACTGGTTTCTGAGAAGAAGATTTTTAAAGGGGTCACCATAAATGGAAATAAACCCCACCCATTAAAGCCATGTTTTTCATTCGATAAAATTCTTTGAAGGAATCTGATAAAGATTAATCCAAACAACACTCCTGTAAAATTTGGTTGAAATCCATCCTCTGGTTTCTGAGAAAATTATTTCAAAAGGTTTCACAGTATAAGGAAATAAGCCCCATCCATAAAAGCCATGTTTTTCATCCAATCAAAGTTCTTTGTAGGAATCTGATAAAGGGTCACCTAAAGATCATTTCTGTGGAATTTGGTCGATTTCTGTTCTATTTTGTGAGGAGAAAACTTTTCAAGTAAAAGTTTACGGACAGATGCACAGATGGGCGCACGCCGGACACAACTCCATGATAACAGTGCACTAGCCAGTGGCGCTAAAAACTAAGAAATTACTTAAACCAGGTAATTTCTTGGTTTTCCATAATGTTTTCAACCCAGAAAGTTGAAAAAATCCAAAATTTCACAAACTTTTAAATGTCATCTGCAACTTCTTTCAATTTGGACCAGTCTATAATTTTGCATTCTGGTAATGGGTTAAAGACCTCAATTTCTCTATGACATATATGGGATCCAACTTTTAAAGAAGTTTGGGCAAAAGAGTGCTATTAAAACAACAGGCCCATAAGGGCCTGAGATGCTCTACTGGCAATCAAGTTTTGCAATCTAGTAATCTGATATATAAGGAAATAAATTGCTAAAAGAAGAATGCATAAAAAGTTTCGTCCTGCATCCTTGCACTATCCCCCATAACAACTAACCATATTCTGGGGGCATCGCTCATACGGGCATGTGCTACGGTAGCAACGATAAATAAACAGAAAAAAACACACACATTATCAGAAAGAATGCTATGATATAGGTATACAGAACCAAATGACTTCTTCACCTGAGTCTACCACTCTGCAGAGCCCTGTCAAAGTCAGTTTGACATAGCAAACAAATTTTTCAGGGTATGGATTTATAATTTTAGCACATGATTTATGAAGGGACCATATACATTAGAATAAGACCAAATTTCTATACCTTGGTCCAGTTGAAAAAGCTATAATAGGGTATTATACCTAATTGAGACTTTTCCCAAGCCTGTTATACAAAGCTACCAGGGCTTTGGAACCAAGGGGACAATGTAATAGTCTAAAGGGTTGATCATAAATAAAAATGGCCGAAATATGTGAAAATGTAAATTTTGAAAAAAGGGTATACAAAGACATGGGAATGTACCAACTTGTAACAAAACAATGAAATAGACCCAAAAGTACTAAAAATACCTTTCACTGTCTAAAATTCAAGCAAGTAGAGTTATTCTGATAATAAAGAGAGGGAACATGTGCCATTTTCTATTTAGAAAACTAGTCAATCCACGATACATCAGTGAGAAAAATGGTCGGTCTTCTCGGCCTGTATTGAAAACGATTGCCGGGAAATATATAATCAATATGCCATACCTTACAATATACTTATAAGGTTTGAGCAAAATTGATATTTTCGATTTTATTGACGCATTACAAAACCCAATCCACCAATTAAATTGTTTTTAGAACAATTTAAAGGTATACTGTCATTTCGTACCATAACCATTTCGTACCATAATTTCTACGGTTATTTAGTACTATACAATGGTAATTTTGTACCATGCGTTGGTCATTTTGTACCAAAGAATAATTCATTTCGTACAATCTCGTATCACAAATTAAGGACTCAATCACTTTCAGAGAATTTGATAATTAGATTGTTGTCATTGTTTGATCGTGTTAGGTAAGATTAGTTAATATCTAATTGTGGAAGGGTGAACGATTGTTGATTGCTCAATTATGATTAGATTGGCGTTCATTTGACTGTCCCACTTTTATACACCCCATCAAGAAAATTACTTAGGAACACCCTGCACGTGGCAAGCAATTTCTTCATTATCACAATGTTTACTTCTCCAAATGACAAATATTTTAAAAATGCCGTCCAGATGAAATTGTGGTTTGCAAATTTTTTAAATTTGGAACTGTCTTGAATCTTGTTGTGTGGCAATTCGTTCATGGTTACTTTGTCACATTATTCGGTAAACCATGATACAAATTTGACATAAATACCGTTCTGGTTATCTACTTATTTCCTTCTAATGAAAACAATCCTCTATTGGAAAAAAGTTATGTGCCGATACAGTAACGTCAACTATCCGTTTGCCTGAATGGACTGTCTTAATTGATTTTCACTTGTTTAATTATTGGTAAATTTGATAAAGCAAATACACAATATATTTTCTTATTTTTGAATGCATTATTTTACTATTCAAATTATATATTTTTTCTAAACATGGTACGAAATGTTTGACGTATGGTGAGAAATGAGAACAAGATGGTACGAAATAGTCACAGCATGGAACGAAACAACCAATACCATGGTACGAAATTACCAATACTATGGTACAAAATGACTGGTACGAAATGGTTATGGTACGAAACGTCCGTAATTCGCTCAAAATTGATTTCAGAATAGTTTCATAATTTTAACAAAGCTTCCAATTAACAGGCACGTTTATTTTATCTTTTTGATTTGCATTTTGGATATTACCAGTACAAGAATAGGTCGCCAAACGGCCTCGGGCAAGGCACTAAGGAGCCCCAGCAAAGTAGCTGCAATGTCGTAGCCCTCTTTCTGATAATCTGTACCGGGGATTCACAGATAACACATGAACTAGTGAACTTTGCTGTAATATTACAGAGCTGCCTTGAATTCAATTTGAATGTGGAAAAAAAGGCTGGACATAAGATGCTCATATGTTGGTAAAAGTGACTTAGAAAAATATTAAATAGGTATAAAAATGCCAAAAGTATACAAAAGCAAAGAAAGAATTAATCATATATACCGTAATTTGTCCATATATTCGGACACAATTAAATAATCATTTTTTTTCATGTCCGAATACATAGATAATTACTCAAGCCAGTGTCCGAATTTATAGATAAATCGTCGTGCGGCCGGGAACAACCATTGCCGATTTTCATGAGTCACTAACTGTTTTGCTCAGACACTGAATTCATTTCAACAGTAATTAAACTTGATATGTGTTACGCATTACGTTCGTAAATTTATTTATTATTATTTTATTTTTTCAGATTGTTTCAAGATACCGGCGAAGATGACGTGAATTTAATGATCATTTACTGATTAAAAACGTTAATAAACGATTTACTTTTCTAAACTGTTGTTTTTCTTAGTTTTAACGATTGATAGAATCTCACATATCACCGTAAGAATACGACAAGATCGTAACTGCAGCATGTTCAGGCAAAATTGTTACGACGTTTCGGTAGTCAAAGTCCGATTTTGAGAGTATAGTAAATTCTTTTTCTGTCATTTATATACAATCATCGTCGGTTGAATTGAAAAAAAGGGATATTGATATGGAGAGCTAAACAAAATCTTCGCATGTCAATTGTCCATGTATGAAAGTCACCAAGAGATAAGAAGTAATTTGTCAGAATAAAATCACGGCATCGGTCAATTACGACAGTTTTTCTCTGATCTGCTTCACATAAATCATCGCGTAATATTCCCCGCAAATTTAAAGTAAATGCGGTGGCCTACCTGTGAGAAAAAATCCCTTTTTAAAAATTATATCCGTAATGTTTTAAGAGTATTCAGACAGTCGATTAAACCATGTAAACTTTCGGCATAATGACAAGGATAAAAATTCGGTCACCAAGAATTCTCACGGGGTACGCGTCTGGCACGTGCCAACTCCGGAAACTCTCCCAAATATAGCTGAACATCTGGCGGCGGCGCCTTTGATCACCTTTCCTCCCTCGTAGTAAAATAAACTTTACCCGAAAACCTTTACTTTATATTTGTCAAACGAGACTTGTTACGTGTGTTTTATTGAACAGTATGAGATTAAATTTTCGGATTATTAAAAGAAGCGGGGATAAGAAAAGGTAATTTATTTTAATCTACCAATATTATATATCGGATGAGAAGTTAATAATTGTGTGACAAATTAACAAGTAAAATTCTCGCATTTTCCGTATTTAGGGAAAACGTCGTTGCTACGACTCATTCTTCTCGAAGCATATCATTGCATTTTTTTTCTTGATTTGATACGGCCGATGACGATACCCTCGATGAGCTCCGGATACGAGGAAAGTGTAGTAAAATCGAAAGTAGGTTAAGGTCAATTTGACTAATTTCATAGGGTCGCACATGTTAATCGTAGCAAACCTTTCAGAGCAGGTCCTGTCGGGGATAGAAAATTAGGAATCAGAGAGAGAAACCAAGCGTGATATTTTAATTGCATCACCTTCACGGTTCGTAGCTTAAGCATATCGAGGTGCGTGCCTATTCTCGGTCACTGTTATAAACAATATACACCTGTTGACACTTAACCCAGACAGTTTGGAGATACCGATCGCCAAGATTCCAAATTACCGATAATGGATGCGGTATTTGTTAACCTGATATTTTATGTTCGTAAATTCGGTGTCCGAATTTATAGATAAATTCAAGACACCATTTGTCCGAAATTAGAGGCACAAAATTAATTATTTCATGAAATAATTAATGGTGTCCGAATTCTTGGAGTGTCCGAATATATGGACAAATTACGGTACTTTCTTTTGTTAAGTTTTTGACACAGAAGTAATATAGAAGAATGTGTTGCATTTGAAATATTCATTTCCTATCATTCATTTAATTTTCTCTTGCAGAGAATAAATTATGTTATAAATTAGCAAACTGAAGCCTAAAAAGAACCCGAATGACACATAAAACGAACAGTAAAAAAATAACAATAATATCAATGCAATTTAATCGATTGTAGGACCAATTGCCTCCCGAATAAAATCAATCAAGGGAAAAAAAAAAAAGCAAACCAACTCTCCCGCACCAAATGCTACCTCTTTAAAGAATACGATTAAATGGTATGTTCATATTTAATCTAAATACAAGGAAGTTGCAGTTCTGAAAAAGGTTACAATTCAATTTAAATATATAAATATCATGATATAATACACACACACTTCCGCACATGTGATTTTTAATATATTAAACTTTTCAATAATGAATTAATATAACAACATATAAAAGAGCATTGTGAGTAAAGACAAAATGGCTTGTGATAGGATATTAATTTCCGACAATATTTTGGGTGATGCATTGTATTTGCCTTTATATATTTCTGTTATTTTATTTAAAAGATTGAAAGGGGTTAAGAAGTGCCAGGGTCCTTTGAATTCAAAATTAGAGTTATCCAAACTTAATTAAAACTCTGCCATCCAATGACTAAATTTGTCAGGTAAGCCTTTCAATCATGATATACATTGTAGTGAATGTAGAGTACACTCAGTATTTTGAATACAGCTGCAATACAACACATTTTGTCTTTGCAAATCAGTCTTCCTATTCCGAAATTTAGTTGGCATTGGTGATCTCTTCTATTTTTGAAATATGCAAGCTTCCCCGAATTATTTAAAAACCGTAAACGTTTTGCAACAACATGTTCACATTTCATTCAACTGATGACTGCAAAATTATTATGCGTAATTATAGTGTAATAGATGTAGTTTCTTATTGTTACATTAAAGCAAGTAAGAGTATAAGGTAAATAAATTGTAAATTGCAGTTTGGGGGACCAAAAAAATTGTTTTCGTTGCTTTTGAGTTTTATCACTTTGAATTTAATATAACATAGATATTCTAATTGTGTTTAGCGTACTAAATGACAGCTGTTGATGAGTCATTCATTCAGTCACTATCCTTCAAGAATTGATAATAAAACGCAAAACTATTATTTCATTTGATATTACAGTAGAAAAAAAACCTTTTAGAATCTTGATGTCTATACAGAAATAACCTACAGCATAGATTCTTAAATAAGCTGCTAATGCGGCTAAGCATGGTCTAAATTTGCTTGAATTTTTTTGATAATTTCAATTTAGTCCATTAACTTGAGCATTGTAAAAAAAAATATTGTGCACTAAGAACGACCATTGAAATGATCATGCAATGATCTAAATTGTAAGATGTTTATTAAGACGCCCAACTAACAGAAAAAGCCACCTATAAATAGTCTGTTGGGTAAACTTTGATGGACATAACAGTATAGTAAACTATAATGACATTTATTTCTTCATATTTTACGATCTCTTTGACCCCGTTTTATTCACCTCAATTTTTCTACAGATCAGGACAATTTGTTTCCGGATCGTTCAATCGTGAGGGCAAATGGAATATCGGGAGAATACGATGAAATCGGGAGATATCACATTATTTTAACGACGATTTTTAACAGAAGTCAATCAATATAGAGAAAAGGAAATATCGTATATGCTTCGTATATTTTAACTTGATCGAGTCTTTTTACTCTTTGGAAAATATGCCATAAACCTGTTGGTGAAAGTATTTGTTACTAAGCCATCACGATAACATGTTTATTTTTCAGGTCGGTTGTGAAAAATTTGATAAATGTTCATGTAATTAAAACGCATTTCAATAGAGATTTTTATTATTAATACTTTTTGCAGGTATCAAAACTTAATACACATTTATTATTTAATCACTGATAAAGGGGCCGAGTTACCCAGTCCGACTTAAATTAGTGTAAGTTTCCAGTCTATAATTTTTAATGTGTTACTTTAGGTTACAGGGAACTATTCCGTTTTCCATAGGCGACCATTATAAGAAAATAGCAAATAGCTCATCCCCAAAAATTGCAAGGGAGTCAAACCATATATCAAATTCAAGAACAATCATTCATCCGTCAAAATAACTGAATTGTGATATGGCATGATCCCTTTTATCAATGAGTTATGACGTCATTTTTAAGATAACCCTCTTCGCGCAGCTAGTTTTACTTCATTTTTCGAAAACTGCCCTAGGGTATAGAAACCGCCCCTCAAGGGCTGAAATACATTAAAATGTTATCCTTTTTGCTCCTAAGTTATTAAAAGAGTATCAATTGATCGGATCAAATCGTTAGATTTCGCCTTGGTATTTTATGGACCAATCAGAGGTCACCTTGATCTTTGTTTACATGCCCGGACTTTCCCTATACAAAATGTGACAGATGGCGGGAAACTGTATTAGTTCCCTGTAACCTAAAAGTAATAAAATATTTTTTTTATTATTGCATTTTATTATATCATAGCATAAATACACTTATTCCGGAAAAAATGCCCAAATTTCAGTCGGTTACGTAATACGTGTAGTGAGATATGGCAACAACCCTTTACTCAGTGAACGGAAATTCATAACAGAAATGTGTTGAGATATAAAATTCTTCCTAAACAGAAGAGACGCCTTTAGCATTCAAAAAGTGGAATGTGAAATCAGTTTAGAATTTATTGTGATACAAATTATCGTTTACCAGTTTCTTCTTAACAGATTAGATATCAATATTTACAAGGAAATCGGTATTTCAATTTTTTATGATTTTTCTTAAACATAACCCTTATCCTTAACAAAATTTCACCAATTCCAGGCATTTAATAGCCTCCGGTACAATTGTTTTCCAACAATATTTCTTAAATAAGGTATAAACTTATACACTTATATATTGACAACTTACATACAAAAATTAAATGAGTTTGGTCGAATAGATTCGGCACAGATAAGCCTGAACAGTGTTCAATCTAGCTTTCGATCACAGGGGGCCAATCGGGCCCATTGCCTCTAAAATAGGGGGCCATTTGAAAAAAAACAGGGGCCATCAACAAATGACATTTTTCTCATCGTCAAATGTTAGCAAGCTTTTGAAACGCAAGTCGTCTAGCCACTTACGTTGAAAGTCGCGTTTTTTAGCCGACACCGATTGCGTTTCTCCACTCGTGGATGCTGATGCCGATTCGTTTTGGGTCGTGGTGGTATCAAGTAATGGTTTCTCGGCAATTTAAGGTGTTTTCGGCGCACTGGTGCCTCCAAAATATTCAAAAATTTGTTTAATTTTTTTGTCAAAACTGCCAACGGAGGCTGAATAGATTCCACATCTCTATGGCAATTGACGGAGTTCATATTTTTTCGTAATTGGCGGCAAGGAAAAAAACGGATAAACTAACACAATGGATTTTTACGACCAGAATGTAATTTTCGGTATCGAGTGTCGAGTGCGCCCGATGGGCCCGGGATTTAAATTCTATTGCGCCCAAAGCGATTTTAGAGGGCCAATGGCGCAATGGCGCGCTCTAGATTGAACACTGCCCGAACCCTTCACACTGGTCGGGTGATGGAATATGCATGTACGCACGATAAACATGGTCGACGCAACCAAGTATTATTAAAACCTGCGGTTTGTTCACGTGATTGTGTCTGCCTGCCTGTAATAAACATTATTAGGTCATATTTTTCTATTGAAATAGTTTCAAATGAATTCTAGAGTGCAGATAACCCTTATCTTTGAAACAATTTAGATACCCGTCTTACGTCTTTTTAGACTGATAGACCAATTTTTATCGGAAAGATTCCTTTAAAATATCATTTTCTCACACAAAATTATATTTTTACCTTTTCCCGGTGATTCTAAAAGCGTTAGCTGGAATAGATTTTTGACAGATAAGCGCCAATCCTTTACCCTCGTATGGCGCAAAATTGGGGTTCCCGCACTAGAAAGCTACCGAACGTCACATAGAAATAATGAAATCAACGTTTTTCTACTCGGAATCGTGTTCTCCTTTACACA
Source organism: Fragum fragum (assembly GCA_946902895.1). Classification (NCBI taxonomy): domain Eukaryota; kingdom Metazoa; phylum Mollusca; class Bivalvia; order Cardiida; family Cardiidae; genus Fragum; species Fragum fragum. The sequence continues at coordinate 44,776,508 of OX336373.1, read as the reverse complement.
ATGAAAATTCCACTGGGGCATTTCACTATTTGAATTATACACATGAATTTAAGAGTAAAATAACCCTTATCTTTAAAACAATTGAGGATTTTTTCCAATTTTTTTCTGATAAAATGATGCTATCTAATTAAAAAAGATATTACAAAAATCATTTTTCTTGCATGGAAACACGTCTTACATATGCACTAAACTTCAACTTAAATTTTAAAGCATCTTTGTGAAATGGATATTGGGTAATAAAGTGATTAACGCTTCACACCGGGCCACGGAGGAAATGTTATTGTATTCCGTCCGTCGTTGTTGGATTTCACCAAGAAATTGACAAAATAACATTTTCTACTCCGAACGGGACTCCCTTATTACTAAGGAACATTCAGCTGCCGAATTTCATACACCAAATCTATTTTCACATTATTTAGATTAAAGAAATAACCCGAAAACCCTTATCCTTGTAACATTTTTGCCACATTTTTTTATTTCTTTTAGACTGAATACCACATTTTTATCCGTAAATTTTCTTAAATAAATCATTCATTTCACGTAAATAGATTTTACTCTTCGACATAAAAGTATTTAGATGCATTTGTACCCATAGGCTTTTATAAACAAGGACATAACCCTTTGCATCGGTTCCTAATAAAAGTCATGTCCGTGTACACTATACTTACCGAACAACGCATGTGATGTTTAGAATTGGACTTATTCGCTTTATTCAGGCCTCGGTTCTATATTCAACACTTTTTCTGCCTGAATTGAAGTAATGAGAGTCACGAAAGGCGAAATTTTGAACGAAAAGGGTTTCAAAACAATGCAAAATTGTGACGTCAGCGTGTTTTTAACAGCTGATCGACAGTAACTATGGGATGAATGGTCCCTTTTTGCTTGACATCCCGTTGAATTATCTGTTTTTTCTTGGGCCTTTAAAAAAGAATTTGTTAAGATAGATTATATCAACCGGAAGAAGAAATAAATTGAAGGTCAAACGGTAGATCGACCGTAGCTACATAATCTATTGCATTTAGGTTACAGGGAACTATTCCGTTTTCCATAGGCGACCATTATAAGAAAATAGCAAATAGCTCATCCCCAAAAATTGCAAGGGAGTCAAACCATATATCAAATTCAAGAACAATCATTCATCCGTCAAAATAACTGAATTGTGATATGGCATGATCCCTTTTATCAATGAGTTATGACGTCATTTTTAAGATAACCCTCATCGCGCAGCTAGTTTTACTTCATTTTTCGAAAACTGCCCTAGGGTATAGAAACCGCCCCTCAAGGGCCGAAATACATTAAAATTTTATCCTTTTTGCTCCTAAGTTATTAAAAGAGTATCAATTGATCGGATCAAATCGTTAGATTTCGCCTTGATATTTTATGGACCAATCAGAGGTCACCTTGATCTTTGTTTACATGCCCGGACTTTCCCTATACAAAATGTGACAGATGGCGGGAAACTGTATTAGTTCCCTGTAACCTTAAAGCTAACCATCTACTGTTTGGTGAAGATTTTGGTTTTACAATACTGTCAAAAAGATATTGAACTTGAATTATTAAATAAATATTCTTTAAATAATTAATTGATATTGACCTACATTAATCATAGTGAACACATTTTTTGGTGTTCTAAGGCACTCCCGGAAGTTCCGAGAACCAACTAAAAGCAGGAAAAAATCGACATGTAAAGACAGATCGAGGTATTTTTGGTTGAATATTAGTCTATTTTGGTAAAATTAATACATTTTGACCAGATAATTTTGTACAATTGAAATTAAACCCGGACATTATGCCTTTTGTGGTGCATTTACGCTAAACGTACATGTTTCCAGAAGTTTTCACAAGATATCTGTTTGGCATTTTGTTGCGTATGGTGGTCAAAAGATACCATACCCTTTTTTCCTGAAGTTTCTAACCGTTTTAGGTATTTTATTTGACATAACGTGAGAGGAATTGATTGTTGAGCATTGAGTATTTCATATTTTTCCCCATTTGTAAAATGCTATGAGAAATTCAAAACTAATTGTTTTCTATTTGAGAAAGCCTGGGCCACCATACCTTATAGTCTGTTCTATTTTCAATTCATCAATGAAACATTGTTTTGGCTTGGATTAGTAGATGTAAACAAACATTTTGTCTGCCATTTGCAATTCACCTTATAGAAATTGGCGAGTTTCAAATTGAGAATGTGTATTGTTAATATGTGTTCGCTAAATTCAAGGCTCCTATATGTTCTTTGGGTCTTCCTCTACATATATGAATAAATTTATTTTCTCGCGGTGCAACGGTAACTTCAGTTGAACGCAAATAGAGAAAGGTGTTTGTAAGTCACTTTTTATTGCTTTAAATGCTATTTTATTCAACTTTCCTTATTAATTTGTATTATTAGAACTAATTTACACCTAGAATATCAGTTATGGTCCTTTTGCTTTATTTTTTTTATTGTCACTGACACCATTTTTATGGAATTCTTTTTCCTATCAACCCTTAAAAATGGAGATATTGATGATTTTTACCTGTTTACTGTTTCTAAGCCCTTATTGGTAAATGGGGTTTTGTAAAACTGTCACTTCCAATAGCTCAGATAAAAGTTTACATAAAGCAATTTACATTGATTACGGTCACACTAAAACAAGCCCTACAGAGATTTATAGCCCTACAGACGCCCTACGGAATTTGTACACGCCCTACGAGTATAGGAGCGATAATGGCGTATAATTTTTAATTGATAGGATTGAAATTAACATATATCTTTATATTTCCGAATATTTTCTGTGAATTTATCTTATTTATGATGATTTTGATGTTAACAATTGCCGCAACCTAACCGGAAGTAACTTAAGGAAACTTCCGACCGTTTAATGAGATACCCCTCAAATCTACAGCCCAATTTCTATTGAAATATCTATCCACGTAGTTAGAAAAGGAATCCTTTTATTGTATTAAAATTTTTCATATTTATCTTCAGGTTTTAAACGATTTTTCGAGTCGAAATTGTAAAGACAAGGGAGGCAACTAAATTTAGCATAGGCTAGAAGCCTATAGGATTTAGTTACCAAACGTCAAAATTGGAAAGATGTTGCCTTGCCGAAGATAATTCAAAGTTTGTTCAAATTTCAAGTGCCTGATAATGTAGACATTGTGAAAAAAGTAGATATGATTTGTTACGATAAATTTCCCCTTTCCTTGCATTTTTCAAATGTAAACCCCTTTAAATTGTTTTAAAACTAGTCCACTATTATTCCCCTTATAAAGCAGTGGCTGTCGCACTATGAGAAAAGTATTAACTATGTCGTGTACCCATCACACAAATATTTTAGCATTAAAGTCTGAGTTGAATCATATTGAATTGTTTAGGAAGACTACAATTAAGTTCTGTCTTTTAAGAATAAACAATTAAACGATAGGGCGTTTCGTCAATTACCTCCGGTCAAATTATGTGATATTATGAACATCAATATCACCAGAAACACGTAAAATTCACAGAATTCTTTTTGAAGTAAGAAGAAAAATGTTATTTTCAATCCTATTAACTAGCATTGATTCACTATTATAGCTCCTATACTCGTAGGGCGTGTACAATTTCCATAGGGCGTCTGTAGGGCTATAAATCTCTGTAGGGCTTGTTTTAGTGTGACCGGGCTTCTGGCCTATGCTATATTGAGTTGCCTCCCTTATCTTAACAATTTTCGGCTCGAAAAATCATTTAAAACCTGAAGATAAGTTCTGAAATATTTTTATATCAAAAACCTATTCCTTTTATAACTGAGGGGATAAGTACTTTAATAGAAATTTGACTGTAGATTTGAGGGGCACCCCATATTTAATGGTCTGAGGTTTCTACAAGTTACTTCCTGGCAGGTTTCGGCATTTGTAAACATCAAAATCATCATAAATATCATAATTTCGCAGAAAATATTTTGAAATATGCAGAAAAATGTTAATTTCAATCATATTAACTAAAAAAAAATACACCATTATCGCTCAAATACTCGTATGGCGTGTACAAATCCCGTAGGGCGTCTGTAGGGCTATAAATCTCTGTAGGGCTTGTTTTAGTATGACCCCATTAATTACGGGCTTACTGACAGTTGAAAGATTTTAGATACATTACTGATAAATTCCCATAGCTCAAGAGTCCCATTATGCTAATACAAAAGAGGCAAACAAATAAATAGATATAACTCCAATGATCAGAAGTGGCATTTACCCTGACATTGACCATTTTTCAACGATTTGGTAATAGGCCTCAGGAGTCTCGTTAACCTGGACGCCATGTTTGCCCTTGGGGGACTAGCCTTTCGTTTATTTTATTTCAATGCATTTAATGGTGTTCAAATTTAAAATATTGATTAAGATTGTTTTTTTATTATTAATTTCTCTTTTGATATTTAATATATTTCCTAAAAGAGATAATTAAATGAAAAAATGTTTAATAATATCTCCCTTTTAGTCTGGAATTTTGTTCAATTAACTATACACTGTAATACCTGTCCCATAACCTTCAAAACGTGGTATATACCGTGGCTAAGCACAGAAACGGTCTCTGTCAAATGAGGTTCACTTTGTAACTTATCACTAGAATATATGAATTAGGTTGTTTCATTTTGTAACAATCCAACTATAACTTTAGGTCATCTGTACATAGTGACATTACACTCAAAATATGATAAGTTGTACAACAAACGATCCTTCTCATACTGTAGCAAGAGTGTGTGGAATATATTCCCTTATAAATAAATTTAAGCAGTATCTACTGGTACACAAATCAATAGACCAAGCAGGGGGTGTGACTGTCCGAAGGTTTAATAATGCGTGTATTCTTTTAATTTTTTCCACCAAACCAATCTATCGTAATTTCATATAGGTGTTATCATTTTTAACGTTATCATATATTTTCTCTTTTACCGCGTGTATGACGTGGTACCATTGTCAATTAAATCATTACATTCGCTCAATATTCATTAAGTGAAGGCAACGTTGTAAAAAGTGTTATTTTTAAAGGGGTTTAATTTGAAATTGTTGTCTTAATGTTTTACTTTCATAAATAAAGATATCATCATCATTATAAATTCAATGCAAGCTTTGTTTGCACATGGTTTCGAATTCCTCGGTTGCCATCGTGAATTTATTTGCAGAGTCCAGCCATTTTAGGAATCAATAAAATACATCTGTGGTAGCCTAGTGTTTTTTGTTTTTAGCCTGAAATTGCATAGCAATCTGAGGCTAAAGTAACCAAGGTAAAATTTAAACCCACGCACAGTTTAATGTAAAAACATCTAACACAATAAATATAATATTCTGCCTCATGGAAAGTAGATCGGACCGAATTACTCGACTGCAAGTATTAATTAACACGCCCGATTGAGACAAGAAGGACGAAGGCGATATATGACTCATTGAAAGCCGGCGCTTGATATACAGTACTTTCGTGTGAGTGTTCTGAATTTGGCAAAATTATCAGAAGTTAATGAGTGAATGAACAGAAAGACAGGAGATATATGATTTATTGGACAACTATTAATCATGTATAATCATATTTTGACATATGTTTGCAGATGATACGAAAATTTACTCCCCTGTAAATAACTAAACAGACCAGCAAAATCTACAAATAGATCTAAACAAGATGGAAGAATGGTCCATCAAATGGATGTTAAAATTGAACCAAGAAAAGAGCAAACATCTACAAATAGGAAACGATAAAATTTCAAGTTATGAATTATATGGGAAAACATTACAAAAGACACAATAGAAAAAGACCTAGGTATGCACATAGTTGACAAATTAACATTCAGAGAGCACATCGGCATAAAAGCAAAATCTGCGAACAAAATCCTTGCGCTGATAAAAAGAACATTCAACTATCTGGACAAATCTATTTTTCTGACCCTTTATAAAAGTCTGATCCGACCGCATCTAGAATACGGCTATAATGTATGATCTGCAACCTACAAAAAAGATGAAGTAAAACTAGAGAATGTGCAGAGAAGGGCAACCAAGATCCTACATTGCCTTCAAAATATAAACTACAATCAAAGATTAAGATAGCTTGGTTTACCTACACTCAAATACAGACGACAAAGATAGGATCTGATTCAGGTATTTAAAATAATGAAAAACATAGATAATAAGTTATTTCCACTCAGCCAGTCACAAAATACGACCAGAGGGCACGACTACAAAATTCTTAAGAAGAGATGTAAAACCAACACTCGTAAACAAAGCTTTTCTCAGAGAATAGTCAATACTTGGAATAAAGTGGTTTTGATAGTGCATTGAATAATCACCCTGCTAAGTTTTCTCCCGATTGTTACGGGCCGGAAGCGGGTAATCAATATACTTAACAGAAATGAAAAGGGCCACAGAGGTATACACATAAAAATTGGTCTTGACGCACAGGTAACAGGTATAACATATTGTTAAGAAGGTATTTGTTTTATTCCTAAATAATATTACTTATTCTAGAGTTACAGTATTAAAACAGTCCAGTTAGACGAAGTTGCTGTATAAAGCTGATAAGCGAAACTGTCGGTTTTACACACAATTGGAATGTTTTGTTTAACAAATTAATTGGTCATTCATAGGACCATATTCGTGCTTTCTGCAAAGAATTTGGTCCAGCTCGGACTTTGTGCTTAATATGTATTTACTTCCGAATTCTACCCATAGGATATACATGTAACAGCAACGTCTACATATCGCTTTTTAGAGGTGTACATAATCATGTAAAACCTGGTAAACGACCGACCGCCCTTTCTCGCTCCCTTTACCTGGAGATTATACATAACGAAATTGGTCTGTGTGGTAGAATACTCGCATCGCACGCAAGAGCTTCCTAGTTCAAACCTAGCTACTCGCTCCATCCCCCCCCTCTCTCTCTCTCTCTCTCTTTCTAGCTCTCTCTCTCTCTAGCTCCATTGGCTGAAAGCCAGCGGGCTTTTGTCATGATATACTGTCCGTCGTCCGTCCGTTAACTTTTCTCTAAAATCTTCTTCTCAAAAAGCACGAAACAGAATTCAACCAAAATTTACAGGAAGGATCCTTAGGTGGCTTTTATCAGATTCCCTAAAAGTATTTTGATCCGTTGAAAAATATGTAACGATATATACATGTTAATATATCGTTACAATACATCAAAAGCGGGAAGAACATTATTGTGGACAGGTTGTGTTTCCTAGCGCACAGATTGGCAGATCTGCGCTTAATCGACAGTAGATTTGGTTTGAAAGTGACACTTCCGATAATCCGACCATCAAACTTTTTCTGTTCTAGTTATATATCTCGTGTAAACATATCTCGGGCTTTCAGTGCTTTGATTTTGTTTGAGAACTGGTGAGTGAGAAAAAGACAAGGTATATCCACAGACGTTATTTAGGAAATACCTGAATTCATATACATCTTACATCAGTACTTATATAGACCAGTATCCCCGTCTTCTTTAACAAAGCCTTAAATGTCAACAGTGAGTGCGTAATTGACGAATCGCTGGCCTCGCCCACTGACTCCTTTGACCCCGCCCATTGACCCCAACAGGAAATTCCGCTTCGATTTTAACGGCGTTATTTTGCAAAATTTTATGTCCAGTAGCATGTTACAAATAAGTAAAATGCTTTGTTGGCGACATAAACGTCGTACATATAGCTTGATTAAGCTGTAGTTACGACGTTTAAGTTGCCAATCAAAAGCGATTCACCAAAATGACGGTCAATGTTGGAGTTCAAACTGAACTTCCAGTCTAAATGAATGATTTCATTGGTCGACATATTATTTTATTGACACCGCGATTGGTCAATAGTGAGGTACGAACGATACATGAACACTTTTGTTCACAAATTATTATTTTTTTTATTCCATCTTTTCTTTTTTCATATCCAAATGATCGGGAAAGTAAATAAAGGGGAAAAAAGACACATTTAATTTTTAATCTAGACATCTAAACAGACTTAAATATATCGCTACAGATAAACCACAAAAGAATATGAGCCTAAGCGTGACATTTCCAACCATTTCGAATGTGCGTGACTCGCACACATTGAGTATCCTTGACAACCATTCGGGACAATTAGAATGTTCGCCGATTGTTTAAAGAAGCTTTGGGTCAGTATCTATCTACAGAGCGCAGAGTGAAGACACTGATCAGACTGTGTGGATGCACAGGCTGTTCTGAGTCGTCACTTGTCGCACATGGTTGGAAATAATCACGCATGCGCTCATATCATAATTTTTTGTCATGCTTCAATGGACTTTGAGTCTGGTCCATGGTCCGCTCTTTTTATAAGCACAAAAACATTGTAACCAGGATGAAACAGGAAAGAAGTTTTCTCAATAATTTAGATTTTTATAGACGTTTGGAAACTCGTTCGATATAACAAGGCAGTCTATCAGTTATCAATGACTTTACACCCCCACCCCCTCCCCCGAGAAAATTACGATATCGTGTCGATGCGACGTCATTAACTAGACTGTGAAAATCAGTTGATTACTTTGATTGTCATTGAGTTAACCAAAAACACTGAAGATGAATGTTCTAAGAAATGCCACGTCATATCCAGATTCTTTTCGGACGAGACTTGATGATTGTTTTTAAAATTCGAAACGTTTGCTGCGATCTAACATGTTTCCGATATAAAATCACAATTATTTTTGACAAACAAACCTTTTTCATTACTTATCATTTAAAATAATCACCTAATATTTATTCGTATTATCTTAAACTGTAAACAATCTCGCGACAACAACCTTGAATCATAGACAAATCATTGACGAATCTCTGGCCACGCCAGCTGACCCCCAACAAGGTAGCCCGACTGAGACAACAAACGGCATGTTAGTGTGTATAATTTGTAACCATGAATGTAAAACAGACGGCAAATAGTTTGTTGACGTTGTTAATGTTAAAGAGTTGAAAACTTATATGGATGTGCGATTATTCTGACCAATGCTACTCACTATTATAACTGGATGGACTTTGGCACTATCTGTTTACTGTCAAAAGAAACTTGTACGCTACATACCAAGTGACGAAGCTCTATTCCTTTCGGTTTCAGAAAAAAGCTTTCTTAAAGATTTCTTTCTATGCTCTATGAAATATGAGATGAGCCCGGGCGGAGCCCTATGATCCCAAGTTCACCATAAGAACAAAAATGGTTTGTGATTCACCAGGAGATGCTCTGTACCTCTATCAAAGCTCTGGACGATTGCTTTCAGAGAAGGGGATTTTTTCATTTTTTACAACTTCCCCCTTTTAGTTGCTATGGTTACCAGAGTTATGAGTGGATTTCAGTTATTTGTAAAACGTTGAAAGGGCATCACCTTTGGAACCTCCCTGTCATTTCATAAAGTTCGGTCCAATGGATAAGGAAAATATGTTTAAAGAAACTGTGGATGTCACACGAAGCACGACGTACGGACAATAAGCACTGAGCGATCATATTAGCTCGCTTTGCCAACTTCGAGCTCAGGTGAGCTAAATGTGGTAAGAAAGAAAGGTACATTTTAATTACGTTTTTATCAAAAGGCGACGTTGAACTCAAGTCAGTTGAAATGAAGGAGACTCAAAGACACGAAAAAAGTTAAGTAGTATAAATGAAACTTTCATTGGTCGCAGAATTCGACGGCCTATTAGTTCTCTCACCTCCATGTTTCTGCAAAGTAATCAAGAGGATGTCTTCAAACTCCCAGTCTTCAATCATGGATTGTCATGGGTTCGATCCCCGGTGGCGGCACATACCCTTTCCGACATTTGTCTCTCCCTAATGGATGGATAATCGTAAACCCAAGTGGGATTGCAGCTGGAGGCTAGGAAAGGATGTATTGGTAGTACTGGTGTGAGAAATACCAGGAAACCATTGTTAAGGTGCTCCAGCCGCCGCGATATGACTGAAATACTGTTAAAACTGGCTTTAAACCCCATTCAAACAATTCAATCAATAGCCTTCCTCTCTCATTAGGCAGTCCGAATAAGAACCTTTCGAAAACGTGACCGGCTTATTCTGAACATACCATTGAGATTTTGAAAACACTTGTAGTCTTAATGAACATAATTTCTATGAAGTAAGATTTTCTGGAAAACTAGCACCTATGAGAAAGAATATGTAGATAAGATATACTGAAATTTACATATCAATACAATCAACTACTCTAAAGAAAACAGCATGAATAGAGCTTTGAAAAATAGTACCACCGAATGCTTCTTTCGTTATGGGCCGGGAACTTCCCGTCCATCGAATGTGCTAACAACGAGTCTAATAGCACAAGGTGACTGAAAAATTGAGTTTATCAGACACATCGCCATCGAACTGATAAACATCATATATGCGTGGTTTCAAAATGCATATAGAACTTAAAATAAACAGACAATTATAGTACAGTGACGTCATTTAAATTTATCACATGGATGTTCACTTGGACAAGGCATATGGTGCTCTATAGGCTATAGCTGAGTACAGGTGATTCACAGAAGCAGATTGATATTTGAACAAGGCCGCTATAATCTGGGAGATTGTTCAAAGTGGTTTTAAATAACTTAAATTGTGTCTTTAATGTTAGTAGGAAAAATAATTTAACACACATCAAGTAATATATCTACTTTAATTAAATCAATAACAAAGAATATATTACTTGATAGAATACTTAACATTGAAATGAATAAGCAAATAAGTCCTTTAGAGCAAAAGAACATAAGTATATGCACAAATCAATGCATTAGACCTATTTTCGTAGGTAGGTGGAACCGTTGTTAGGACTCCATGATTAAATGAACTTGCATACTAAAGAGAAGCGTGTAATTCAGATTACTTGATATCAAAATTTAATTGCGATTCTCTGTAAGACTCTGCACTTCTACATAATGGGTCGGACACAAAGTAACGGATTTAGTTCCGCTTTGCTAGAAGTTTTTTTGTTTGAATGGGGTTTAACGTCGCCTTCAACAATTTTTCAGCAATATCGCGGAGGCTATAAGACCTAAAAATGAATTCCTGGTATATCTCGCACCAGTACCACCACTACATCTTTTCCTAGCATCCAGCTACTATCCCTCTTTACGATTATCCACTCAGTGGTGGGAGACAAATGTCGGAAAGGATATGTACCGCCGCCGGGAACGAACCAATGACACCCCATATTGAAGATTGGGAGTCTCATGCGCTACCAACTGCGCTATGACGGCGGCTGAATTGCTCCAAGTATTCTTCAAGTATTCCACGTAACATATTAACATGAAAACTATGATGTTTTCTTATTCAGGATACTCCGTTGCAATACTGACTTAGCAATACAGGTGTTCAAGCGTCTCTAGTATAGTTTACAGTTCCATGTTTAAAGAAAATGCCAAAATTCAGCTATAAAAAAACCTTACTACAGATGGAGAAATGGTTTTCAATCAAAGTTCATTTGTGACCTAGACCTTTGACCTGTGTGACCAAAAAATCATAGGACACTTCCCTTGTCATCGGCAACAATTGTGTTGGTAAACATGGTTCTTGAGTTAGAGCATGGAAACGAAAAGGTCTACAGACAGACGAACACACAGATATAACTTCGTAGATGGGGGTATAATAAAACAATGGCTTGTAAAACATGGATTGGAGAGAAGAATTTTTTATTGCAAGTACGTTTCTCATGTTTTTCCCACATAACCAATGATAAATTTCCCCATTTTTTACCAATATCTAATTCCCTCGATCTACTTTTAGAAACGCATAAAGTGTATTAAACTTGTATTAAAGAGACATGTTTGAGGAAAATATGTTATACACTGAAGGTCAAAACAAAAAATGACTGCAGCCAGTCTAAAAGTGTATGAACACACAAAATATCCAATTCTCTACTGTTAATAACTATATGAAGAAAAAAATCTGCCATTCTAGAATAGTGATTCAAAATTGCATGTAATTCATATGTTCGTGACCTACTTAGCATTACCAAATGACAGAATTTTACCCATTCCCACGCAATCTCGCTTTTTGACGCTTCCAAAAACAACTTTGAAAAACATTGTGGAATACACAATGTTTCTCCCAAAGAGACAAATATCTTTAAAATTTTATCAACTAAAATTGTTGTTTGCAACATCTTTGGATTAGGACAAGTCTAAAGTTTTGTTCTCTGGTATTAGGCTAAGACTGGTTCAATTTAAAAACTTCAAGCAGACAATTTTTAGTAGCTGAAATGTTAAAATTCTTTGTTTTCAAAAGCTTCATTCTAGAGAGGCTTCAAAAACGGGATTGTTTGGGAAAGGGTTATGTGTCTATTAACATTTCAGTTATATCTTATTTAAAACAAAACAAACTGTAAAGCTTACAATTGTTTGACGAAAAAGACAATAACATACAATCAAATTACAATAAAAAGAGGACCATGGTGTTGCTATACGCCCACCAAAGCCTACTTGACCAAAGTTGCTACATATGGCATCATGCACATTCTGGTTTCAGGAAAAAAGGGGGCTAAGGTTCCCTTCTTTGTTACAATGAAAAATGGGCCTAAATACAACCCAAGGATCATCATATTTACAAAATTAGGAGAAGTGTAACTTTGAAAAAGCTACATTCCAAACACCAAAGCTTTTGGTTCTTTGGTTTCAGAGTAGAAGATTTTTAACATATTCCTTCATAGCTTTTATTTAAAATGGCTTGAGCGCTGGCTATATCGAAATAAGCCCTCACTGTCATTTTAAGAAAAAAACTTAGTAAAGGTCAACTATGTTATCTTGCATACATAATATTGAAGCTCTGGAATCAATTTTTCTCTTTGCTGCCCTGGCAAACAACAATTTTAGGTGGATTTCAAATATTTTAACACGTTTGTTAGAGCTTCAACTAAGGTACATGCCTGACAAGCTTCATCAAGATCTACTTAAAAAATGTATAAAGAATCTTGCACAATGCAATTCACATTACAGACAGATGACGGACATTGGGCGATAACAATATCTTACATAATATTGAGCACTTTGAGCTCAAATGAGCTAAAAACAACAGTACATAATGAGAGTGGTATTGCTTTGCTGTAGGTGCTGAGTAGTGATATCAGAATTCCGGCAAATGGCCAAAAATTTGATATGCAACCTTTGATCTTTTATGACCATACTTGCTCTCATCAAGACAAGTGTAAAAAATATTATGAGAACCATAAGACCACAAGATGAAAAGAGATATAGACAAGTTTAATATTTGACCTTCGACCTGCTAGGACCTTGACCTTGATAGTTACGGAGCCCATATCAAGCAACACTAACTTGCTCTCATAAAAGTGTACAAGTGTGTAAACTATCATGAAAATTGACCAATGGGCTGTCAATCAACTAATCCATTCATTTAGACCTGAAGTGAAGTTTGAACTCCAATATTGGCCGACATTTATGTGAATAACCTTTTTGGTTTGACAACTTAAAAGTTGTAACTACAGCTTATTCAAGCTTATTTATGACATTTGGGTTGCCAACCAACCAGTTTACTTTTTTGTTACATGTTACTAGGCTTTTATATTATTTTGCCAAATAACGCCATTTAATATCGAAGTGGAACTTCCTGTAGGAGTCAGTAAGCGTGGCCAGCAGAGTCAGTGGGCAGGGTTGGCGATCCATCACTGAAGGTTTTAGGGACCTCATAAAAATGTCATAGATTTCACACTTCAACAATGGCAACTACAGCATTAGGCAGACAATGACAGGGATATAGCAATACCTTGAGTTGTCTTGAAAAATATCTTAAAAACACAGCTAATAAATTGAATGCTATTGCATCTATTACAGCATTATATGCATAAAACTAGCACTAAAACACATTTCTTAAGGTACATGACTGATTGACCAGTTAGTTTATCCTGACACTGGAAAGTCAGTTTTGAGACTTTGTATATCCTGACACTGGAAAGTCAGTTTTGAGACTTTGTATATCATTTTGAAACTTTAAAATTGATGGGCTGCCACTAAACATAAATACACATGTACATTGATAGACTAATCAAATCATTCATTTAGACAAGAAGTGAACTTCGAAGTCTGAAATATGTATAAAGCATTTTAGTTGGTTTGTAACTACAGTCTTTTTAAGCTGTAGTTACAACATTTAGGACACAAAGCACCCATTTACTTATTTTACATGTTATTGACCATATATTTTGCAAAATAAAACAGTTTGCTTTCTTAATTGAAGTTCATGTAAGTAGATTGGTCGGCCTGGTATTCTAACAATTGACATACCTTGTTACATGTAATTTCTTCATTTTCCACATTTTTTTTCTGATCATTTTTCTTGTGGGGGGTAAAAAGGTGTCATTGTGTTGGAATGAGTTAACTGACGACTTAACCAATTACCAGACCAGAAAATTTTAGACTGGTCCAACTTCAAAGTAGTCCTAGACTTTATTTCAAGTTCTGCTAAAAATGGAAAATAATTGCTAAATAGGAAAACAACACACTGACTCGACAGATGATGATACCAGACCCGACAATTTTAGACCGGTCCAAATTGAAAGTTCAAGACAACATATACAATTGCACTAAAATTGGGAAATAGGATTCAAAAATGTGAGAAACGGAGTAATAACTTCTAACAAGAAAATTCTCCTTTTCCCATAAGGTTTCCCATGATCGTATTTATTCAGGGCATCAGAAAGAGCCATTGAGTAGCTATAGGTTAAGAGATGGGAAATTGTTACAAAATTTCAATTGTCCATTACTAAATGGTTTCTATAACAGTTGTAGACATAGCATTCAAGTGGAGTAGTGATCTAATTGGTCAATTTATTTTCCTGTTGACATCAATGATTTGTCAGTTGAAGGATAGCTGGCCACACCCACTGACCTCCGACGCACAAGTTTAACTTAGTCATCAAAAAACTATGATTTGTAAAATATACCACCAGGGACATTAAACTAAAGGCAAATCAATGTAGGGCTACCTAAACAACATAAAAAGCTCTTAAATAAGCTGTCTATAGTTAACCCATTACCAGAGACAAAGTCAAAGTTAGTCCAAATTCAAAGAAGTTGCAGACAACAATTCTAAATTGATAAACTTTCAAAAATCTTTGTGTCTTGGGGTAGAAAACATTGTAGAAAATGAAAAAAATGCTTTTTAAAAGCAATTTCTTCATTTTCCACAATGTTTTCCCAACTTTTCTTCTTGAGAGTCATCAAAAAGTGGGACTTGAGAGTCATCAAAAAGTGGGACTTTGTGGGGAATGGGTTGAAATAAATGCTTCAGTTTAATAAAATATCGGATTGGTCAATATTGATTTTGATAAAACAGTAATTTGTTGATTATAGAGCGCATCATGGAATAAAGAATGGGGCTTATAAATAAATGCAAATAAAATTATCTGGTATTCATGGATACAAGTCTGTACAAATTATTGACTGTAGCTTTGGTTAAACAAAAATTCAATACTTCCTTGAAACAGAAAAGGAGAGGATACTAAAGTAGGCAAAATTATGCAGACTCTGTACTACATGTAATACTATAGATTCATTTTTACGCAGATGTTTAAATGTTTAGGAAAAACATTCAAATTTCATGTTAACTACCGTTGATAGACATGTATATGTTTATTGAACTGATGGTGTGCAAGGATACGAACATACAGTCCACTCTTTGGAAGTCTTCCTACAATATCATCAAATGATCTCATCTATTATTCAAAATGAAGACCATGTAAGTTTCCTATCCATTTTTACCCATTCCCACACAATGGGCACTTTTTGATTCCCCTATTAAAGAAACAGGGAAATCATTGTGGAAAATGAAGAAATTGCTTGTAACAAGCAATTTCTTCATTTTCCACAATGTTTTCTACCCAGAAAGTTAAAAAAAAATAAAATTACATACGACCTCACTTTTAACGCAATAAAAAAAATATTGTCAATTAAAAAATCTCAACAGCAATACATGGCCCTCGGCAAATTCTTTGAATTTGGACCAGTCTACTTTTTGTGTGTGGTAATGACTTACCATCTTTTGATTGTATTGCATTGCTTTTACTTAACCTATTCCCGCACGATAAAATTTCAGACCATTCCAAATTCAAAGAAGCTGCAGATGACAATTTCAAGTTGATAAAATGCTTAAAATCTTTCTCCATCGGGGTAGAAAACAATATTGGTAATGAAGAAATTGCTTGTGACAAACAATTTCTTCATTTTCCACATTTTTTTCCAAAGCTTTAATAAGGAGAGGTGTTTAAAAGTGTCACTGTGTGGGAAGGGGTTAATACACATTACAAGTTTCAGATTAGTCCAACTTGAAAGAACTTGCAAACCATGATTTGAAGTTGATGAGCTTTTAGAAATTCTTTGTCGATTACAGCAAAAGACATTTTAGACAATGAAGAACTTGCATGTTACAACTCTTTTAACGTCAAAATAAAACCATCTTTGGCGATGTTTTAAAATTAAACAATCCGATTATTTCATAATTACAATTCTACATTATGTAATACAAAACTATTTATCTAAAAAGGTCAACCTATCCTTGAATACTATGAAACTTTATTTGAAAAGGGCTACCAGCGTTTGATATAGCACTGATAAAAAGTTGCTGTTTTAAAAAATGCTATTTAACTAGATGGTGTCCTAGGACAACTGCTGTCGAGCCCACAAAGTTTTGACCGTCAGCTTGACCTTGACCATCAGTTTAAGTGTTCAACCTTTAGCTTTGACCTTGAACTTGAAGCTATCCAAGAAATTCTTTCAAATGGCACATCTACTCATGATGGAGAATAATTGTGCCAAGTTATCTTGAAATTCATCCATAATTGTAAGAGAAATGCTCTTGAGAATCACAATTTTAGTGTTTGACCATGAGCTGTGACCCTGGCTTAAGAACTATCCCAAAATTTCTTCCAAATGGCACATCTACTCATGATGGAGAATAATTGTGCCAAGTTATCTTGAAATCCATCCATAAATGTAGGAGTAGTTGTGCGGACAAACACAATTTTAGTGTTTGACCTTGAGCTGTGACCTTGACATTAGAACTATCCCAAAAACATTTTCGGATGGCACATCTACTCATGGTGGAGAATAATTGTGCCAAGTTATTTTGAAATCCATCCATAAATGTAGGAGTAATTGTCAACTATCTCAACCAGGTGATTTCTTGTTTGATCCTACCCTCTGCAAAAAAACCTTTTAATTCTGGATTCTTCTGCATCAAACCAATATAAGCTATATAACGTTGTTGATGTTCTGAAATCTTGTAACCACAGCTTGATTCAAGCTGTAGTTCCACAGCTTGATTCAAGCTATAGTTACAAGGTTTTAGATCGACAACAACATCTTAATCTTTTTTCATACTGATAAGAGAAGAAAACATCGAAGACACTTAGAAAATGATGTTTACCTTATGCTACTTTTTCCTACAATGTCAAACATATATAGTAAACAACAGCAAAAAATCTAATTTCTTAGCTTAAGGTGAAGTGTATTATTGAAGAATAATTTTCATTTTATAATATTTGTCATGAATTTATATGAATCATTGTGTTTTTGTTTACTGTGTTTATATACCATGTATAATTTGCACTATTTTCTAAATTGATTATATGGTGCCCAAATGGAAGACTGAAAAAAAACAACCTATCATCTTGGGTAAAAAATATTGTGGGAAAAAATTTTGCTTGTAACAAGGAATTGCTTCAAACAATGTTTTCTTGAATATTATATCTGAGGGTCATAAAAATGAGAGATGTGTGGGAATAAGTAAACCCTTTTACTGTTTTTAAAAACATTATACTTTTTAGTCCAAATACAAAGAGCTAACTGACAACATTGTAAAGTAAGTACAATTTAAAAAGTAACCATCCTATATAAGATAGAAAATATTGTGGGAAAAGAAGAAATTGCTTGTCATAAGAAATTTCTTTTTCACAATGTTTTCTTAAGTATAATATCAACAAGGTGGAAAAATCAGCACTTATATAGGAAAGGTTTAACCCATTACCAGACAACAAAATTTTAGACGGGTCCAAAATCACAAATGTTAATCACAATTTTCAGTTTATTAGATCTTAAATTTTCAGTACAATGAGGTAGAAAGCATTGAGGATAATTAAGAAATTGATTTCAACAAGCAATGTCTTCATTTTCAACAATGTTTTCCAAAGCTTTTTCTTGGGGCTCATTATTTGGGAGTGGGCAAAGCTTCATTGTCAGGTTTGTTTGGCTCAGTTGGCACTGGTGCAGGGCCCATGAATGTTGGTCTAGCACGCTCTGTACCAACGACCCAGCATTCTCCATGCTTTAGGCTGATAAACTCATTCTTTTTCTCTCCCATCATTTCTTCCAGTTTACGAGGTGGATCAAGGTAAAACTGAAGTATAGTGGATAAATCATGAGCTTGAATCCCTACAAAAATTCATACTGGGAAACAGTGCTCTTCACCAGAACAAATGCCTGAAACTAAATTTACAATGGTTGGTATGCTAGATTATTTCTGAAGAAGTAAATGAATTTTACCCTTTCCAGTTTTGCTAAATTTTAGACTTGTCCAAATTCAAAGGATTTGCAGACGAAAATTTAAACTGGATTTAATTTGAAAAATAACCTTTCAAGAGGATAGAAATTATTGTGGCAAAAGAAAAAATCTGTTTTACAAGCAATTTCTTCTTTTTCTACAATGTTTTCTCAATTATAAAATAACTTGGACGGAAAAACCAGGAATTGAACAGGAAAGGGTTAAATTCAGATTTAATCCATTACCAGATAATTTTTTTAGAATTGTCAATATCCAAATAAGAGTAGCAAATAATTCCAGATATACATATCATACTGCAATGGGGGCTCTTCGAAATTCAAGTTTCAAAACAATACATACCCACACAATTATCCTTTTATTCGCATCCCAAGGAAAAAGCTGTGGAAAACATTGTGGAAAATGAAGAAATTGCTAGCTTCTACCCTATTAGACAAAGAATTTCAAAATTCCACCCACTTAAAATTGTTGTCTGCAACTTCATTGGATATTGACTTGTCTCAAAATTTGGTCTTGTGGCATTTACAGCAAAGTTGAGTAAATGAAGCTTATCAAAAACAATAAAGGGCAATACCGAATAATTAAACATAGAAGACAGTTGTTTCTAAAGCACTTCATTTCCTCTTGACACAAACTATACACCCATGAAAATTTGTAATCACATCTAACATAAGCACTGGACAAAATTCAAACCTAAAAATCAACAAAGTGAAATAATTAAAGACATTGCATAGTAGATCTATGGTTCTTGTGTACTGCACTCCTCCTTGATAAGATCTATCCAACCATGAAGTTCAAAAGTAATTACTATTATACTTGCTGAGATATACTACAGACTTTCAATTATAAACAAGAGCACTGCCTACAGGTGCCTACGCTAGACTTGGCTGCTAGATAGTGGACAAAATAAATCTAGAGTTATCCCCCTTGATAGTATAGGTTGCTCTTTTGAAAGTGAACAAGTGCATCAAGTTTCAAGTGAATGCCTGTAGTAGAACCTGAGATATCACAAAATGTCAAAGTATTTCGCACCATGATGACGACGACAATAACTACTACAACAATGACGACACTTAAGCTATCGCAATACCTCAGATTTTCTCCAAAAACAGCAGAGCGAAAAACAAAAAAGAGCAATTTGGTTAAAATTGGCCAAGTGGTTTGGGAGGAGATGTCGTATAAAGAAAATTTTGTCTGACGATGCATGACGGACAACGTACTGACACTGGACAAAAGTTGATCACAATGACTCACATTAGCACTTCCTGCTCAGATGAGCTGAAAAGCATACTCTTAATTTCCAATACTTTTTTTAAAGGGGCGAAGTTACTAGTCAGACAATTATTGTGATGTCATCAAACCTTTGGAAACATGATATTTAGCCCCATGGATAAAACATGAAACAATCATCAATCCAAATATCAAATGTAAACAGTACCTCCGACTTAAAACCAAAACATAAATACTTCAAAGGATTGTATTTTTTGAAAAACATGTTCCCTTCCTCTTTTATGTTTGTTTAGTCAGTAAGAAGTTAGCGACTTGCAAAAGATCTGCATCTTTTAACAAGAACACCACATACGAATGCCAAAACTTGGCTGTTCAAGTGCTTGATAGATGGAAAAACTTGTTAGTGGAAAAGGGAAATTATTCATTAAAAATACATCTAGAGTTATGGTTCTTATTAGTATAGGTTGCTCTTTTGATAATGAACATATATTCCTAGTTTCTAACTTTCTAGTGAATGTGTTTTGTCATACCAGAGATATTACAAAAAGTCAAAGTTCTTCAAAGTCAAAAAGGGGTATTATTTGGTCAAAAATGCATTATGGGCCTCCCCTCCCCCTCCCCTTTATTGGATATTCTCTTTTGATAGTAGACATATATTCCTAGTTTCAAGTGAATATGTTAAGTTATAGAAGAGATATTATAAAATTTCAGAGTTCTTCGAAGTAAATAATGTTGCACAATTAGTTCAAAATGCATTTAGAGTTACCTTCCTTGTTGGTATAGATTGCTCTTTAGTTAGTGTACATATGCTCCAAGTTTTAAGCTTATGCATTCTGCAATACTAGAGTTATTACAAAATGTCAAAGTTCTTTTAAGTTGACAATGGCCATAATTCATTCAAAAGTGCATTTAGAGTTACCCCCCTTGTTGGTAGAGACTGCCCTTTTGATAGTGTACATTCACCTTATCTGATACATGTATATATAAGCTCCAAAAAAGATTTCACCTGACAGTTATACCAATTTGACAAACAAAATCTCAACAGTGGATCCCAACTGACAGCATACCTCATTGGACACATAAAGGCTCATAAGTGGACACAGTTGACAGCTTAACTCATTTGATATGCAAAAAGCTCAAAAGTAGGGACCAATTTACAGATCATTTCATTTAACCAATTCCCACACAGTGACGCTTTTTGACTCCCCTCAAGAAAAACAACTTGGAAAAAATTGTATAAAATGCTTGCAACAAGAAATTCTTCATTTTTCACAATGTTTTCCACCCAGAAAGATAAAAAGAAATCTAAAATTTCATTAACTTTATATTGTACTCTGCAACTCCTTTCAATTAGGACAAGTCTAAAATTTTGTCGTCTAGTAATGGGTTAACACAATTGATAGATTACCTCATTTGACATACAAAAAGCTCCCCAGTGGATTCCAACCGAAAGCTTTGATTGTAAGTCTTTATGGATTTCAATGGCTTCTTCTGTGTTAACATGCTGATATTTCAACAATTCTCTGTAAAGAAGAGTAGCACAATTACTTTTCCGGATTCTACACAACTATCATTTGGCAAGAACTTTTACTGATAACAACAAATATTATTAACAGATTGCAGCTGTCAATCAAGGAATCAATCAACCAATCTAATCATTCATTTAGATTGGAAGTAAACTTTGAACCCCAATATGGCTGACATTTTTGTGAAGCATTTTGTTGGTTTGACGACTAAGACGTGGTCAATACAGCATATTCAACCTGAACTTACCAAGTTTAGGTTGCTAACCATCTATTTTAACATTTTTGTTACATGTCACTACTATCGGTGAAAAATTCAGTTCAAAATTACAAGTAAGTCAGGCCAGTAACTACACATTTTTCACTAGCCCAAATGAAGATTCATCGGCCAAGGCCCATACTAAATTAAGTTAAAATATTTGAGGATAAACTGGAAGGCCAAATTTTACAAGCACATCAGGCTGGTCATTACTGATTATTTGCAAGCACTAAACAAATTATACTAGTTTTTGACTGTCAATCTTATAACTGCTGATTTTGATCACCGAACTATCATTCTACCTATAAGACCGATTAATTATATTGATTTAATCAATTACCAGACAGCAAAGTTTTAGACTGTTCCAAATTGAAAGAAGTTGCAAATGACAATTGAAAGCTTATGGAATTTTGGATTTCTTTAACTTTCAGGGTAGAAAACATTGTAGAAAATGAAGAAATTGCTTGTGACAAGCAATTTCTTCATTTTTCACTATGTTTTCGAAAGCTAAATTTTTCCTTGGGGGAGTCTAAAAGCGTCACTGAGCGGGAATGGGTTAACATCCCACCACACAAAAATTGAGGTCATAGGGTGATATGGCCACGGTTTGAAGTTTCATCCAATTTTTTTTCTAAAATGATAAAATATTCTCAATTAGCTTTGAAACATAGACTTAATTGTTTAATCTCTAAGAGACTTTCACATTAAGAAAGTGTTGATAGTTTTCCTCTGCTAGGATTAGACAACAAGCAATAGAATAAGTATGTCTTGCAAAGATGTTTAAATTTTTCAGAAACACAGAAATCATGGTATTCTTCTTCTAAAATCAAAATATCTTTTTCAATAAAACAATAGGTACAAACTCCATCTTCTCTGTTAAACCATATTCTATATTTAATTTACAATTTGAAGAATGAAATAATAATAAAGAGTGTATTTGCCTGAGAGGTAAATCTAAAGTTAAATTGCATTTTTATAAAAAAAATTGCCTATATTCTAATTTTCTAATAAACGCCCATCCCCTAATTTTCTGCAAAACTTATGGCCATTTTTGGCCAATTTTCATTATCAATGGATGATTCTAAAAGAGGCCTGCCCCATTCTATGATTGAAAATCAACTCATAATTAATTGACTTATTTGGATGAAATGAGTCCGAGTCTTAAGGCAATCAACGTATTCCTTTCAAAACGTTAAAAAGTTGTCGTCTCAACTCCATAATTATGTCATTTGACTTGCATTGCATAGCCTTTACATTTGAAAGGTTATTTAACTGTGCAATTTTAGTTTGTCGAGACAAGTTTAGAGTTCAAGACTAGCTATGAATAGAAAGAGATATTCGAGTCTATCACATATAATTTAGTAGATCTAAAAAAATCTGTTTCCATGTCATTAGAACATAGGAGTGATTTTGCATTTAGTTGTGAAGCTTGGTGTCAGCATGCGTGAGCTTCTTGGATTGAATTGCTATTTTCAATTAAAATCAACTTTTTTAGGCCTATATTGAAGGAGTTTAATGTTCATTTAAATGTTCAAATCAGAAAAGCTAAAGTATTTTCAACACTTATAGGTTTAACCCAACACCAGACTGCAAAATAGAGTGGTCCAAACTGAAAGGAGTTGCTGGCAACATTTTAAAGTTTATGAAATTTTAGATACTTTGAAATTTCTGAGTAGGAAACACATATAAAAAAATGATGAAATTGCTTGTCACAAGCAGTTTTTTTTCTTGAGGGGCTTCTAAAAGCATCATTTTGTGGAAATGGGTTAGACAGATATATAATTCAGTAATTGCTAGGAAGCTAGTATATAACTAAACATCCTTAATGAAACGCTTGTTTTCATGTCTTTCTTTAATTGAAATGAGATTGCTATTTCTAACTAGAGACGCTTGAGCACCTGTATCAGTCCACAGGCCTGAATGTACTAATAAAGGAAATGGTGTTTTCAGGAATCCAGTATAAACCCATTTCAATAGGGTTAATCCTTGAGACCAGACAAACATTCTGACCAAGTTTCAAGAAGAATGGGTCAAAATTGTGGCCCCTGGAGTGCCAACGAGGATATCATTGATGATGCATAATGCACGGCTAATATGGACGACAGACATTCATTGATAACAGAATCTCACCTTAAGCAAGAAGTGCTCAGATGAGCTAAAAAGAAAAGCATTGATGATAAGGACACAGTAAAGTATTATTTGTTTTACCTCTGTAGAAAATTGAATCAAATGATTCCCACATGACAAAATTTTAGATTGGTCCAAATTCAAAGGATCTGCAGACGACAATTAAAGGCGTATGAAATTTTAGATTTTTTCAACTTTCTTAGTAGAAAGCATTGTGGAAAATTAAGAAATTGCTTATTACAAGCAATTATTTCATTTTCCACAATGTTTTTCCAATTGTTTTTCTTCAGGGGCGTCAAAAAGTGTTGCTGTGTGGGAATGGGTTAAGTAGACAGGACCTTAAGTTTGAACTCAAACATGGGCGATATTTATGTAAAGTATTTTTGTTATTTGGCTACATAAACATCATAACTACAGCTTATTCAAACAGAAGTTAATGTTTTGGTCACCAACTAACCATTCTTCATTTTTGTTACATGGTTCTGGCTATAAATCTTACAAAATAACACCTTTTGATATTGAAGCAGAACTAACTATCATAGCTAAGTGGTCAGCAATGCGTCAATTGATAAAAAAAGAAGATCAAGTTTTTACCTAGGCTCATATATTCCTATTGGTATGGCTGATAAAGAGAAGGGACCGTATTTCTGTCCTGTTCTCTCAAAGATGGGTTTGTAGTACCCAGTGTCACCAGCAAAAAAGAAACTTCTGGAAGGTCCTTTGATCACCCAACTACACCATAATCTCTGAAAAGATAATGACATAACAAGAGGCGAATGAGGGCCTGAGATGCTCTACTGGTTATCAGGTTTTCCGTTAAAGAAATCTGATATTTAACCCATTCCCACTTGGAAAAAATTAATACTGGTCCAAATTGATAGGAGTTGCAGATGACAATATAAAGTTTATGATATTTTAGTTTTTTTCGACTATCTAGGTAGAAAACATTGTGTAAAAGAAGAAAGTGCTTGCTACAAGCAATTTCTTCATTTTACACAATGTTTTCAATTTTGTTTTTCTTGAAAGGCATCAAAAAGCGTCACTGTGTGGGAATGGGTTAAGGAAGTTAATTGCCTTAACCCATTCCAACTCAATCCCTCCTTTTTACGCCCCTCAATAAAACAGTTTTAGAAAACATTGTGGAAAATGAAGAAATTGCTTGGATCAAGCAATTTCTTCATTATCCACAATGTTTTCTATCCAAAAAGTCAAAGAAAATTTAAATTCCACCAACTTGAAAATATCGTCTGCAGCTCATTTCAATTTGGGCAGGTCTAAAATTTTGTTGAGTTGGAATGGGTTAAGAGCAATGCATAAAAAAAATAAAGAAATGGTCTTTATCCCCTTTATTATTTTGAGCAACAATCCTGAGGGCCCCTTTTCCCATGTTTCATGACGGATCCATTTCATTTCCAAATGGAAGTTTCAGCATGACCCTACAATCATCCTGTGATATTTACATTAGAATCAGATAATAATTGTGGACTTAACACAAACAGGATTGTTTTGAGTGAAATCCATTTCAATGAAATATAGGGACTTCATAATATGAGCTAGAGTATTTAAAAAAAATTCATATGGCCCCTTTTCACATGATACCTGACAGATTGTACCCAATTCTGAAAAGAACCATCCTTGTGATTGTACAATCATTCTTTGAAATTTTAAAGTGAATCCAATGAAATGCAGGGCCATCATTAAATTAACTAGAATATTTTAGAAAGTTTTTCATAAGGCTCCCCTTTTCAAGTTATACTTGCTGTTTTAGATCCACTGTCAAATTCAACAATTGTAATGATGGTACAATCAATCGGTGTAATCTATGGAACTCCTTGTGTTAATGAGTTTTATAGTGAAATTTTCTTAAGGCACCTTTTCCCATGATACTTTACAGAACAAATCAAAATTCCAAAGGAACAATTCTAATGAAGGTACAATCGTTCTGTAAAAGTTTAAGAGAATCAATGAAAACAGTGGACTGAATTGTGTCAAGAATTTTTTTTAATAAAATTTCCATAAGGCCCCATTTCTAATGAAACTTAACAAATCAGACCCAATTTACAAAGGAACAATCCTAATGATGAAAGAATCTGATAAAGACTGAGGACTTTATTGTGTTAATGAGGATTTGGTAATAATTTTTCATGCAGCCCCTTTTCCTGTGATACTAGACAGATCACGCCCATTTTGGAAAGAAACAATCCTAATGATGGTACAAAGATTCTGTGAAAGTTTGAACAGAATCTGATGAAACTGAGGACTTTATTGTGGTATAAGGATTTGAAAATACAATTTTCATAAGGCTCCTTTTCCTGTGATACTTGACGGATCAGATCTAATGTCAACATCAACAATCGTAATTATTGTTCAATCATTCTGTGAAAGTTTGACTGATTGATTGAACGGGGTTTAACGCCACTTTTAACAGTGTCTCAGTCATATCGCGGCAGCTGGAGCACCTAACAATGGATTCTTGGTATTTCTCACACCAGTACTACCACTACATCCTTTCCTAGCCTCCAGCTGCTATTCCACTTAGGTTTACCATTATCCACCCATTGAAGAAAAGCTGATGAAAGCTCTAGACTTGATAACAAGGACTATAAATAAAAATTTCATATGTCCTTTTTCCAATGTTTCTTGACAGTTCAAACCCCATTTCGAAAATAATGATCATTTTGACCTTAAAATTATTCTGTGAAAGTTTCAACAAAATCTGATCAAAGCTGTGGTCTTCCTTGCATTGATAGGGATTTTTTAATCAAATTTTCATACAGCCCCTTTTCATATGTTACTTGATGGATCTGAACCAATTCTATAGGGAACTATACTTACAAAAGTATATTCATTCTGTTTGAGTTTGAAGACAACCCAATGAAATCTGTGGACTTTATAGAATTAATTAAGATTCTTTTTAATAAAATTTTCATAAGGCCCCTTTTCCTATGTTTTTCAACGGATCAGACCCAATTTTTAAATGAACAATCATTATGATGGCACAATAATTCTGTGAAAGTTTGAAGTGAACCTGGTGAAACCTAGGGACATCAAGATTTTTCATGAGGCCCATTTTTCCATGATACTTGACGGATCAAACCCATTTTCGAAAGAAACATTCCATATTGTGGTATAATCATTCTGTGAAGGTTTGAAGAGAATGTGTTTAAAACTGCAGACTGTAGTGTGTTTACGATTTTTTATTTAAATGTTCATAAAGTCCCTTTTCCCATGATACTTAACAGATTAGAGCCACTTTCAAAAGTAACAATCCTAAAAATGGTGCAATCATTCAGTAAAAGTTTGGAGGGAATCTGATGAAAACTGTAGACTCTAGCGTCTTAACAAAGATTTTTTAATCAAACTTTCTTAAGGCCCCTTTTTCCCTGTTACTTGTGGGATCATACTGAATTTTGAAAGGAACGATCAATCATGCTGAGAAAGTTTGAAGAGAATTTGATGAAAGTGGACTCTGGAGAGTTAACAAGGAATATTAATAGATTTTTCAATAAGGCCCTTTTTTACAGTGTTTCTTGACAAATCATACCAAATTTAGAAAGGAACAATCCTTATGAAGACACAATCATTCTGTGACAGTTTAAAGATAATCAAATGAAAACTTTGGACTCTAGAGTGTTTACAAGGATTTTTTAATTGATTTTAAAAAGGCCCCTTTTCCTTTGTTTCTTGACAGATCATACCCAATTTTTAAAGGAATGATTCTTATGATGGAACAATTATTTTGAGAAAGTTTGAAGAGAATCTGATGAAAACTATGGACTCTAGAGTGTTAACAAAGATTTTTAATAGATTTTTAATCAAATTTTCATTTGGCCCCTTTTTCCGTGTTTCTTGACGGTTCATACCCAATTTCGAAAGGATCAATCCTTGTGATGGTACAATCATTCTGCGAAAGTTTCACATGAATCCCATGAAAACTTTGGACTCTAGAGAGTTAACAGGGATTTTTTTATCAAATTTAAATTAGGCCCCTTTTTCCATGTTTCTTGATGGAACCAACCCAATTTCGAAAGGAATGATCCTTATGATGGTACAATCATTCTGAGAAAGGTTGAAGAGAAACAGATGAAAACTGTGGACCTTAGAGTGTTAACAAGGATTTTTAAATAGATTTTTTTTTTTGGACTCTAGAGTATCAACAAGGAAAAGTTAACAGACAAGCGTCGACAGACGGATGCACACACATACAATACCAGATTACAAGATTTTATCTAGAAATGTCCAAACTGGGAGGAATTACAGACAACAATTCTTACCATTGTCATGCTGAATAAATTCCTTTTCAGAAATGTATAAAAATCAAAGGGCTGAAAGCACTGGTAGTACTTGTTGTTCAGTTGTCAATACTTCTTTTGAAAATTAATTTCATAAACAACTCTGGTTCCAAAAGGACAGACAGGAGATGTAGACTAAGCTCAGACTGCACTTACATGCAGTCTGTTCTTTGTCTTAACCTCCTGCTAAAACTGGAATATACCGAGTTCAGCATAGTAAGGGTTAATTTCAAGAAGAATTAAAAAGACTTTGTCTTTAGGTTCAAAAGCATTGTTGATAATGAAGAAGTTGCTTGTTACAAGCAATTTTTTTTTCTTAGAGTGTCCAAAGCTTTTTTCTCGAGAGTCATAAAAACAAGAGCGCCAGTGGCCCTGGCCCTCACCTGAAATAATGCTCTTTTTCTTCAAAGCTTATTGCCAACTGAGTCTGGAAGACTTTTTTCAAATGTAACTTATGTTGCCATGACAATCAAAGCTTTTAGAAGATTTCAAATCTTTCAGTGATTTTTAAAAGGAGGCAACCTAAGCATTATTTCTGCAAAATTTTGAAATTACCCAGTTGTTGGGCAGGAGTTGTCTTTTTTAATAATCCTTTAGGGATCCATAAGTATTAATTTGAGCAATTTTGAAATAAGTCACATGTACTGATGCTTTATGAAAATCATCAACGCTCTACACCTTCTGGGTGAGGAGGAATTTGATTTTAAACAAATCTCTTTTTTAAAGTTTACTTTTGTTGCCATGGCAACCAGAGTTTTATAGATCTCAATTTCTTAGCATTTTTAGAAGAGGACCACCTCAGGATTATTCCTACAAATTGTGTTAAATTGGCCAGATAGTTAAGGAGGAGTTGCAGTTTTAAAATCCTTTTTTATTTCTAAATAAGCCACATCCCCCTGGGGGGACCCACAGACAATGATTTTAGCAATTCTAAAAAAGATTAATGTAATGATGCTCTATGTAAAACATTGATTTCTTTGTCAAAGTAAATCTATCATTACAGAGAATTTACATACAGCTGGTAAGATATAAACTGAACTATATAGAATACAATTAATTCATTACCAGACAAAAAAAAGCTGATTGATTGGCTTATTGATTGAATAGCCTTCAATTCCACTTCAGTCATATCAAACAAAAGCATAGACTGGTTCAAAAACAAGTTGAAGACAATAATTCATGCTCCATGACATTTCAATAATTGAACTTTGGGATAGAAAACATTGTGGATAATGAAGAAATTACTTGTAGCAAGCCCAGATAGCTCAGCCAGTAATGGGCTAAACTTTCAAGTTTAAACGCAGTTTGGCAAACATTCTTTCAACATTGCTAAACAGAATGATCCTAAAAACTCCCCTCAGTTGAGCATGCTGTGCTCAGGTGAGCTTAAATGAAAAATATCTTTGAAGACATTATCAGAATTAGAAAATTGATCATAAAAATAAATTGCTCCCTTTCTCAGTATTTTCTATGCTAAATTGCTAATTTTCATTTCAAAGTCGCTATGAATCGTTGCCTGCATAACATTTGTAACAAGTCTGTGGGAAAATGTGGGAAATGCTCCCTATTTCACTTTATCTTCACATGTTCACATATGAAATAGGATAACAAACCAAGTGTAAAACAATAAGTGAATGAGTTGACCTGAATTCTAAATAAGGGTGTGTTGAACCTCTAGCTGTTGACATTTCCAACTGTTAGGTTCCTGTGATTTAATCATAGATTCTAAGAAAACTGCATAAATAAATGTACGTAACTATAATTTTCAGTGCAATACGGAAATAACAAAATTATCAGGATATAACATGATAACCAGGTCCCGTTGCAACTGGGTTGACACAAATGACCAACTATACATTAAACTACCATTTGAACATCCCTTTGAAGAGTATGTAACGAAGTTAACACTTCCCAATAGCAGCAATCTTCTATGACGTATGGATCTTCTATGTTTGAAGGTTGCGCAAGACATAGTTCACAAATTACAAAAGGTAGCACAAACATTACTTAGTAATTAGCGTAAAAACATAGCTTGCTGATAATATATTTATTAAATGCTTTGAAATTGAAGACAGTCTTTATTTGTCCTACCTTTTGGAAGCGAGACGTGCATGCAAAAATATTATTTCTAACATTTGTAACAAATCTCTTAAACGATCGCTGCTATCAAATGAACAATTGATGAGATATGCAAACTCTACATGAATAAGCATTTCATTCTTAACCCATTCCCACACAGCCCTGCTATTTTACACACCACAAGAGAAAAACATTTGAAAATATAGTGAAATATGTTTTCCACCCCAAAAGACAAAGAATCTATAATTTCAAGTACTAAAAAATTGTTGTCTGCAACTTCTATATATTTGGACCTGTCTATAATTCTGCAATCAAGTAATGGGTTAACCCATTCCCACACAGTAATATTTTGGAGCCCCAAGAAAAAAAGCTTGGCAAAGCACTACGGACAATGAAGGTACTGCTTGTCACAAGCAATTTCTTCATAATCAACAACATTTCCAACCTCAAAAACAAATAATTTAAGCTTTCATCAACTAAAACTAGTTGTTATACAATTAATTCAATTTGGGCCAGTCTAAAAATTTGGTTGTCTGGTATTGAGTTAATGAGTTCTACGTCCTCACCTTATTCAGATCAAATGCTGTCCTCCTGCACCAGTGTTGGGATGGTGTGCAGGCAAATCTAAATGTTTTCCCCTTTATTTCAGTTACCTCCTCTTCCCACCACAGCAAATCCTTTATATTTGTGCTGTTTCCACACAAATCTCTTCCATTCTTCCCAACAAACCACTTTACGGCAGGAAATTTACTGTTGATTTGCTTCACAGATTCAGAATCTAGATGATCAAAATGGTCATGGCTGACAATAACAACATCAACATGTGGAATATCCTTTACTTGCAAAGCTGCTTTCCTATATCTTTTATAACACATTCGGAGTGTTTGGGCATAACCAGGACCACAATACTCGCTGAAAACAGGATCAGTAAGTATTGTAATATCATCAAACTGGACCAATAGGGTGGAATGTCCTACCCATGTAACTTGAATCTCATTTGTAGGGGGATTACTAAGTCTTTCTATGGTTTGTCTTCTTTCTTGTTCGTCTGGCAGTGGTAGGATCTTATCAAGGTCTTCCTGAAAAGAGACACCCATTTTCAGAGATTTATATTTCAAAGTTTGGTGAATCAGCAGAGCTATTGTCAAAAGGCTAAACTAGACTTTTACTAAATATTATTGGTACGTCCCTACTGATCCATAAAAGGCTCCATGTCACAGAAAAAATAGTTAGTCACTGGAATAAAGCCTATCTTCAACAAAGGGTCATAACTCTTAACCCATTACCAGATGACACAATTGCAGACTGGTCCAAATTGAAAGAAGATGCAGACAACAATTTAAAGTTTATGAAATCTTTTTTTAACTTTCTGTGTAGAAAACAGTAGAAAATGAAGAGGGGCATCCAAAAGCGTCATTGTGTGGGAATGGGTTAAAATGGTAAATGTACCATTACCAAAATCAAATATGCACACCTTTAGTTGATACTTAGTGCACATGAAATTTGAATCAAATCCATTCAGTTGCTGACCAGAAAATGACTTAACAAGATTTTAAACAAAGAGACATAGCTAGAAATAATGGAAGATAACCAAAATAGTCTATGTACGTGCTTGCTTGATGCTCAGAGTCCTTGCATAAAATTTGAATCCAATCTAACCAGTAGTTTAGTAGAAAATGAGCAGACAAGAATAAACTATAGATAGAACAAGAAAGCAATGAACCAACCAAATGTCAAGTTGACTCATATATACCACTAAACATTGTTTGAGGGTATGATTATAGTTGATTATCATCAAATGGCTGTGTATTACAAGAAAAACAGCCATACAGACATGGCCATATCCCGTGGTATCTGCAAAATAAGGAACAGGCAAGAAACTCCTTGATATGAAGATTATAAAGAGAGTCAGTGGATGTCAATAGATATTAAATCCCTAGGCCTTATGGTTATGGAGAATAAGATTTTCAAAGATTACCTCCCTAATTCTATGTAAAATCAGGGATCATACAGAAAAAGGCGAATTTTAAGAGTATGATAATTCTTTGAAATATTTTGGTATATGTCAATGGGTGATAATTAATACCAAATATCAAAGCTTTAGGCCTAATGGTTTAGGAGAATAAGATTTTCAAAGATTTCCTTCTTTATTTCTATGTAGAATCAGGGATCATACAGAAAAGGGCTTATATTCAAGATACGGTAATTCTTGGAAGTATTTTGGTAGAGGGTCAATAGATGATGATTTGTACCAAACATCAAAGCTCTAGGCCTCATGGTTTGGTAGGAGAGAAGAAGATCACCCAGAGCACTTCGTGCTGAAGTGAGCTAACAATTTGGCAAACATCGTGACAAATGAAGAAATTGCTTGTAACAAGCACTTTTTTCAATTTCCACAATATTTTCTACTCAGACAGTTGAAAAAATCTAAAATTTCATAACCTTGAAATTGGTGTCTACAACTCCTTTCATTTGGACAAGTCTTGAATTTTGCCACTAGTTATGGGTTAATCCATTCCCACTCAGTGACGCTTTTAGACGCCACCAAGAAAAAAAGCTTTGAAAAACACTGTGGGAAATGGAGAAATTGCTTGTCACAAGCACAAGTAATTTCTTCATTTACCACAATGTTTTCTTCCAAAAGAGTTGAACAAGAGGGCCAGAATGGCCCTAAAATCGCTCACCTGACTAATGTAAGATGATTCAAAATTTTGCCAACACTTTTGAATAAGGTTACCCAAGAAACATTCATGCCAAGTTTTGTTGAAATTGGCCAAATGATTACTGAGGAAAAGATATTTAAAGATTTCTAAATAAAAAACTGCCCCAACCTGCCACGCCCATATTTGGGTGTCAATCAAATTTCATAAACATCTTTTGAAAAAGGTTCACCCAAGGAACATTCATGCTGAGTTTAGTTGAAATTGGCCCAATGCTTACTTAGGAGAAGATATTTAAAGATTTCTAAATAAAAAACGGCCATGCCGATATTTGGGCGTCAATCAAATTTCCTAAACACAATTTGAAAAGGGTCACCCAAGGAACATTCATGTCAAGTTTGGTTGAAATTGGCCCAATGGTTACTGAGGAGAAGATGTTTAACTTACTGAGAAGAAGATGTTTAAAGATTTCAAAGTAAAAAACTGCCACACCCATATTTGGGCGTGAAACAAAATTCTGGGAACAACTTTTAAAAAGGGTCACCCAAGGAACATTCATGCCAAGTTTGATTGAAATTGGCCCAATGGTTCCTGAGGAGAAGATGTTTAAAGATTTCAAAGACAAAAACTGCCACACCCTACCACGCCCATATTTGTGGGTCAATCAAAATTCCGCGACAACTTTTGAAAAGGGTCACCCAAGGAACATTCATGCCAAGTTTGGTTGAAATTGGCACAATGGTTACTGAGGAGAAGATGTTTAAAGATTTCAAAGTCAAAAACTGCCACGCCCTGCCACGCCTATATTTGGGCATAAATCAAAATTTCTGTGAACAACTTTTAAAAATGGTCACCCAAGGAACATTCATGCCAAGTTTGGTTGAAATTGGCACAATGGTTACTGAGGAGAAGATGTTTAAAGATTTCAGAGTCAAAAACTACCACGCCCTGCCATGCCCATATTTGGGCATAAATCAAAATTTCTGCGAACATCTTTTGAAAAGGGTCACCCAAGGAACTTTCATGCCAAGTTTGGTTGAAATTGGCACAATGGTTACTGAGGAGAAGATCTTTAAAGATTTCTAGGTCAAAAACTGCCACGCCCTGCCATGCCCATATTAAAAAATTTTGGGCATAAATCAAAATTCCACAAACAACTTTTGAAAAAGGTCACCCAAGGAACATTCATGCCAAGTTTGATTGAAATTGGCCCAATGGTTACTGAGGAGAAGATGTTTAAAGATTTCAAAGACAAAAACTGTCACACCATGCCAAGCCCATATTTGGACATAAATTAAAATTTCGCAAACAACTTTTGAAAAGGGTCACCCAAGGAACATTCATGCCAAGTTTGGTTGAAATTGGCCAATTGGTTACTGAGGAGAAGATGTTTAAAGATTTCAAAGTCAAAAACTGCCACGCCCTGCCACGCCCATATTTCGGGGTCAATCAAAAATCCACAAACAACTTTTGAGAAGGGTCATCCAAGGAACACTCCTACCAAGTTTGGTTGAATTCAGCCCAGTGGTTACTGAGGAGAAGATGTTTAAAGATTTCTAAGTAAAAACTGCCAAGCCCGGCCACGCCCATATTTGGGCATAAATCAAAATTCTGTGAGAACTTTTTAAAAAGGGTCACAAAAGGAACATTAATGCCAAGTTTGGATGAAATTGGCCAAATGGTTACTGAGGAGAAGATGTTTAAAGATTTTTAAGTCAAAAACTGCCACGCCCTGCCATGCCCCTATTTGGGCATGAATCAAAATTCCATGAACAAGTATTGAAAAGGGTCACCCAAGGAACATTCATGCCAAGTTTGGTTGAAATTGGCCAAATGGTTACTGAGGAGAAGATGTTTAAAGATTTCTAAGGAAAAAACTGCCACGACCTGCCACGACCATATTTGGGCATAAATCAAAATTCCACGAACAACTTTTGAAAAGGGGTCACCCAAGGAACATTCATGCCAAATTTGGTTGAAATTTGCCCATTGGTTACTGAGGAGAAAATGTTTAAAGGTTTTTAAGTCAAAAACTGCCACGCCCTGCCACGCCCATATTTGGGCATAAATCAAAAATCAACGAACAACTTTTGAGAAGGGTCACCCAAGGAACATTCATACCAAATTTGGTTGAAATTGGCCCAATGGTTACTGAGGAGAAGATGTTTAAAGATTTCTAAGGCAAAAACTGCCACGCCCTGCCACGACCATATTTGGGCATAAATCAAAATTCCACGAACAACTTTTGAAAAGGGGTCACCCAAGGAACATTCATGCCAAATTTGGTTGAAATTTGCCCATTGGTTACTGAGGAGAAGATGTTTAAAGATTTTTAAGTCAAAAACTGCCACGCCCTGCCACGCCCATATTTGGGCATAAATCAAAAATCAACGAACAACTTTTGAGAAGGGTCACCCAAGGAACATTCATACCAAATTTGGTTGAAATTGGCCCAATGGTTACTGAGGAGAAGATGTTTAAAGATTTCAAAGTCAAAAACTGCAACGCCCTGCCATGCCCATATTTGGGGGTCAATCAAAAATCCGAGAACAACTTTTGAGAAGGGTCACCCAAGGAACATTCCTACCAAGTTTGGTTGAATTCTGCCCAGTGGTTACTGAGGAGAACATGTTTAAAGAATTGTTGATGACTTCCGACGCACAACGCACGACTCACGACGGACAAAAGGTGATACCATAAGCTCACCTTGAGCATGTGTGCTCAGTTGAGCTAAAAATAAAAAAAAATCATAAACTTGATATTGTTGTCACAACTCCTTTCAATTTGGACCAGTCTTGAACTTTACCACTGGTTTTTGGGATAAACTGAACAGGACAAGATGTGTAACTTGGTTTACTCTGAATCGATTGAGCAAATGCCGGCCCTACCCACTTACTCTGTCGTTCATGCCCATAGACTCTGACAGGAATCTTGTTTCTATTTTAAATGGCATCATTTTGCAAAATATATCACAAGTAACATGTAAAAAAGAAGTAGAATGGTTGGCTGGTACCCTAATCGACCTAAACGCCTTAAGTTGTCAAACAAACAAAATGCTTCACATAAATGGTGGACAAAGTATAAAGTTAGCTTCCAGTCTTAATGAATGATTTCATTGATCATAAAAAGTTTAACTGTATGAGTATAGTACAATATACAAAACAATAGAAATTTTATTTCAATATTCAAGGCTTCCAGCCCATAATATATAACATAGTTTTCAATCATTTGTAACCCTTGAAATATTCAAACATGCATAATTAGTATCATTAGAAATATAATTTTCACACACTTTTTGTCGTAAATCATTAAAATATGATTTGTGAAGTGTATAAGTTACTACTGGTGTAAGTGGGATAATCCTTCGTCAGTCACCACACCACAATGTTGCTGATGAAATCAATGAAATATGGAGGGCTAAATTCAATTAAAGTCGTTAATTCAAATATTTAGGCCTCTGGCCCATATACATGTATATACACATCATTTCATAATTCCAATACAAAGAGTGACTTGGTATGAAAATATCCACCATATCATATGATAAAGAGTAATATATAAATATTCTTTTCAAGTATATTATAGACTAGTATTTGCCAAATTAGTATGATGATCATTCAAATGAAGGTAAAATATATTTATTACATATCATCTGTAAAGACCCTAATTTTGCAACCCATTTTCTAGTTAGAATCATGAATTTGGATTAGATAGTTAAAGGAATGGTTTTACCCCTATCCTGTCGAATTTAAATTTTCTTTCAAACAAATCTAACTTTGGAAATATTCCACCAGTCCAGCCCAAGGACTCGCCTCACAAATGCGTAAGAGAACCACCCAAAGGTATCCTACAGGTATCTCAATCTCTAAGTACTTTACCTGCTCTGGAATAGCACTGAGGTCTGTTTCAAAGAATTTCCAATGTAGTAACTTGTCGAATCTTGGTGTCGACCATTTTTCCCATGGGTTCTCAAACCGTGTGCTCCTAAAAAAGTTTTTGGTTTCCTTCACTTCTAATCTATCTAAATCAGCCATTTCTTTACCTTAAAAAGAATAATAAAAATCATGTCCAGGTAATCTGCTTATTTTCAGGCTTTATAGCTCTTTAAGTTGACAAACCAGTTATAATTAAACTGAAAATGTGGATGAGTGATTTTCTACGGAAACTTCATAGTTAAGCTTTGTTGTTTGATTTGAACTAATGGAGCATAGATCTATACTCAGGGGTCGACATTAACTTTGCTTCAGTGGGATCCCACAGGAATCCCTACCTATTACTTCAGGGTTTCCTCTAGATAATCAGGGATCCCTCCTTGATACACATTAACTCATTCACACGCAATCCTGTCAGGAGCATTAGTTGATACATTAAGATCTATTGTGCTGGAGAAATATTGAAGGATCCTGACGGAATCCCTAGCCTGAGATTGCTGGGGTCCCTTCTAATTTTCAGGGATCCTCGGGATCCCGGGACACTGTTAGTGTCAACCCCTGATACTTTGAGCAGATTACAGAGGAATATTCAACCCTTGTCATGCTGGACTCAGAGTATTCCTGATTTAGCAGAAGGTATAGACAAAGATTACCCTGAACATATGTGCAGTCTGATCTTGGTCTATTCTATCTGCTTGTTCCTTTTAAGTCAGTCTTGTTTGTAAGACAAATTTCAACCTGTAATAGGTCCTACCAAATCTTTCAGACTACTGCAGAGAATTTCTATTTCCGCATGACAAGAGTTGAATGCATGGTCTATCAGCATGAAAAATTGCTGTCTGATATTTGTATTTTTCTCTATGCTTACAATCTACATTAGCAGAACAAATATTCATCTGCTACCATACAATACTCCATTTTTCCTCACTGAAGAAAAGTTTAGAAATATTGAGAGAAAATGAGAAACTCCCTATCTACAATCTTTCTAATCATATAGGAAACTTTTTTTTTCAAATCATCCTGCTTTTTAAGCCAATTTAGAAAAAAGCTTTGAAAAAATATTTTCAGAAAATGAATAAATTATTTGTAGATTTTTAAGAAAAAGCCTTCTTCAGATTAAGATTTTTAAGCGGCTAAATAAGAAAACTAGGTCAGTTGTTAATTGTAGACAATTTTTATTCAGAACTCTAACCTGGATTTATTTTCCATCCATGAAGTAAAATTTTCTGATACTTTGTTTTTTTTGTTGAATCTAATTGACCAAACTATCAATATTATTAAAGCAGTCTTTTTCGTTTATTTGCTACTTCAGATCAAATTATCTGCATTCTGCAGATTTCAACTAATTTTTTTAATTCCATTGGTTTCATTAATTATAAGAAAATGACAAACTTGTATTAAGGTTGTGACTTTATTTTTTTAAATACTTTTCAAGCTCGGTTTCAAACATGTGCTTGTGACAACTTAATTTTGAAAAATCGTCCAAGAATAGGACTACGCAGCATCCAAAAGACCATCGATCCCTGAGAGTCTCCAGTGCTCATAGAATGAACTACCAGTCACTGCTGAACCTAATAATTACTGTAACTATATCTAAACTATGCTATAACCATGATATTTTGGTATCCAAACGCCCATGTATGGGTGGAACAAACAAATTATCGGCACAAAAAAAATAGCATAATTTATATTTGCCACTTAGTTTCTATATTTTTGGTAGGCGCTGTAAACAATTTTTGGGATTAGCCATAGCAAGTTTTCAATTTTTTATGCAGGACTATTGCACTTCATCTGTAAAAAAAAGCATGATCCGTAAAAACTAAGCAGGAATCCCACAATCTCACATCCTAGAATAGACACTGGTTGAAAACAACCTGGCTGTATAAATACCTTGGGTTTCTAAAAAAAGTGAAGCTAAATTGTAAAATGGTAGGCTTGTGTGCTACACTACAGCTTGTTTAACCCATTACCACACAAATTTAGACTGGTCCAAATTGAAAGAAGTTGCAGACGACAATTTTGAATTGTTTCATCTTTTGGATAGAAAACATTGTGGATAACAAGCAATTTCTTCATTTTCCACAAAGTTTTCCAAAGCTTTTTTTTCCTTTGGGGCGTCTAAAAGCATCTCTGAGTTGGAATGGGTTAAGCTGAAATTATGATTGCTTAATGTTGTACCTAAAGTTTTATCAACCTATAGTTACAATGTTTCAGTTGTTAAACCAACCAAATTCAAAGTTCATATGTTTTCAGATCACATCACTTGTTTGTTTGACAGTGATGATTTGTCCATTATATATAGCAATTTGAGCTAGACAAGTCCACAGTACAGTTTATGAAATTGAATTCAATTTGTACAATCAAGTTGTCAATCCAGTCACAAACATAATAAACCTCTCAATCCTATATTTATAAGTAAAGCACTACAGGTACAAAGTTGGCTGCAAAACTGAGTATGAAAAGAGTTGAAGAAAAAAATACAGTCACCTTCCCTCAAAAATTAGATCTGTTAAAAGTGAAATTTCAAGTTTCCAGTTCAGTAATAAAAGAAGTTTCATTAAACAGCAAAGTTTTGGCTCCAAATCTTTAGCATCATGAGGATATTGTAGTGAAAATGCCTTAGATTTTTTCAAAAACAAAATCAAGGTAAAAATAAGACAGGAAAAAGGTGCAACATGCAGCGCTGATAGACAATAAGCTAAATTATTTGAAAAGGGATCCACAATTCTAGGGGGTTGATTGTGTTATATAGCCTACCAATATTAAAACAACTTTCTGGTCGTTTACTAATTAGCATATATCGCAAATTACCGGTCAGAAAAAGAAAACATGAAAGTGAAAGTAACCAATTTTACTCCCGAGTCCTGTGTTGGTTTTCATTATTTATCACGTAGTGAATTTTAATCGAGGAAAATATACATTTTGCAATATACATGAATATTAAAGAATAACGGAGTACAGTATATTCAAAACAAATAAATAGAACCTGTAGATTGTTTGGGCGTCCTTATTAGGGAAGTGTCAATTTATTCTACTTTCGGTTTATTAGTGGGGGGGAAACGTACCTATATTGTTCAGAGTTTTTTCTGATTTGTTCACTCTAACTGCCGATGCATTCTTACAGGAAAGATGGGTGTTACATGGGAAAATAAATCTTAAAAGGTACAAACGCTTCTTCAAAAAGAAGCCCGTACGCATATATTATATTTATAGAGATTTGAAACCGGAAGTATTATTTCCATAGACTGGGAAGTCTTGATTTAGACTGGGATTTACATACGCTAATTCACCCACAACATATTTTCTTCGTATCTAATGTTAAACATGTAACCAGCAATGATTCATCCCTGTAACTTCCCAATATTTCTCTTAGTCCTCCAAGAAGAAATAGAAAAAAATCATCAACAAACTTCAAATAACTTGAATAATATCCATCACAAAGAAACCGAAAAGTCACTTTTTCCAGAAGTCCCCGATATTTGATTAAACGTGGAACGCTAAAAAGGTCTAAGCACGTTCTACGAACAAGACGGAAAACTAGAAAAATAGTATGCAATCTGAACGAATGAATTAGAAGTATTACAAAAGACCTAGGAAAGTAACCTAAACGTTGTAACTAAAGCTTGAATGAGCTGACGGTACGATGTTTATCACTTTCCCACACTGTGACGCCTTTAGGCATACCTAAAGAAAAACAGTACTTGAAAACGTTGTGGAAAATATAGAAATTGCTTGTAAAAAGCAATTTCTTCATTTTCCACAAAGTTTTCGACCAAGAAAGTTGGAAAAAAATCTGGAATTTCATAAACTTTAAATTGTTGTCTGCAAATCCTTTGAATTTGGACCAGTCTAATTTTTGGTATGTGGTAATGGGTTTAGTGCCCAGACCAACAAAAAAAGTCTCACAAAACTGGCGGCCAATGCTGGAGATCAAAAGTCACTTCAGGTCAAAGTCGATGATTTGATTGGTCGACCGAATATTTGATTGACAGTCAAGGTTTGTCAATTGGAGAGTGCTATTCTGTCAGCGGTTTTAGATTTTCAATTATATGAACAGTTGACAACCCTTTACAGCCAGACAATATGAATGCTCCTTTTGGTTCGTTTTACGAAGGGATTCCCAGTGAATCCGGGTCCGTTCGCCCTAAATACTTTTCGCCCTAATTCCCGTACGCCCCGGGTCCGTTCGCCCTAATTCCCGTTCGCCCCGGGTCCGTTCGCCCTATTTTTCAATTTCATTATCATCAAAAGCTGTCCCAATAAAAGAATTCGTGTTAACATTTATTTTTTCCTTAAAGAGATGTTTAGGTTATGTAAGGTAGTTCTTTCAACTCATATTCAGACGAAATATGAGACGTTACAGATGACAATTTAAAGTAATAAATCCCAAAAACGCTAATAATACCCCTAAAACAAACTTGAAACTATCACATTAATTAAAAAATGAAGTTTGTTACAAAAATCCAAAATATGGGTATATACACACAGCATATTTTTACATATGTTCATTAACTTTAATCCATGGCACTTCAAGTATTGAAAAACGGTAAAACATAAATATTAAAGGAATGCTGACTTGGTAAACAAATCAAGCGCACCTAAAGAAATCAAATAGCTTCTATCATGAAGAACGTGTTTGAAAAATTTCTACCAACACTTAATTTAATAACTTAAACTTTAATTGATCGCTGATTGATATTGAAGCGTGTTTGATTTAAGTAAATAATCACAAAAATTTGGAAGTTTGCTATTTTGAATAACAACAGAACTATGCAATTTTAAACAACATTTGAGTCAATTATCTTTAAAATTGAGCATTTTGAAACAAATGTGTTGAAAAAATCTTTACACAAATATTTTATTGGCTCTTACTCAGTTATAATAAGTGGTTTGGGCCCATACAAATATAAGCATTAAAGCGATTTGAAACAAATTTACTCAAAATCACACTCATTTTCAAAGGGGGCGAACAAAAGAAAAAAATAGGGCGAACGAACCTATTTTTGGGGCGAACGGACCCAGGGCGAACAGACCCGGGGCAAAAGTATATGTAGGGCGAACGGACCTGAAGTGATGGTAACATTTTGATAGTTTAAATGCTTTTGCATTGAAAATTCAGTCAATACGTAACATTTTAATTTGTTGACAGAAATTGTATAAATACTGTATCTTTATCATACTATTTTGCAATAATTGGTTTCAGCGTTGATAATCCTCTTGCCAAATAATTTTCGATATGTTGTATATCAATCCTAGAATTTATTGACTTAAATCCCAACATAAAACTTTTAAGTTATACAAAAAACTAAGACCGTTTTACTTCAATATGTAAAGTAAATTACGAGTGGGCTGACATCAACCAATCTGGGAACAAAGGCCAGCTCCAACCCCCGCGCAATTTTATTACTCTTTGAATATACTTTAAATCGCAGTCAACAATGAAATGCAGCCAGAGGCCATCCTCATTGTTCAAGTTTCTTCTACAAATGACACCTGCATGGCAGCAACCTTAATGACATCAGACTAGTCTTCACACCTTACAATTAATTGGGGGAAAAGCAGTTAAAAATTCTATTTTAAATACCCCTTTTCACTTAATTTATAAAACCATTTATTATTCGGTGGAACATCTGCTTATTTAAACGTCCATATTTTTTTTCTGTTATCAAAATTTCTTGATTATTCATCAAAATGCTTTATTAAGCTTTATTATTTTTCTTTTCACAGAGGAAAGGACTGGGTTTTTTAGCAGGAAAAATACAATTGATATAAATT
The DNA here is from genome assembly GCA_946902895.1 of Fragum fragum. Taxonomy (NCBI): domain Eukaryota; kingdom Metazoa; phylum Mollusca; class Bivalvia; order Cardiida; family Cardiidae; genus Fragum; species Fragum fragum. The sequence continues at coordinate 44,734,152 of OX336373.1, read as the reverse complement.
ATTTGACTGAAATTACCTAGTAGGAAAGACAAAAACCTACATCTTTAACTACACTTTGTACTTTCTACATTTTTACACAGCTCTTTTTATTTCAAAACATAGTAATTTTCTTTCAACTCAATATCATTTTTATCTTTACAATCGGTACAGAGTGATTAAGCTTTTACAAAATTTCCATGATGTATATCTCCAAAATTAGATAAGAAAAGAACAATAACAACAAAACACACATCAAAAACAACATTATTTTAACTTAGTACTTCTAAACTCTCATCTCATAAATTGAAACGGTGAATAGCACACAATTTTGACACTTCCCTTAAGTGGATTCAACTGTTTATACAATAGAAAGGTTATTGATAAAGAAAAGAGAGAGAAAATCGGTTATTTGTGTTCAAACACAGCATATCGCTGACATAATATTACTACTTCTGTTATTTATCATACCTTTTGAGATCTTTAGTAACCATGTGCATAAATCCGTATCGAGGTTTCGTCACTATAACAGTAGATGGATCACACCCTAATTGTTCAAGAACACCAAACAGGATCTCACAGGTTGTCTGAGTTTTTTCGCTGTAAGAGGGCATAAACAAGGGGGAGAAAAACGCCGTTGACAAATCCTTGTATGACGTACAACTGGGTGAAGAGGAGAGGCGCAACAGCAAACGTACCATCCATGCACTATTTGTCGTAGGCTGTTTGACATTATCTTCAATTTGGACAGGTCTGAAATTTTGCGAAATAGTAAAGCGTTAAAGCGGTAGTTTGTATAATATGTCGGAAATATACGTTGTAATTGTTTTTATGTAATTATGCTAAGGTATTTAGGAAACCCATCAATCTAGTTAAATAAGACATGCGCTTAAAGGAAATGTATGAAAAAAGAATCTAAAATCAAATTTTTTGTCTCTGTAGTAGTTTGTCCCTGTACACCAACCCAACCAAAACAAGATGAAATGTATGAGATGACAAGATCGTATAGTGAAAGATTTTTAAAAAAGGGTTGGGGTGATTGCTATAGAGCATTTAAAGTTGATATGAGCGTCATTATGAAATATGTTATGAAAAGATAATCTTAGTTTTACCTAAGTATGATTTATGCACATGGTGACTAAATACCTCAAAAGGTATGATAAATAACAAAAGTAGTAATATTATGTCAGCGATATGCTGTGTTTGAACACAAATAACCGATTTCTCTCTCTTTTCTTTATCAATAACCCTTCTATTGTATAAACAGTTATATCTGTGTACTGCAGTCACTGAAGGAAAGGGTCAAAATTGGCTGCTGTACACAGATTGAGTGCTATTCACCGTACTTACTGTTTCAATTTATGAGATGAGAGTTTAGATGTACTAAGTTAAAATAATGTGTGTTTTGTTGTTATTGTTCTTTTCTTGTCTAATTTTGGAGATATACATAATGGAAATTTTGTAAAAGCTTAATCACTCTGTACCGATTGTAAAAAACAAATTGATACTGAGTTGAAAGAAAATTACTATGTTTTGAAATAAAAAGAGCATTGTAAGAAATGTAGAAAGTAGGTTAAAGATGTAGGCTTTTGTCTTTCCTGCTAGGTAATTTTCAGTCAAATAATTTATATCAATTGTATATTTCCTGCTAAAAAACTTAGTCCTTTCCTCTGTGAAAAGAAAAATAATAAAGCTTAATAAAGCATTTTGATGAATAATCAAGAAATTTTGATAACAGAAAAAACTATGGACGTTTAAATAAGCAGATGTTCCACCGAATAATGAATTGTTTTATCAATTAAGTGAAAAGGGGTATTTAAAATAGAATTTTTAACTGCTTTTCCCCCAATTAATTGTTAGGTGTGAAGACTAGTATGAAGTCATTAAGGTGGCTGCGATACAGGTGTCATTTGTAGAAGAAACTTGAACAATGAGTGTGGCCTTTTGCTGCATTTCATTGTTGCGATTTAAAGTATATTTAAAGAGTAATAAAATTGCACGGGGGTTGGAGCTGGCCTTTGTTCCCAGATTGGTTGATGTCCGGAATTGTCAGCTCACTCGTATTTTACTTTACATGTTGAAGTAAAACGGTCTTAGTTTTTTGTATAACTTAAAAGTCTTGTGTTGGGATCTAAGTCAATAAATTCTAGGATTGATATACAACATATCGAATATTATTTGGCAAGAGGATTATCAATGCTGAAACCAATTATTGAAAAATAGTATGATAAAGATACAGTATTTATACAAATTCTGTCAACAAATTAACATGTTACGTATTGACTGAATTTTCAATGCAAAAGCATTTAAACTATCAAAATTTTACCATTACTTCTATTGCGAATCCCTCCTTTGTAATACGAACCAAAAGGGGCATTCATATTGTCTGGCTGTAAAGGGTTGACAACCGTACATATAGTTGAAAATCTAACACCACTGGCAGAATAGCACTCTACAATTGACCAATCTTAGCTGTCGACCAATCAAATCATGGACTTTGACCTGATGAGACTTTTAAACTCCATCATCGGCCGCCTTTTTTGTAAAACCTTTTTTATGTTAGTTTGGCGCCTTAACCCATTACCACATACCAAAATTAGACTGGTCCAAATTCAAAGGATTTGCAGACAACAATTTAAAGTTTATGAAATTCCAGATTTTTTTCCAACTTTCTTGGTCGAAAACATTGTGGAAAATGAAGAAATTGCTTTTTACAAGCAATTTCTATATTTTCCACAACGTTTTCAAGTACTGTTTTTCTTTAGGTATGCCTAAAGGCGTCATTGTGTGGGAATGGATTAAACATCGTAACTTCGGTTTATTCAAGCTTTAGTTTCAACGTTTAGGTCACTAATCAACCATTCTTCATTTTTGTTACATGCTCCTGGCTATAAATTTTGAAAAATAACGACATTAAATATCGTAGCAGAATTTTCTGTCGGAGTCAATGGGCGGGGCCAATAGAGTAAGTGGACATGACTAGCGATTGGTCAATTTAGAGGGTAAGTGTGACTTATACCAACGTTAGGACCAATATAAAGATGTAAGCTAAGCAAAATGGGCGATTAGCTCAGTTGGTAGAGCACTTGACTTCAAACCTCAAGATCACGGGTTCGTGCCTTGGGCTGACCATATCAACTAACTCAACTAATTGTCTTTCGGATGAGACGTTAAACCGAGGCCCCGTGTGACGATGCTATCCATCGAGCACGTTAAAGAACCAGGCGGAGCTCTCAGCAGTTCCGTCCTGTATCCTTGCACTATCCCCCGTAACAACTAACCGTCTTCTGGGGGCGTCGCTCATGTGGGCATGTGCTACGGTAGCGACGATAAATAAACGGAAATACACAAAATGGGCGATATTTTGTTTTGATTAATTTTATCATCGAGAGCATTTAAAGTTCATTTTTGAAAATGACTGGTTCGTAAGTGGGTTTTGATAGGAGAAACGACATAAAATGTCCAACCCGTTACCCTTCAACCCCCATTTTCACGTATTGCAGAAAATTAACCATACAAAGCGTTGAAGAGAAAGAAGAAACATGGATTTTGTTTTATCTAACATATTCTTCCATATAGGCTATGGGGCTAAAAGATTGTTATTCTTAGATGTCATTCACAACTTCTTTGAATTTCACCCAGTCTAGGATTTCGTCGTTTTTTAAAAATCCAAACCAAAAACATGGTACATATATGAATATTATTTCTATATACAAGTTATCTCATTGGTACCACACAAGCTCTTATACTAAAGCGCTAAAGAAAGGATTTTAATGAAAACATTGTGAGATAAGAAGAAGCCGTCTGTATCAGGTTATTGCCCTTTTCCTCTCAGTACCTTCTTTTCTGGGTAATAATTTACGTTTCCTATGCATGTTCTTTCAGTTAGAACCAGTCTGATATAGTGTCTTCTTGTGTTGAAATGGTTAATTGAAATGACAATATAGATATTGTATTAGCATTCTCAGGCCGACAATATCATTCCTAAGAACAATATTTCTTTTGAAAAAGCATAAATATTATTTTGACTATACCTCATATTCTATTGGTTTTGATTTCCCCAAGAAAACTATATCAACCCTTTCCTGTTTTGCAAACTTTAAAACCTGCCCAAAATTCCAAGAATTTGCAGACAAGAATATGAAATCGATTTTGATTGAAAAGTATTCGTTTTATAGGGTAGAAACTATTGTGGAACATGAAGAAATTGCTTATTAAATTTCTTCATTTCCGCAATGTTTTCTGAAGTATAAAAAAAGAGGCGTAAAAAACAGGGATTGAACGGGAAAGGGTCAGCATCTACAAGCCTTTCGGTGAAAATGAGAAAAAACCTAGTAACAAGCAATTCCTTCCTCTCCGGGATATTCAAACCCTTTACTATTTGCAAGCGGGTTTGGACTGTCTAGTGCATTTTTGTGAAACAAGGGCGGACCCAGCGAGGGACACAATGAAGTCGATAGTCATCAAGACCCCGAAGCTACAGCTGTTTCAAGCTGCAGCCGCCATGCATCTGTCTTCCATCGGTAACACTAAATCACACAGCGACACTGAACTGTAAGGGTCATTGCGGACAGCCAAAATATCGTAACCTATACCGATCAAAGTTTTTGTCACGGCATCGTGGCAACCAACGGACGACATGCTGAAAATATTACGACTTTAACTATTTTCTTTTTTTTTTGTCTTTTCCCAATCTTTCACGGGTTAGTATGTGTCTGAAAACATCGTGTTACGGTGAGATACTGTTTGTGAAGGCAAACCGGCTACTGTTCAAATTCCATTGATAAACCCTCTTCCAGACACCAAAATATTAGACTTGTTCGGAATGAAAGAGGTAGCAGACAACAAAGCAAACTGTGTTAACTAATAGATAACCTGTTTATAGGTGGAATCATTGTGGAAAAGGAAGAAATCTTCCCCACATCGTCTTCCATTGTATAAATTCTTATAATCACGGAAACAAGTGATTGTACATAGAAAGGTTGAGTTATTATTGAATAATTTAATTTTCAGTTTCGTCTATCACAAACGGGCGTTCTGGTTCTTATTCATAGCTCCAGGAACAAAATTTTGAGCACGCAGCTATTTTGTATGCTTCCGCACAAAATAGTCCCGCACAAAAAATATTAAAATTTGTAAACTTTTTGCTGTTTTCGCTCGATGCTCTTAAATTAAAGGAAATGAATAGAATAATTTTTTGTTTTCATGAAGGTATGAACCGAAAAACCCATTCACACAATGTATGAATCCGCTTCGCGTAATCATACAGCGTGATAAGGTTTTTCGGTTCATACCTCCATGAAAACAAACAATATTCTCTTCGTCTCTTTAATGAATTAGTGTGTACAACCACTGCTATAATAACTACGTATGAAATACTAGAACTTTCTATCGACAAACAAGCAGCATAAGTAACTTGAACTGGAACAAAACGCATTACAACTATTAACAGATCTTGCAATCATTCAGTGTTAAGATAGTTTACTAGTATACAGAAATAAATGCGGAAGTTATTTTTGGAATGACAACCAGCCGTCAGTCCTAAGGATTCTTAGAATTTTGTTTGCTTTGACTTTTAGGAGACTGGCTCCATCACTTGGCAATGCAGTAGTTACGTTAGGATTAGAGTTCTTTGGCATCATTCTGGCATAATATAACATTTGTTAAGATTTTTGGCCAAGTCTTCGTGTATTTAAACGTTTTTTATGGGCTACTCTGTCCATCAGCGTTACCCAGTTTCGAAAATCTAGTTGGATATTACTAAGTTATAAAAGAAGTAGCGCCCAATTAGGTTCGATTTATTATTTTTCAAAACATGTCTCATTCAAACAACTATACATTTTTGAAAATGGCGTAATACGAAGACTCTATATAAATCGTAGAAAGCGTAAATTATGGGCTTTCATAAGAGTTAAAATTTAACAGTTCTCAGCCTTTCAATCCACCATCTTTAACAATCATAGGTGGATAGATAGTGAGGATGCAACAATTAGACTAAGAAGACTAACCCCTTGGACAACTATAAGTTCAAAACAGGATTTATACCTGGTTATCATATATGTACTCACTTTCATTATATACCTATAAATATTTCAGGCAAAATATATAATATTCGGCACAGTCAAAATCGGACACGTTAGAAAAAAATCCGTTTCTGGCAGTTTCAAATACGGTTTCATATAAGGTAGACTAAGATGACATCATTTTCATGTCGTTTATAACGCTATTTTGAAAATAAACGCAATCAGAATGGGAAAGGAGAAGGAAATATTTGCAGAAATACGGATTTTTTGTATCATTTAGTTTATTTCATAAAAAAGGGTATATAATAAATGGAATATTATATTAAGATACATATACAACATCTCGTATTTGCTACTCGCTGCAATGGATATTACCAGGTTAGAAGAGAAGTAGCGCCAAATTAGGATCGATTTTTTATTTTTTAAAATCTATTTCCTCCAAACAACTATTCATTTTGAAATGGCGTAATACGAGGATTCTATATAGCTTATGTAAAGCGTAAAGACTCCTCTTAAAAACGAAAACACCTACCAGTTTCTCGCTCTGCGTAGATGCGGCCAAAGTTTCATTAACGCACAGTCTTTTAATTATGTAGCTAGTAATTTGCTATCTATTTTCAGAGCTCAGCATACCCGCAGTGATAAGTTATACTGCTACGTATGTTCAAAGAAATTTTTTTGGTGTTTATCAGCCTATTTAACCCATTACCAAACGTCGAAATCTTTTACTAGTCCAGAAGTTTCTAAGTGATACCAAAATGGGCTTATCACTCTAGCATACCAACAGGGACGTCCATCACAAGTAGTATTAGTGCTTTGATTAAGCTTAGATTTTTTTCGGTCCAGATCGCGACTGAACTTTTTGGCGCGATCGGTGTAAAAAAAAATTCAAAATAAGCTATACCTTATACTTTACTGCTCTAGAATATCGCATTGGTATCTTACTTCATACACTTGCTTTATCAGCTTTTCTTTTTCAGTCTTCAACTTTGCGTTTTCGTTAGATAACTTCAGGTTACATGTTTCTATGGGTGAATTTTAGCTTTAAGCCCATTTACTACTCCGTGATGTAATGATTTGTGCTATGTCTTCTCAGGAAGCTTCTTTTAACAAGGCCGAAGTTGCTAAAGTTTCCATTCTACACAGGGCTTGGCAAGCTGTGCAATGAACGGACTCGACATTATCAACACTAACCCCTACGATGGTATCCATATCGCCTATTGGTAACATGGTAAAATTTCGACCCACGCAAAGGTAAATGTGAAAACATACAACGCAATTCGTAAAATCTTCTGCAGCATGAAGAATAGATCGGATCGGATTACGATAGTCTACGATGACATTAATTTCAGGTCATATATGACATCATGATGCAAATAAACAAAATCAGAATTATAAAACAGAATATTTTTTTCTTCTAATTTATTTCGGTATATAATAAATGTAATATTATATATTACGAGAGAGAATTTGCTCCTAGCTGCGGAGGAAAATTTGATCTTTCACTCGCTCTTCGGTCTCGTGTCATATCAAAATTTTTAGATGATGTATCTCTATCATGACATGATATTCCCTATATATCACTTTAAATCACTCTTGCTGGCAAGGTCCTAACTTTTTTATTAATCACTTTTTTTATTATTTTGTACGGACTCACAGAAAAAAACATTTAAACTTAATCACATGACTGGTGAATTCTCTCAGTGAATTCTAGTCTGTCTTGCCTTTATTCAAAATCTGATTTCAAGTGAGCGACTTAGGGCTAAGTTTATAAATAGGCGTTGAGAAACCTAATTTTGAGTCTTAACGAAGCTACAGTTGAAAAGGAAAAAAATCTTAACGAATTTCCAGACATTCAGCCAGAGATATATGCGCGCATGTGCACACAATTTTTCTAGATTGAGTATAGTAATTAATGCATTTCAGCAAGATATGTTGCTAAAAATGCACATAAGTTAACATTATGATCTGATTTGTTGTTTACTCGTGTGACAGAATTTCCTATTTGTCCAAAACTCTTTGACAAAAGCTTTTCAATGGCCAAGAATGTTGAGCTAAAAAGCCTAGTCTAGAATTTACACAATGCAGTTTTGAATTCGACCTCGCGTTCTAGTTTTTGAGCGCAACTGAGACGATGTCAAACATCATCATACGCCCGTTGAAGACGGAACGCGTTATCGGATCACCCATTGCATCCATGGCATCCGATGTCCAGCGTCCGATGTCCGGCGGCGTCCACTTCTTTGTCAGGAGCATAATTCTGTCATCTCAAGCCCGATTGAATTTAAACTTAGCAGTTATATTTCTCTCATGATTACGGAGTGCAGTGCACAAGAACCATAACTTTATCTAGCTTATTTTTTTTAAGTTATTCCCCTCTGTTGCTTTTTATACTTGGATTTTGTCCGGAGCATATCTCCGAAGTATAAGAGCTATTATCATGAAACTTTACGGGTGCAGTGCACAAAGAACGTAACTCTACCTTGCTATTTCTTTAGTTATTTCCCTTTGTTGTTTTTTCATACTTGGATTTTGTCTGGAGCGTTTCTCTGAAAGTGTAAAAGCTTTGATCATGAAACTTTATGAGCGGGAAGATGTCATCAAGGGAAATGCTGTGCACAAGAACAGAAACTCTACATTGCCTTTTTTAAAGTTATTTTCCTTTGTTATTTTTTATACTTGGATTTTGTCCGGAGCATATCTCTCATATTAAAATAGCTATAAACATGAAACTTTTTGGGTAGATAGATAGAATCAAGGAAAAATGCAGTGTACAAGAACCGTAACCCTACCTAGCTAATTGTTTGAGTATTTCCCTTTTTATTTTTCATACTTGGAGGTTGTCTGGAGCATATTTCTGAAAGTATAATAGCTATCATCATTGAAACTTAATAGGTGGGTAGATGTCATCAAGTGGAAGTGCAGTGCATAAGAACCATAACTCTACATTGCCTTTTTAAAAGTTATCCCCCTATGTTGTTTTTTCTACTTGGATTTTGTTCGGCCCATATCGCTGAAAGTATAATAGCTATGATCATGAAACTTTGTGGATGGGTAGATACTACCAATGGGAAGTGCTGTGCACAAGAACAGAAATTCTTCCATGCCTAATTTTTCAGTTAATTACCTTTGTTGCTTTTTCATAGTTGGATTTTGTCTGGAGCATATCCCTGAAAGTATAATAGCTATCCTCATGAAACATTATGGGTGGATTGATATCATCAAGGGGAAGTGCAGTGTACAAGAACCGTAACTCTTCTTGGACTATTTTTTGTGTTTTTCCCTTTTGTTGCTTTTCATACTTGGATTTTGTTCGGTCCATGTCTCTGAAAGTATAAAAGCTATGATCATGAAACTTTATGGATGGGTAGATATTATCATGGGGAAGTTCAGTGCACAAGAACAGTAAATCTACCTTGCCTAATTTTTTAGTTATTTCCCTTTGTTGCTTTTTCATACTTTGATTTTGTCTGGAGCACATCTCTGAAAGTGTAATAGGTATGATCATGAAACATTATGGAATGAGTTGATATCATCAAGGGGACGTGCAGTGTGCAAGAACCGTAACTCTTCTTTGCCTATCTTTTTAGTTATTCCACTTTGTTGTTTTATACTTGGATTTTGTCTGGAGAATATCTCTGAAAGTATAACAGCTATCATCATGAAACTTTATGGGTGGATAGATATCATCAAGGAACATATTTTTTTTTTCAAATCTTTTATAGATTAACAGCCGATGGTTTTCAAAACCACATGACAACAAGAATAAACACCAGAACCCAATCTTGAATTTATACTTAAATTTTAATCTCCTTCCCCAGTCACAATCCAGCAGTGTGACGGGTGTATCTTGTGACAATTTACCACCTTGCTGACATTTAAAAGTAAAACAAATAAAAAAATATCGACCGCTGTTTAATCAAGTCAGTAAAGTGCCTTATACAGTGCACAGAGGTTATCTTTGACGCTTGACATACTTGCCGATATTTTTATCCAATATTGGCTTATCATAGAAAAAAAAAAAAAAAAAAAAAAACATTCCGGACAAATGTTGCAGGCTCTTGAAATCTTATTCATTACCTTATGGCTCGGTTCTTTTTTCTAAAAAAAAATCCAACATTTTCGCGATATCAAGCAGAACAAAACGAACTGACCTAGTTTTAAAATACTCAGGGCGAAAGACGCCCTACATACTTAAATCACAAACTATTTACTATACTCAAAGCAAATACGAAAACAATGTAGTAAAGTAAAGCAACAGCTTGTGTTCCGATCGAAATAAGTTTCAGAAAATTCTTGAAAGCATGAGTGACGTACATATTGTCGTTTGGTGAATAAAACATCGTTAATACCGCTTAACCCATTCCCACATGATAAAATTTTAGACCAGTCCAAATTCAAAGAAGTTGCAGACAACAATTTTAATGTGACATTATCTTAAAAATCTTTGTCTTTTTGGGTAGAAAACATTGTGCATAAGGAAGAAAATTGCTTGTTACAAGCAATTTCTTCATTTTCCACAATGTTTTCCCAATTGATTTTTCTTGATGGGCTTCCAAAAGGGTCACTGTGTGGGAATGGATTAAACCGAACAAAGCTGAATTTACGAAATTCTGATCACCCGATGACGATTTGAAGAATAGAATCATCGCCGAAAGAAATGTTTCTTTGAATAATCCATTCCCCAATACATTTCCTAAAAGATCCAGATAAGGTTCTGAAAGCAAATAATCATGTGTGGGAAAGTGTTATATGGGTAGGCGACACCAAACGAAAAATCTATCATGCAATGATGTGTAACGTAACATAAAGTTATCCAACCAGAAACGCCTTTAAGGTTCACTATTCTTTTTTATTCTGTGTTATGGTATTTGTGCAAAGTGCAGGTTTGTTATCCTACCTTTTTCCTTTCTTTCTTTTAACATAAGAGGTTGAAACTAATCATCGAAATTCCTTTCAAAATATATCGTTAGCTCCTCTGGCCTTGGACCAGAAGAGCTATAGTATAGCGGTGGCAAGTTTCCCGTACGGTGTTCGTGCGTCCGTCCGACCGTTTTCCCTGTTGAACTCTTTAGGGTCCATAGATTTTTTGGATTATCTCCAAATTTTCACAGATTATTTGTACCATCATAAGGAGCATTCCATTTAGTAATAAGTTTGTTAGTTTGGCCAGCCAACGGGTCGAACCCTTGATCTTGAGGTTTGAAGTCAAGTGCACTACCAACTGACCTAATCGGAATGACATCACACTGAGACATACAACTATCCTCTATTTATCATTCTTTTGCAGAATCTTATCCGAAATTAAGTGAGATTTCGATTGCGCTTTTGTTGTTGTTGTTGTTTGTTTGTTTGCTTTTGTGTTTTTTTTGTGTTTTTTTTTTTCGATTTTTTTTATTTATGAGACCTTGTTCTGTGATAAAAGATAAAGATTCGTCGCAATTTTCATATGGTCGCTTATTTCAAAATGGCCACCATGAAAGGAAATATTGGTCAGGACTATATATAAACTCCAGTTGACGGAATTCAGTTAATATGTTAGATTAACATATAAATTAATTTCTTTATTTTTATTGTTTAGCTTAGGTTCGTGTCAAAATTTGTTATTGTATTTTTCAACTGTGTGTTGGTAGTAAAATAACTTCTGATAATTGTTCAATTGCATTCAAATCAGGATATACTAGCAAATTAGATGGCCCTGAATATGATGGAACCAAGTGTCAAGCTCAAATCTGTCGTTTAAAAGAATAGAGATACAGTCTAAAATGTGGCTACCAAAATGGTCTATCTCTAATATAAGATAGAACTAGTTATAATTTTGAAACCGTTTTTTTTTTAATTGTTGTTGTTGTTTTCTTATATCAGACCATTTATTAACTATGACAGTTATATATGTTCAGAAGGGTGGCTGGCCTTAACTCCGACAGTAAATCCGTTTCGGCGTTGTTTTGTAAGGTCTATGGCCAGGAACATGTAAAAAAATAGTAAAACGATTTGATGGCTACCTAAATGTCGTAAATACAGCTTGAATACGCTTTAGTTACCACGTCTTCAAACCAACACGTTTCATATAAATACAGGACATATTCCAAAGTTTACTTTCGGTCTAAAACCGACTCGATCCGTCAGTTAACGTTCCCAAAAATGCATAAAAACCTGATTTCAATGCATCTGTCTGTAGGATTGTCAAACGGTAAACAAAACGTTTACAATGAAAGAAAAAAAAATACACCATTTTTTACCTGACGATATATCGGTAGCTTAGTGTAAAAACATCATAAATGTCTATACATTGTATAGACACTTATTATGTTTTGCACTAAGCCACCGATATGCTTTATATTTTAACTTAGAAATGAGGAGTTGCCCAAAGTTGTCATTCTGGCAAAAATGCAAGATTTGTTCTAGAACACTGACTTTGTGCTCTATAACAAATCTCGTACCGTTACCAGAATCGCAACTTTAGGCAACTCATGCGAGTTATAATGTTATCATTTAAGTGTCACCCAACTATCGAATCTTAGATAGTCGAAATCTGCTTATTGAAAAAGCCACTGTTGTTTTCATTATCTCACGCAAGGTATATTTTAAAATAATTTAATTGTTAGTTTCGTCTATCAAAAACGAGCGATCTGATTGGTCGAAAAATTTAATTCATACCTCCATGAACAAAATTTTGAGTACGCAGCCATTTTGAATGCTTCCGCACAAAATAGTTCACTACAAAAAGGTATCAAAATTTGTTAAGTTGTTGCATTTTTCGCTCGATGCTATTACATTATAAGAAATGAAGAGAATATTTTTTGTTTTCATGGAGGTATGAACCGAAAAACCTAATCACACAATGTATGAATCCGCTTCGCGTATTCATACAGTGTGATTAGGTTTTTTGGTTCATACCTCCATGAAAACAAAAATATTCTCTTCATCTCTTAACTAGATGTTCGTATTTCTGAATACTGTTGTGTTGTAGTCGCCTGTAATTTTATTTCTCATATGAAGCCTTAATGCAGATAGAAGTAACATGTCCTTTGTCAATGTGGATTTTTTGGACGGATATGAAAACCAGGATGTGTCTATATTTTAAAATCAACGGATGCACATCTTTTTACTTCAGCGTTTTGATTTCAATCTTTGTTTATTCGTTAATTTTCATATAAATACTTGCAAGAGTACATCGATATGTAGATACACAAGATGACTGATACATGTCATCAACAAAAATCCAACTTTCTAATGTTAAATATTGCATCCCGAATCCCCAAAGTGTAATAATTGTTGTTTGTAGACTTTTATTTTGTTACGATATCATTACTGATATTCGATTAACATTTTCAGCTGATTTCGAAAATTCTTTCAGAATGTATGTAAATAGATATTAAAATATTAAAATAATGTCTCTTTACATTGAGTTAAAAAAGATACCTACCATATCGATTGTAATTGTCTTTGGAAGAGAGGTAACTTTCTTTGTTAATTTCCTTTGTGAACTAAATGTTTGAACTTTTACAAAAGTTTTACCAAAGGTATGCAGAATCTATCAATCATTTTATAGAAACAAGGAATCGGCGGATTGCTTGATCAAGCCCTCTACCCATGAAAGTAATTGGGAAAATGTTGTGAAAAACGCAATTTCTTCTTTTTTACACTTTGATTTCTCAAGTATAATATCACAGGGACGTATAAATCAGAGATTGTACAGAAACCAGTTTAAATAATGCGAAAGAGGATCTGCCGGGGAATATTTCTTTATTTGCTCCATTTTGAAGATTAACATAAGACAAACAACAGGAATGAAAACAAGCAATATACAAGACTCAACTGACATCAATATCTTAAAAAAAAGAATAATCAAGAAAAAAATGATGCAGAGAGAGAGATAAAGGGTTGTCACATAATTCTTTTTGCACCCAACTTCGCCGAAACGAAATATGAAGTTCGGAAAAAGACTGAAACTTTACATTAGTACATCTTTTGTCATTCTTATAACTTTCCGAGGAAGTTTTGTTGTCGTTTCAAAGAAATAGAAAATCAGTCGAGAAAAGAATTTGAACACAGTTGGTTTAATTTAGGAATTTACTAAATAAGTAATAATTCACGCATGATTCTATCACGAGCCTGCTTTCGGTAAATGGTGGTAAAATAAAACTCCCATGTCAGTGTATATTTATCTATGTTTAATAATCTCAATAAATTTCTTTAAATGATATACACATTTTTCTCTTGCTTATATGTCCTGGAAGGAGGTAAACGTAATTACCTCAACTGTGTTTAAAAGAAACCTGAAGCATTTAGCTTGTGTCGCTCAATATGAATTCAGTACACGAAACATGCCAAATTCTATTTAACCATACCTACTGTTTTTTCATATAGAGACATTCCAGGATTTTTCCCCAGATTAAAAATGCAGCACTGACCTTAGGTAATTTCTACTCCACTTTCTAGAAGAATAAAGAGCCATTTTCCTTCATGACCCGTTGTACAAGAATAATAGTATTATTATAAAAGTCCTTAAATGGTTTATTGTAAAATGTGTTTCCATAAGGTATGCGAGGTTTCATTAACTTTATTTCGCCAGTTATTAAAATTATGGTGTTGTGTGGTAATGGATTAATGAATAAATGAGAACAAAATCGAAAAGTAACACTTGATTCTCTTTGTAAAGACCATACCATAATTGTAAGACTTGAAGTACTGTATTCTTGTTTCAAAGATAAAGGTCGAATTCGAGACGTGAAAGGGTGTTTGATTTGGTGGAATTAGTAATCACTGCACTTGAACCACGTATATAAATGAACTATGACCATACTGTGTAAATGTATAACGCCACTTTTAACAGTATTTCAGTCATATCGTGCGGCTAGAGCACCTAACCATGGATTCCTGGTATTTCTCACACCAGTACTACCCCTACATCCTTTCTGAGCCTCCAGCGGCTCATCCCACTTAGGTTTGCAATTACCCACCGATTGGTGTGAGAAAAATGACGGATAATTTACGAAGACGTTGATCGAACCTTGGACCCCATGGCTAGAAGTCCGACGCGCTACTACTGCGTTATGGCCTCCAATCGAAACGAAACAAGTCGTTAATTTGCTCCGCCCTGCCAGGACAAACTATTAGACTTGAGTTTGTTTACATGTATTTGTGTTGTTCCACTGACCACTGACCTATTCTATATTTAAAAGCGAGTAAATTAATTTCTCTCATTACAAACATATTAAGATACAAGGTTCTTGAAGTTTGAAACAACTTTCCTTGGTATTAACAAGCAGTCTTTTAGCATTCAATACGTAAGTCTCTTATTAATAAGCGATGAAACAAGATGGAGACGATCACGTAGACTTACACATCAAGTTTATGAGCATGCGTGGAAATGCATGGAAACTTATTTCCGTTTGTATCGATTTGACTTATATGCAAAAAATCGCTAAAATTGGATAACATGTTAATAACTTAAAAACTGACAAAGTAACAACTATTTTTGTACATTTACCCATTACCAGAGGACACAAATTTGATTGGAAGTTCCATACAATAGCTTTTAGTTGATAACATGTTAAAGATATGTAGTTCCGGGAAGAAAACATGGTGGATAATAAAGAAATTGTAACAATGTTGTCCAAAGTTTATTTCTTGATGGGCGTAGCAATGATCAAATTGTTGTGACGTCAGCAAAACAGAGTTAATTCTTACGTCACAAAGAAATGTCTTTTAGACAGGGTTATTGTAAATATACACTTAAGTCTTCAAAATATTTGAAATTTCTCATGTTAAAAGGGGACGTCATTTATACAAGATTACATTCAATCTTATCAAACCTATTTATAAAGTATTCGGTCTAAACACTTAATGTCCTTCGGAAAAGGCCATGTGACTTTTCCACATTTATGCATTAAAATAAATGAAATGTTTCGATAAATCTTGATTAATTGTTGTTCAACAAAGGTTAAGATAACGAAAGTTCTAGAGTCTGTAATCTTTCGTATCTTTTTGTAGTGTATAAAGACCTACTTCGATATCCATAATATTGTGTGAACATATTTTGTTGTACCCGTTTAGGAAAGCAAATTCTTTATTTTTTTTTTTTTTTTTTGGTAGATTATCAGTCTGTAGTTTGACCGAAAAAGATATTGAAATTATCTAAATGATAAACTGATATATTAAAAGATTAGCCTTACTGTTGTTGTTATTTTGTTGTTTTTGTTGTTTTGTTGTTGGTTTAACTACTGAACGTGATCCAATCAGGTCTCTAGACACTGATAAAGCTATCATGATGCCATGTAATTCACGCACGTAATGACGCGCTTTTAGGGATCTTAAGAGGAAAAAAATCATAAATATTCACTTTTTTTAAACATTTTTGTGCCTCTCAATGAAAGAAAAGCCGATCCTACACTGATACAAACGACTATCCTCTATGTATGAAATGCAACACCTTGTAGCTAATGAAAAAGATACCGTTTTGATGAGATATTTGTTTGTGGTTTTTGTTGTTGTTTTTTTTTTCTTTCATGACTGAAAAGATCAATTCTAGCCTATTTTTAATTCTGGGCTAGATTTTAGATTTTCTTGGATTGAAATTACATATATGTAAGCTTATCACTATTGTCGAAAGTTTTGTAAAAATCCTGAAGTTTTTTTTTAATCCAATCTCAAAGATTCACGATAGACATTATAAGCTCTTGTTTTCTTTTCTTTATTAATCGATTAATAAATATGTCGTTTTCAGTAAGACATTACCGATTCAAAGGCACCTTCCTTGTAGAATACCATAATAGTGATTGCATGACAAGTTCATCTGACAAGGTAAATGTTGTACTGCTCGGCCATAATTGATAGAGTACAAAAACTTTTTTTTTACATTTCGGAACATTTTGTTTATTTGTTTGTTTGTTTGTTTTTCGAAAGTATTTGCTTTCTGAAGACCTCTCGGTTGGTATCTAAGTCAGTATTATCTGTCGTGACCATATCTTTATTTCAACAGCATCTTTAATCATATACCAAACCTATAATATACTTGATAGATAGGTTTCAAAATTTCAAGCTTATTCCAAGGTAAAAGTCGATATAAACTAGAGCTGTCGCCCTCAAGGGCTGACGAGAATACCCCCCACACCGCTAAAAAGGCTTTTCTATGAAGGAGTGGAATTTGAAGCTGTTTAATCACATGCCTGTCATGGTGGATGAACATTGCCAACCCTCCACCTCTTTCTGATTTTGTGTTTGTTGCTAGAGTTGACTGATTAGGAAAGGTTGGTCAATATGAGCCTATGTTAAAGAAAACTGTGTGAGGAGATGATGACACAAAATTATATCCACGAAAAGTCAATATGAGCCTATGTTAAATTTTTGACCCACGGCGGGCGGGGTCAAATTTGACCTCAGGAAATAAACCGTTCGATATTTTGTAAAGGTCAACAAGATGATGTTACTTACCAAATTTGGTAACTCCCCTTATGGTTACTGAGTTTTGCAATTTTAAATTTTGACTACTTCCCCCCCCATTAAAAAGTTCAAAATGGCATAACTCTGAAACTAACGACTGGATCAATATGAAAATAGCAGGTGCACAACTTCATATGATAGGAAACAACCTGATAAAATTTCAGAAAAATTGGTCAAAAAATGTGGGAGGAGAAGAGGACACAAAATTATGTCCACGGACGGACGGACAGACAGACGGACGGACGGACAACCTGTTTCCAGTATACCCCCCCATAACTTCGTTGTAGGGGGTATAAAAACAACGCTAAGAAATCATTTCTTGCAGCTGTTGTTTAAAACCATGTGTAAATCGATTTTTCAGTCTTTGCACAGGTTACGATAATAAAACAGATGTCGTTCGAAAGCCTTACTTTATATGATATTTCAACATGCTATTTGTAATGGATTATTTATGTTTGTATCCCTCGGAAATACAACATCCGTTTACTACCAACACCAAATCAATAACTTATACACCCGATGGGTCATATTATGTAATTACCCCGGTCGGTAGTCCGTCCGTCTGTCCGATTGTATGTCAACATTTTTGTGTGCACAATACCTCCTAACATTTCAATGGGATTAAACTGAAACATGCATGCAATATTTAATATCTGTGATTCTTGTTTTGCAGGAGAAGTAAAAATGTTCTGATCCATTAAGTTGTTTTAGAATAATTTTACCTTGATTTCACAAAATAGCTACGAATCACAGTGGGTTTTGAATGAACTGTATCTTAGAAGAAAGGAAATTTGCCCTTGACTTTGCAAACTGATTGGAAATTAAAAAAAAATATTTTTGTCAGCACAACTCCTTCTACCAATTTATTTGAAATGCACTGAGATTTGTCATGACGCCAAGTTTATACACAAGACAATTTATTTTGATCCTTATAGTGGTTTTGGAATAATCTGCCATTGACTTAATAGCTAGAAATTACGATGTTTTATGTGCACCACACTTACTACAGTTTCAATTTAAAAGAAATAAAACATACCATTGAAAATCTATGGGGTCTAATGTTGCATGAGACAAAAATGCTGGCTCTATCAACCAATATCTGGATTGTTAACTCTTGACTAAGTAAAATAGCTAAAAGTAAAATGTAAAAGTTGGGGATGGGGGGCGAGAGAGTGTGTTCTCCTGCAGCTTCAATTGACCAATCGCGGCCGTCAATCAAGGAATAAACCGACCAATCAAATTATCTATTCAGCCCGGACCTGAGTTTATCAACTCCAACATCGACGCCATTTTCGTTTACCTTTAAGGTTGGTTTGGTGACTTAAACATCGTAACTACAGCTTATTTAAGCTGTAGTTACGACGTTTAAGTCTCCAACCAACCATTTTACTTTTTTGTTACATGCTACCGGCCATAAATTGTGCAAAATAACCCTGTTAAAAATCGAAGTGGAACTCTCTGTCGGAGTCAATGGGAGGGGCAAAAGAAGTAAGTGGGCGGGGCCAGCGATTGGTTAATTGTACGGAACTGAAATTTGCCATAATGTCTTATTTTCCTTGAAAACTATTTTGATTTCTCAAGTGGTTTTTGATTTACTTGCCCTTGACTTAACATAAAAGTTTACAACTACTGTTATTATCATAATTAATTGAAACTGGCTAAAGTAAATCTAAATGGTATCTTATGCATCCGACTATTTATTACACCCATTTATTCTGGAATTAATTGCCATGACTTAGAAACATTACTTGACTTCGCAAAAAAGCTTAAAACTAGTGTGTTTTTGGTTTATAACTCCTCCTATAGATCAAATTGAATAAATTTCAAGCTCCCGACTTCCTCCCCCCCCGTCTTGCGAATTTGCTTCCCTATTTATTTGGGACCAAAATACTATGTCAACTAATCAAATATCTTGTTTCGCATCTTCCTCTCAAAAATGCTCATTCAAGAAAGTATTGGCAGCAGATGGGCGTGTTTATCATTGACCCATCAACATAATATTTAGTATTGATTTCATGGATTCGAATTTTTGAACATCGTTTAAGTCAAGAACTAAGACCATACAGAGTAACTACATTTGCTTAGACGATATTTTGTATTATCTGTCAAGTGCCGACACCGATCCGACATTGAGACTTTATATTCCAGAACATTTACGTAAATACGTCCTATTGCAATACCATGATTCAAACGGACATATCGGGATAGATTAATGTTTTTACACTATCGAACCATTGTATTTCTGGCCAAATTTATTCAAAGACGTAAAAGAGCATATACACGGATGCGTTTCATGCCGAGCTCGAAATATGAGACCAATTAAGGCCACTTTGCAAACAACTAGTTTAAGTGCTTATCCGTTTGCACGAATTGCGCTGGACGTTTCAGGGCCATATCTAGAAACTCTGTCGGGAAATAAATACTTGGTTACATTTATTTGTATGTATTCGGGTTATGTAGAATGTTTCCCGTCGCATGACAAATCCGCACAAACAATAACCCATTTTCTCGCGGAACAAATTATTCCGAGATACGGGTGTTGCCTAGAATTAGTTCATGATAATGGAATGGAAAATATCGCAAAACAAGTTTAAGATATCCTCCAATATTATCAGATTCATGGTGTCAGAACATTATTCTATAATCCGAAAAACGCAGTTGGCGATGCCAGAAGAAAGTGAAATTTCTAGCTCTGAATCAGAATCAAGGGGTACCGATACCTACAATATACCGCTGAACAGACAAAAAACCAATATAATATCGACTCGAGAGACAATCATCCACGGATTCAGAAAATATTCCGTTATTGAGTTAAAAGAACGACTACGCATGGAATCCAATAGGGAGGCGGAGCTAAGGAATTCCGATAGTCAGGGTTCTGATTATGAAGACGCCCAACATTATGATAATGACAGTACCGCTTACGAAAATTCGATCGAGAGCATGTCACCGGAAAATGCACTGGATCACAACATAAGTGATAATTCGCAAATGGAAATAGATCATGTAGCAAATCGTAAGAAGAAATTTACCAAAAATTAAAAAACAAAATCTTCAAATTTGTCGGATACGAAGACAAAATTTTTTTAACACGTTATGAACAAAATAGCGGAACGATTTTGTTCAGAAGTATTGAAATAGTAAAGTACTCACAAGGCTTCAATAATAATTATGAATGTGTAAATAACTGCGCTAATGACGTCAAAATTAAAGGTGTATTTTGTTGAGCGTGTTTTAACGTCAATGACGTAAATCATTAGATACCAGCTACAATATCACGGGCTTAATTAATAACATCCCATAGGAGACCAATATCGCCGGGTTAGATAGCGGCCGAAGCTATTTAAAGATAACGAAGGAAAGATTTTGCAAAAGAGAGCCAGGACAAAAATTCTTTCAATTATGTTTATTTCCCATAAATCACTCGCATCGATAACCCAATGCGCTTCCAAAAATTCGATGAATAACAAAAAGTTTGCCAAATTACTTTTTTGTCAAGCCAAGTAATCAAACAAAAAGGACACTTTAATCTGTAACGGACAATGAGATTTTCCGGACAATCAAACAAACGAATAAATGCACCATGAGAACTCATCATGAATGAACCCTTCTCCAAATAATTTGCAATTGAAATACTAAGATGGCTGGTTCTTGACTTAAACGATGTTCAAAAGTTAGCAAAGTACAAGTATGAGGTCGGGATATACTCAAATGTATAGATGTAATAGAAATGACTCGTCTATAGGCAACGACATTGTGCCTAGTCCCGATGAAAAATAAAATTGACTGTTGCCTCTACAGCAGAGTAGTGTAGTGACTATAGAAAATGTTGTTATATTAAAGTTATCAGAGGTGTTAAATAGTATCCGTTTATAGAGCTGTTTGATCAAGTTAATGATACTCGGACTCTATTGTGCCAACCCAGACAACATGATGTTGAGCAAGAGCTTACAAAAATTGAAGTTAGCTGATTTAGAAATATTAACACCGACTTTAGATAAATGTGTATATGTTTTGATAGTTAATTATATGTACTTGTATATGTTATTTCTGGAGGGATATTGGCAACTGGATTTAAAGTCGCTTTGTTACCTAAGATATATTTAACAATGATATATCTCAAAAGACAGCAGCGTATGTAACATAATCCATTATTCGAGCCTATTGTGGAAGCTCACATATTTCTTTCATGAAGAAATAAGTAGAGTAGCCACGGTCCGAATCCATGAAATCAATACTAAATATTATGTTGATTGGTCGAAGATAAACACGCCCATCTGCTGCTAATACTTTCTTGAATGAACATTTTTGAGAGGAGGATGCGAAACAAGATATTTGATTTGTTGAGAGGGAGAGTCGGGAGTTTGAAATAGGATTGATCACGTATATGAATGTTTTGGCCGATTAGGCAATTGTCGATCTCTATGTTTTATATAATAGTCTGTCCTGTAAAATGTCTAATTCAGTTTTTTCAACTGGTACTGTATTATGTTTCGTAGACTGAAAAATAGATCAACCCGTTCGGTTAGTGCACAAAATGCCAAATGCTAATATTTCCCAGCAACATCTGATTAAAGTCTACTTATTTTCTTATAGTATATTGGTAATGTTGTTGTCTTTATCGATGATTGTTCGCGAGACAGTATGGTAAAATGACCATAAACAGGGACAAACCATTTCCCTTGAAACACAAACTGGCAGAACACTTTCTAGAGTTGATAGATCTATGGGGCATTATCCCAATCTCCAAGCAGAGTTGTCGTTTGTTACCTTCACCTAACATCTCTGCGATGGGCTAAATGAAAATATTCTTGTCAAACAAAGTAATGGAAGATATATTATTTTTCTTTTGATTCGCGAGGAATAAAAGGCTGGTTCATAATAAATATGATTTATATGTATGTCAAAACTTAGTAATTTACCCCTAAACCAACGAACAACTTTTGTTTTCAAACCGTTTGAATAGCTAATGGAAAACCCTGAAATCAGTTGCGGTGTATGACGATGAAATGATGTTGTAAGCCCAACTAGCTCATTTGGTAGAGCGTTTGACTTCAAATCTCAAGATCATGGGTTCGAGCCCTGGGCTTACCATATCAACTAACAAACTAGTTGTCTTTCGGATGAGACGTTACACCGAGGCCCCGTGTGACGACGTTATCCACAGAGCACCTTAAAGAACCAGGCGGGGCTCTCAGCAGTTTCGTCCTGTATCCTTGCACTTTCCCCCGTAACAAGTAACCGTCTTCTGGGGCGTCGCTCAATGGGCATGTGCTACGGAAGCAACGGTAAAGAAACGAAAATACACGAAATAATGGCCTATTTGAGGACTATTTACTGAGACCATTACAGAGGTGAATTGGAATGAGCCAGAGTGCAAGCGAGAGGCATCATCCAAGTTTACGATGACATAAATGCTTTCCGTTCGCGGAAGAGCATGCAGGGGAGATACTGATGTAATGGAAGTTGAGCACTTTGAATAAGATTTATTTGTGTGCATAAATGTTGAAACCTAACAAATTGTGAGTAGTATACATAGCTTGAATGTTTAGCTAGCAAAGCGCCAACTTTGATAGCTTAACCCATTACCAGACGGTAAAATTTTAGACTGGCCCAAATTGAAAGTTGCTGCATACGACAATTTAAAGTTTATGGAATTATGGAATTTTTTCAACTCTCTGGGTAGAAAACATAGTGGAAAAAGAAGAAAATGCTTGAGACAAGCAATTTCTTCATTTTCCACAATGTTTTCAAAAGCTTTTTTCCTTTGAGGCGTTTAAAAACGTCAATGAGTGGGAATGGATTAAGTTAACGGACAAATTTTGTGGTCTTCTCAGAGTTCAACGAGTGCAAACCGCCGCTGGAGGCTTAACCACTAAATCCATTGAATGCATACGCCATAAAAAGTAGTTCTTATTTTAGGAATATTGCATACTCGTCCACTACTTTTTATGGCCATTATGGCCACATGAATTAAAATACAAATTGTAGACAACTCCTTTTGAAGCATCTCAAGAAAATAGCTTTGGAAAACATTGTGGACAACGAAAAATTGCTTGTAATAAGCAACTTCTTCATTGTCCGCATTGTTTTCTATCCTACAAGGCAAAGGTTGTCTAAATTCCACTATACATGATTACCTTTGACAAAGAAGATTACATTATAAAATCATGCTTTGCTAGCTTACTGTACTTTCAGTACTTTGATTATTCTATGCATGGTTAGGTTCATGCTAAATAATTTATTTCTTATCTAATCAGACGAGAGTGTGCGCAGGTGAAATGTAGGTCGTATACTGATGATTGGGTCAGAAATGTTTACAAGAGACACTTGATAATTAGTACGGCGAAATTTTGGACTGGTCCAAATTGAAAGAATATGCAGACAACAATTCCAATTACATTTTTATTAGAAAAATAAGAGCCAAATCAGGTAGAATCTATTACAAGCAATAATGTTTTCCAAAGTAGCGCTTATAAATGTGGGATTATGTGGAAGTGGTGTTACTATAATCGGAAAGAATCGTTTAGTGGCTAGTTGAAGACTCCCGATTCCGATTATCAATTTTTAGTTTAAAAATTTGATGATCAGTTTGAACTTGGTACCGGGTTTTCTGTTCCTGATTTTACCACATTTGGCCACCAAGTATCATGCTTCCTGTGACAACAACAATAACAAAATAGCAACGCGTCCCTTAATGTTCAACAAGTCTTTTGAAAATGGCCAATATAGACTTGTATAACCATCCATGGTTGAAGTATTGTAATACTTCCTGATATGACAGGAGAGTTAACCTATTCCCACATAATGACGCTTTTTGACGCCAACAAGAAAAAATCTTGGAAACATTATGGAACATGAAGAAATTGCTTGTAACAAGCAATTTCTTCATTTTTCTCAATGTTTTCTTATCAGAAAAAAAACTTAAACTCCATAAACTTTTAATTGTCGTCTGCCACTCCTTTCAACCAGTCTAAAATTTTGTGGTCTGGTAATAGGTTAAGTACTGGGCTAAGTTAATGGCTTACAGTCTAGAACAAAGCAAGTTTATCAGAGATATTGGTTACACTCCTGTCCGTTTTTGCCTCATTAAATAAAGAGCAAAAAGGGCCCATTTTCACAATCTGTAGCTCCTCCAAAAAGTTTCGTTGGGCCTTAAATCTTAATCCTTCTTAAAGAACAGTCTTTGATCTTGAATTACAGGCCAGGAAAATGGTATCATTAGGGATAAAGTTTTTCGCAATTCTTCATTCTGTACATCAACCCATGAAATTGTTTAGGCTCGGAAGTGAAAGTCTTGTAGGGTACCACCTTCAAATGCCAGTTTACTACAAGGAAATAGTTCCCTGATTAAAGCTTTGAATCACATGCATAACATTCAGCAGAGATCTCTCACTCTGCAGAACCTTACATCAAGCAACTTGCTGTTGATTAAACATTAAAACAGCATGACAAAAGGAGGAGATCAAATTTTCTTAATGGACTACTTTAGGGTACAACCACCCGGAAGTAATTCCGGAGTGGAGTTGACCCTATTACACACTAGAGTCACTCAGTTAGGAACGGAGTACAACCACCCGGAAGTAATTCCGGAGTGGAGTTGACCCTATTACACACTAGAGTCACTCAGTTAGGAACGGATTATAGTCATCAGAACATAGCGGAATCTAACGGATGAACGATGTCACGCCGCTATTGTGTTTTAATGGATTTACAAAGAATAAACCTTAACTTGGCTTGGGGTGATATTTTTTCAAAGTCTCAAAATGACTTCTTGACAGGACATGCAAAAAATATGAACAAATAGATGAATAACAATAATTAAAAAAAATGAAATACTAGCCGAACATATTTTCCCCGTATAGATGTAGGTGTTTAGGTAAGCCGGATTTGTTAAACCGTTTATTTCATGCATTTGTATTTATTTGTCCATATTGTAAATAATTGTACGTGGATGTAAATTAAAGTTCTTTTCTGTTCTGCTTGGAAAAATGTTCAAACAATATGGTGTCTTCGTGACATTTCTGAGAAGTCAATATTAAATTCACGACCTTTTAACGCCCTTTCGATAAATGATTATGGAAAACTTGGTTGGAAAGGAGAAATTGCTTGTAACAAGCGATTTCTCCATTTCCATCTCATTTGGCATTTTCTTTGCCAAATTAAATTTCCGGCTTTTTGCGCTCCCATAGATATTTATTGAAGAAAACCATATTTCAACGAAGAAAAGGAATTCGCTCGTAACAAGCTGTATTTATTTATTTTATTTTATTTTATTTATTCATTTTTCTTTTTTTCTTTCTTTCTTTTTTTTTGTTTGTTTGTTTGTTTATTCATGATATTATTATTTTTTTTTTACTTTTTTCAATTTAATGCATTTCAGAATTACAAACTGCTTTTCAATTTAAGTAAGTTCAAAGTTTTGCCGTGTGGTAAAGGGTTAGAAACAGAATTTCTAAAACCCTTGCTTTATTTTTTATTTTTCAGAACAGGATGAGATACTACAAAAAGTTGAGGATAGTGTGTGTTGTTTCCGTTATAGCAACAATATGCATCATGTTAAAATACTCGGTTGTTAGTGGAGTACTTCCGATTACCATGGAACAACCCCAGCGTCATGTTCAAATGATTGAAGCAGCTAATAATATTAGTAAACATTCGAAAACTGTCATGGTTGGAATTATAAACGATGCATATCTACCGCTGGCCTATAGTTGGCTCTGTAATACAAAAGAAATGGGGGTACATGACAAAATCTTATTCATAACGACAGACGAACAGACACGTCTGAAACTGAAACAAGACTGGCCGGAAGTAAGTGTTGCAAGCATGAATATCAGCGATCTTGCGGGTGACAGGGAGTACGGTGAGGCCGGATACCTGAGAGTTAATGTCAAACGACATCAGTATGTATATCAGCTACTATCAGAAGGTTTTGAACTTCTCTATTTTGAAGTTGACTGTGTGTGGTTAAAAAATCCGCTGCCATATTTACAAAGTCAACTGGGTTATGATATGCTGGTTAATGCTGTGTCCCGGTCAAAGGAATTCAACAGTGGTTTTGTGTATATTTATAACACTGAAAAAACTATTCGAGTTTGGCAGCTACTGGCACAAAGAATGACTGATCTAGCTCGAAGAATAACAAATATGAACAATAATAAACAGGTTAATGAAAGAATCAACGATCAGCCTTTTTGGTCAGAAATTATTTTCGAAAGGTAAGTTTAAAACGCCATTTGCCATCATTATCTATTTAAAAGAACAGTGAAGACAAGTAAACCCACACAGAAACAAGAACGTTTAATGAATATCACTATAGTAGAGAAAGAGAACTTGCTTAACAATGATTTTTTTCTCACATTTTCTAGACTCTTAAAGGCTTTGTGGCTCTCGTAGGGAGACAATTTCTCACTAAAGGAAATCCTGAAGTCTTCGTAAAAATTATTTACCGACCCACCCACCCCTCTTAATTATCAATTTCATTAAAGGCCAAAGGCCCACTATTAAAAGCTTTGCAGAACAGAAAAAGAAAACAAACTTCGATATACAATAATCTTGAAGTCTATTGTCGACCTTGGTTAGGTAATGAGACCTTTTGACCTATTCCGAAATTATTTATTGAGGGTTCTGTAAAAAGATTTAAGGACGATTTCAATATTCCTTTCAGAATCTGTCAGAATTTTTTTTCCTGTCAGAGCAATATAGCCTTTGAACTAGAAAGCAGAAAGATCCATAATGATCCGTTATACTGGGAAATCGGCTTAAATTAAAAAAATATGATAAAATGATAAAACAGTTTTTTTAAAGCTAGCAAAGTGTCAGACAAATTTTGGGGTCGACTCAAAGTTCAGCGAGAGCGAACTGCAACTGGATGCTTAACCACTAAATTCGTTAAATGACTACGCAATAAAAAGTAATTCTTATCCATTTCAGGAAGATTGAAAAGTCTTCATGCAAGTTCACTTTTGAGCTCACTTGAGCGCATCGTGTTCAAAATGACTCTGATCAAAGTCTTCAAAGAAATTGCAGACGACAATTTTAATTTGTTGAAAATTCTAAAATATTTATCTCTTTAGGTAGAAAACAATATGGAAAATTAAAAATTTGCTTGTAACAAGCAATTTCTTAATTTTCCACATTCTTTTCCACAACTATTTTCTTGAGGGGCGTTAAAAGGAGGGATTGTGTTGTGTGGAAATGGGTTAACTCTTTGTTTACTTTAACCTCGTTTCTTTATCATAACAACGTTTGACAAAGATTACTGAACAAAACTTTGCTTTGCTAGCTTACAGTACTTTTCAGTACTTGATTTAAAAATATATTTTCTTTCTGAGTCACGCAATGATAAGTCACTTAAAAACCGACACAGTTAATTCTGTTTTGATAGTTTAACCATTATATAACGACAAAAATTCAGACTGGTCAAAATTTAACGAAGTTGCAAGCGACAATTTCTAGTTAGAATTTCTAAAATCTGTCTTTTTGGATAGAAAACCTTGTAAGGCAATTTCTTGATTTTACAGAATATTTTCCAAAGCGGTTTTTCTTCAGAAAACAGCCTTTGTAGGATTATTCACCTATCCCTTGCCCCATCTGCTTACTCCGCTGGCCATATTCTTTGAATTTGGACAGGTCTAAAATTTTGCAAAACAGGAAAGTGTTAATATCTGAGTCAAATTTCCTGTCGGAGGTCAATGGGCGTGGCCAGCGATCCGGCAACTACTCCCAGCATAAATATAATAGATTCGTTCAGCATCGAGTACATTTTTTTAACCCTTTCCTGTTTTTCCGAATTTCAGACCTGCCCAAATCCAAAGGTTTTGCAGACGACAATTCAAAATCAATTTTGTTTGAGAGATTATCATTCTGTTGGCTTGATACAAGCAATTTCAGCTTTTTCCACAACGTTTGCGCAAGTCTTAAAACAGAGACACGTAAAATTCAGGGATTGAACAGGAAATTTCCTTCATAATCTTTCGTTTCTTGTGTCTTAATGGAAACAGTAATTAGTTTCTTGCAACTCATTTTTCCTTTTCCCAGGATGAGTTATTTCATTTTCTAAACGTTAATGAAAATATTTGTTCACTGTTGATTGCAAAACTTTAGGATGTGGACAAGTATTGGGGTATCTCGGACACAGTACTAACTCTGATCAAACTGTAAAACAGGATTTTTTTGTTTATAGGTCTGTATATACGTCTAAACTGCTATAGAAAAACAATACTTTAACCGATTCCCTTATAATCCTAATTTTTACGCCGACCGATCTTTTATGAGCCTTAACAAAAAAAAATGTAAAAAAAAAAAAACGTTGTGAACAAATAGAAAGCAACTTCTTTACTCTGCACTATGTATTCTACCAGGAAAAGACATAGACTTAAAAACAACAACATCAAATTAAGCTCGTCTTTTGTGATTTCTTTCAATTTAGACAAATCTACAATTTTGTCGTATGCTAATGTGTAAATGTGTGACTTGGCGAGTTCTTAATCTTTTATTTGTATTATTAATATCTTTAATATTATTATATTTGTTTTCCGTAACTATTCCTCATTCCTTGTCATTTTTTGTGGTTGTTGTTGTCGAACCCGTTTAATGTGAGCGAGAAGTAGCTGTGTAACAATCTGTTATGAAATAAATGCCCGTTTTAATTTCCCATTTTTCCTGTAAACGAGCTCGCCCTCCAAATACCTTGTTTGAATATCGACCTTTTTTTATATAAAACCCCGTATTGAGATAAAGTTTTAACTTTTAAAAGAAACTTAACTATTAGAACGTCAATGAAAAATTTATGCCTTGACTGTCGTTTATCTAACTACTATAATCGTTTCCTAGATACACGTGTATAATTGCAGATAATTAAGAAAAACAAAGTTGTCTAAATCTTTTTCTTGGGATTCTTAAAAAGCGGTATTGAGTAAGAACGGGTAAAGCAGCATGCCTTTGAAAGAGATCTCTACAATTTGAATAGAGTTTGCAATATTCCTTAGTTACATAAGAACTACTTTTTATGGTGTAGACATTCAATGGACTCAGTGGTTAAGCCTCCGATGGCAGTTTGCACTCGTTGAACTTTAAGACGACCTCAAAATTTCGTCTGTTATCTTAAGCTATCAAAGCTGACGCTTTTCTAGCTAAAATACACCCATGCTTTAGCCAACATGTATTAAACAATTCCTGAAGTACATAAAACTTTTCAACTCAAAATGAAAATGACTACTTTCATGTTAGTCCGCGTTTTCTATATTCCCGATGAAGGCCTCTTCCACAAACTTTCAACCTTTTTCATAGAATAAAGGACGTCACAAATTTAATAAGATGCGCCTCAAGGAGAATGGTTATTTGGTTTAAATTGATATCTTTGGAAGCCCTATTTGGTAGCGCGATGAAATTTTAGTTTCAAACTTTGTAGTATAATAAATTCGTTATACGGTTTCCTGCCGGGATATGTGATGATTAATTCCATGCTGGAGACAATTATGTCAACCCTCGCCTGCAACTTGAGCTGTTACCCTGACCTTGACATCCCCCCCAACAAAAAAGAAGTCAAATTATACTTCTTCTCACTGCACTAAATAATTTTGAATCGCACAAACAGCGCGCAAAACACGAAGCGTCATTGTGACAGGTATCTTTTGGTATCTTAAAGTTCAAGGTTACGACCCAGGGTCAAATTTTCAAATCGAACTTGTTCGGGGCATAAATACTGCATTTATGAGTGTGTATAACAGTCATTTGACAAACTACAGATATTGCCGTTTATTTTCATGCAATTACCATAGGATCTGAGCAGAAATGCATCTTTCATTGCAAGTCGAAGTTTGAGTGAAATCTCAATTGAGTACAAAAAAAGTTTTAAAATCTCGGGGCCTGGTAGGCTCAAGGCTATAGTGTAAGGTCAAGGTTTTGCTTCAACAAAAACTTCTTCATTTATGAGGTCAGATGTGAAAGGGATCGATATATCAAAAGTCACGAATTAAAAAAAGTCATAATAAAGAAATTGCAAGGCCTGTGTAAATAACTGTTCACTTTTTCTACCATTTTAATTCGCGGATCGCAGGCCATGTAGACTGATCTCTTACATGGCGATTCGACATGTCAGGGTTCAAAGTGTTTATTTATTTGATTGGTCAGTAAATTTTGTTAGACAGCGTCGATCCGTCAGTTGTACAATTTCACATATTACCATACGGCAAAATTTTAGACTGGTCCAAACTGAAGAGAATTTCAGACGACAATTCAAAGATTATGAAATTTTATTTTTCAACTTTCTGGGTAGAAAACGACTTTTAAATGAAGCACTTTCTTTATTTTATACAATCTTTTCCCTATCGTTTTTCTTGAGGGGCGTCAGAGAGCGTCGTGGTGTGGGAATGGGTTAAAATGTTCACCATGACCTACTTTAATAATGTTGTACCCTATCTTTCTCAGAGTGGCTGGTCTAAATCTCAAAGTTTTGACACTGGATAAATTTGCCGATGGACTCTGGTATAACATGACTGAGACAGAAAGAAAAGAAACAGATCCTTACATCATCAATAATAATTGGATTATAGGTAAGTTATAGAAGAATTGCTAGTTGTGTTGTTTAACCCATTCGCAAACTACCCAACTTTTTACGACCTTTTAGAAAGGGTGAAAACAATCACTTTCTTCTTTTCCGACAATGTTTTCTACCGTGTAGGTCGATTACTTTTCAAATTGCGCTCTAAATGTTATCTGCAACTTCTTTCGAATCGGACTAGACTAAATTTCGAAAATCAGAATGTCATTTATCGTATGATGCTGCAGTTATTTTTATCTTTTTTATATGATAAAGGGCTAACTGACCCCCGCTGGCCACACCCACTGACTTCGACAGGAAGCTCCACTTCGATATAAAAAGGCGTTCACAAAAATGCTTCACAAAAATGTCTCCAAATGTCGAAGATCAAAATTCACGTCCGGTATAAATGGGTTTACTTCAGGTCTATATGAATGATTTGATTTGTCGAATGATTCTTTGATTGACAGCAGCGATTGGTCAATAGACGGATCAGCGTTGTAAACCAGAGAAATCTGTCGAGCAATATATAGGGAATATTAAAACAGTGTCTTTTTCTATTTGTTGTTATCGTGTTCGAGAATCGTGTGTAGGTATTTTTATAGGATGAGACCGAATGTCGAATCCAATAAAAATACCTACACACGTTTCGAGATTATTCAAGCTGTAGAGTTACGATGTTTAGGTCGCCAACTTACCATTATACTTTTTATTATATGCTATTAGCCATAAATTTGAAAAATAACGCCGTTAAAATCAAAGTGTAACTTCCTGTCTGAGTGAATTGGCGGGACCAACGGAGTAAGTGGGCGTGGCTAGCGATTAGTAACTTGTCTTGACAAAACGATCCTTATGATTAACTACAATATAGAATACTAGTATATAAAAATTGAATAAAAAAACCTCTTCTCATGTCTGGACTTCTTAACAATTTCATCATATACTTGGATGATTATGTATATTGTAGGAAACAAGAACAAAATGAAAAGAGCAAAGAAATGGAACCATTGGTTTTTGGATGAAAATATGAAGTGCAAAATGGACTTGGTGCATAAAATAGTGAAAGCTGCATAGCGCTTGTTTAAAGAAAGAAAAGGAACTGTGTCTCTGTCAAAATACTATATCATTTGAGCAAAGCCTTATCATTTAACATTTTGTGAATACCCATATACAGTCGCACTACATTTAATAATTTTCAATTGCTGGTTGCTTTCTGTGTTATGAACGACGAAGAAAACATTTTAATTTGAGCATAGTTCTTAAGGAAAACGCATATCATAATGTTTCAATTCATTAAATGTTTTTGTGAGATTTTTTCACAGTAGTATCAGTAACTGTTCACCAAACAAAATCTTAGAGTTCGTGTTTTACTTAGGCTTTATATATTCTACATTTTTGGCAACGTAGTCCTGATAAAGTTCAGATAAAACAAACGTTCTGTAAAGTTCAAAACCAAGTCTTCAACCGCCTGTTATTTTCATACGTTAGTGAAATTGTGTTTATTAAGTTCAACATCTGTATTTTCTTTTAAAATCAGTGGGAAAAAACGAAACTTAAACTTTACAGGTATTCACAATTGGAAATAGTACACGCAACGTCAGCATAATATCTATTTAAGAAAAAAAAAAGTTCAGAAATGGGGATTTCAGTATACTTTTCTCGATCGAACATGCGTTGTTCAGTCAAAGTTCAATGGACTGGAATACATTTCTCATGGCAAACAATAATTAATTCGAGAACTAGTGTACCCCAAATCGGGTCAGTTGCTGACCGTCCGAGACCCGGAGCAGTACGAGTGAAGTCACGTCGGGATTATCGTGAAATACGACTGCACAATCTCTAAAACAGATAAACATCGACCGGTAGGATTACAACCCAAAATGTTAGGGACCGTTTGTGAGAAGCTGGACTTTAAATTCGATGTTCACATAATAGATTGCTTCATCGGCGCAACACCGTTGACATGGGCCACATTGCAGCTAAGGTTCAATCGAAGCTAAGGGATCTCGATTGTCGTTAGTGACGAGTTGCGGAAGGCTAATGGCAGGCTGTGTATGTATCGCTTGTCTCGAGAACTTCATGCTCAAGCATGTGTAAGAGAGGTGGTAAGATTTTGAAGTGGGATGGTGAGGTTTTGGTGCTCAAGGACGTTCCCTCTTGTTGTTGTGCAAGGCAACTGAACAGAACGGGAATCGGACTGTGCAAGCTTTTTTGCTCCCCTTTATGCAAAAACATGATCCTTGTCTTACGTGTCCGCACGATAATGCGAGGCCAAACACAGCATTTCTAACGCAAGATTTTCTTAGAAATGCCGGCTATAAGTCCCCCACCGGTAAACGGTTGGGGACTTTTTGTTTTCTCGATTCCGTCTGTCTGTCTGTTCGTCCGTCTATCTGTTCGTCCGTCACACTTTGGTCCGGAACATGTCTCCTAAACCATAAGTGCTAGCAATTTGAAAAAACACACACTTATAGATCACAATGTGGAGAAGTGTTGGGTACAAGAACCATTACTCTGCCATGGCGACTTTTTGAAGTTATTTCCCTTTGTTGTTTTACCGAATAAACCTCCAAACCTTAAAAGCTATCAATTTCAAACTTGATACACTTAAGGATCAAATGTGGAGAAGTGTCATGTACAAAGCAGTAACTCTGTCACGCCCACTTTTTTTTGAGTTATTGCCCTTTGTTGTATTTTACTTTTCATATCTGTTACTCTGCCATGTCCAATATTTGAGCTTATGACTTTTGTTGTTTTTTACATTTTTGTCCGGAACATATCTCCTAAATCATTAGTGCAAAACACTTCAAATGCGATATACTTATAGATCAAAATGTAGAAAGTGTTATGTTCAAGAACCGTTATTCTGCCATGCCCAGTTTTTTAGTTATTGTCCTTTGTTGTTTTTAAACAACTTCAAACTTTGTACACTTGTAGATCACATTGAGGAGATGTGTCTAGTGTAAGAATCATTACTTTGCCACGTTATTTCTAGAGTAATTGTCCTTTATTATTTTTACCTTTACATTTAATCTAGACCATTACTCCTAAGTGCTAGCAACTTCAAATTAAATACAATTTTAGATCACAATGTGGAGAAGTGTCACGTACAAGAATTTTTACTTTGCGAAACCTATTAATTGAGTTATTGTCCTTTGTTGTTTTTACCATTGCATTTTTGTCCGAAACATATTTCCTTAACCATTAGTGCTAGCAACTTAAAACTTTATACACTTACAGATCATAGAATTGAAAAGTGTCATGTTTAAGAACTATTACTATGCCATATCACCTATTTGAGTTAATTCCCTTTATCGTTACGTCCAAATTTGGTTCACTAAACGTCTAAATTTGGTTAACACCTCCAAAACAGTCCAAAATTTAGACTAGGACAAAATAACAACTCCTACAGACAAATGTTATTAAAGAAAGAAATAATAAGCATTAAAGTTCAAAAGATAATGAAGAAAAAGGAAAAAACGATAATTAATGGTATTTTCCTCTTTTCATTTAATCTTGTCCAAAGATTACTCTTTGACACGTCAAAACCAGGTCTTGTTTGGGAAAAATTTAATTGTAAACAAGAGCCATGTCGGACATGGCCATCCCCCGCCTTCAAGCTTGATAGTAAACTGAAGCCAGTTTGATTTAGGCTTCTTGTGCACTGCATTTCTTCTCAATGAGTTCGATAATAGCTATTACACTTTCAGAGATATGCTAAGGACAAAATCTAAGTCTATAAAACAACAAAGGGCAATAACTCCAAAATTATGCAAGCAAGAGTTGTGGTTCTTGTGCACTGCACACTGCTCCTAAACGAGATCTATCCACCTATGAAGATTCAAGTTAATAGCTATTATACTTTCAGAGATATGCCCCGGACAAAATTTTAGTCTTTAAAACAACAAAGGGCAATAACTCCAAAATTATACAAGGAAGAGTGTGGTCCTTGTGTACTGCACTTCTCCTCAATGAGATCTATCCACCTATGAAGTTTCAAGTTGATAGCAATTATACGTTCAGAGATATGCTCCGGACAAGTTTAGTGACGAAGGACGGAATGACGGAAGGATGGAAGGACGGATTGACGGGCGTAGACCATTACTATATCCCCTTCGCCGAAACGGCGGGGGATAAAAAGACTTTTTTTAATCCGGTGGGGAACTCCTTTATTGCATTGCAATACGACATCCATTTGTTTAGTCTTCGAATGGCCTTTATGCAGTCCTGAACTAAGCATAACACGAGACAAAGCCTCCGTGTCCGGCAGCAAGTTAATCCACCTCAGACATTAGCTCTACCACTCGAAATGTGTTTACCTCTACGTGTACGAATAATTGATAGATATTTTGTGGTCTGGATGCACAGAAAAACCCTTGCTGTATATTTAATAAAATATTTTGGTCGCAAAAATTTTGTGTGTCAAGTTTTCATTTTTGCTCAGTATATTTCTGATTAGATAAGTAACGTATTTTACTGTAAAAGGTTACAGCACCTTTAATCACGAAAATACATCTTTGAAATATTTAACAAAACAAGGGTTTTTGAAGTTTACAGCCCCAATAATTTTCAAGATTTTAATCATCGCCTTTAAATGGTGCACATTTGTTAGTAAGCATTAAATACTTTGTCTAAACATGGAATTGGGATAAATAGTAAAGTTTAACTAAGTTACATACTGTTTTATATTGCATGGCCTACTTTTTCACTGAAAAATATACTTTTTTTCCCAAGTCCAAAATCTCCCTAATACCTAAAGGAAAAGGAGATAATATTGTCAATATCAGTTGTAATGCAGATTAATGATGGCAAATAAATAGAATGTAGTCATAGTTATGTGATTTAATGGAAAATCAAATCCTGAAATCACTGTTGGAAAGTTGCTAGCTACTATATGGAGTACACAAGCTATAGCTTTATTTCATACTTACTGCATGCATTTCTAGTGATGATTATTTGTGTATCCATTACGGTATTGTATAATACATGATATTTGGGTGTTAAACATACCTTTCGTATTTCTCACAAATAGTTAAATAAGAAGTTTTTTTTAATTTACCCATATCTGAAGGAAGCAGAAAATTCAAGAAATATAATCATATTATTTCATTTTTGGTTAATAAATATGCATGTCAAATTGAGAGCACTAACTATCGATGGTATCATCATAGTACTTCAATAACAGTAGAGTTTTTATAGAGTTTACTAATCAGGGGCGTCAAAATAAATGACTTCCAGTTCAATGGAAGTGGAATAGAACTCTTTTTATGTGTGTGTGTGTTTGTGTGTGGTTTTTGTTTGTTTGTTTGTTTTGTTGTTGTTTGTTTGTTTGTTTGTTCTGTTTTGTGTTTTTTTTTGTTTGTTTTTTGTTCTGTTCTGTTTTCTTTTCTTTTTTCGATTACGATTTTTACAGAGAAAATTAATGATATTTTCCATTTTTTCCATAAATTAAAGTAAGATTAAGCTCATGTAACTTTTCACAACAGAACATTAATTTATTTCATTACCTTATCTTAATTTTGAAATCTTTGCTTTTGGGCGTCAAAAACCATGTCTCAAGGCTACACTTTTAGAACAAAATATCTAAGAGTTATCTCTCAATATAGGTTATGTGCTAACTAATAAGTCAACTTTGTCTCAGCGATTGCCTCATTCTCCAACTATATTTGAATAATTTTTTGAAGGACATACGTCTGGAAATCATTTTCAATATTTGATTTGCGCCATTTCTATTTCTGCTGAATGTTCCAATACACAGATCCTGCACCCATATGGATAGAAATTACCAATAGCTCGAAAATAATATATGCAAGTTATCCGAATTTCCTCAGATACGATTTAATGTCAAACATATGTTGTTGTGATTTTGGCGGGCGGGGTCTTTCCTTTTTGTCTGTGAAACTACCATAAACTTTACTACTGTAGAGGTTAAAATCGGAAAAATATTAAAGCCGTTTATTAATATAAATATTTTTTATGAGCAAGTTATGGGTTCCACGTTATATGGTCAATGCCGGTATTTCGTACTGGCCCTTGATTTCCCTTAAAAAAATAAGAATGTCCGTTTTTGATTGGTAATTAACCCTGCCAGTGTGTTTGTTCGTTTTTTTTTTTTTGAAAAACTTGCATAGAAAAGTACATTGCAGGGTAAACATTTTATCAGTAGCTGGGTAGCCAGCACGAAAATCAGTCAGGAATTCATTAAACGATTTTCTTGGGTTGGTTTTCTTAGTTTGGCGACCTGCTGCTGCCATAGCGCAGTTGGTAGTGCGTAGGACTCCTAGTCATAAGGTTCCGGGTTCGATCCCTAGCCTCGGCAAATTTTCGCTCTTACATTTGTGTTCCACTAAGTGGTGGATAATCGTAAACCGAAGTGGGATGAGCAGCTGGAGGCTCTGTCAGGCTGTTGTGTTAGTACTGATATGAGAAATACAGGGAATTTGTGGTAAGGTGCTTAAGCCACCGCTATATTAATGAAATACTGTTAACGTAGGCGTTAAGCCCCGTTTAATCAATCAATGATTTGGCGACTTACACGTCATACCTACAGCTTTTCTAAGTATAGGTTACCAACTAACCATATTCCTTTCATGTCACAACGCATTTCGAAGTAGTTCTTCCTGTTGGAGTCAGAAGTGAAGCCAGTGAGGCCAGTGGAGTCAGCAGGGGAGAGGCAAGTGGTGCTTCAATTTGAGTATTACATGTATTCCACGTACAATGTTTTACAATATATTATTCGTTTAGTTTATAATTGAAATTCCTTAGAGCCGGTTTTTTATACGGAATTTCTTAGCATGTTAGGAAAGTAATCAGTAGTTAGAACATCATCGAGAAGCGTGTTTAGAGTATTGTCAGCGTGCGAGCAAATTGTCGTAAATACAGCTTTATTAAAGCTGTATTTACAACATTTTGATCGCTCACCGACACAGGTATATTGTAGACTGGTCCGAACTCAGGGAAGTTGCAGACGACAATTTTTGTTTCATTAGTTGGTAGAATTTAAAAAAAAATGTCTCTTT
Source organism: Fragum fragum (assembly GCA_946902895.1). Classification (NCBI taxonomy): domain Eukaryota; kingdom Metazoa; phylum Mollusca; class Bivalvia; order Cardiida; family Cardiidae; genus Fragum; species Fragum fragum. Next base: position 44,696,140 of record OX336373.1, on the reverse strand, counting down.
GGAGCAAAAAACTGTGGAAAATAAAGAAATTGCTTGTCACAAGCCTTTTCTTTCTTTTCCGCAATACTTTTCAAAGCTTTTTTTTATTATCAACCCATTCCAAAACAGCAAAATTTTAGACTGGTCCAAATTGAAAAAAGCTGCAGACGACAATTTCAAGTTGATGGAATTTTGAAGTTTTTCGTCTTTTTGGATAGAAAACATCGTGGATAATGAAGAAATTGCTTGATACAAGCAATTTCTTCATTTTCCACAATGTTTTCCAAAGCTTTTTTCTCGAGGGGCGTAAAAAGGAGGGATTGAGTTGGAATGGGTTCAGTGGTGTCAAAAAGCGCAGTGTGTTGGAATGGCGTTTAGTTCCCTTTGAATATTTTCCTAGAATACTAGAGCAATTTATCATGTACATGTACATTTTTAACTGGTGGTAAGCTTTTGTTGTTGCGTACAGCAAGAGTTAATCAATCGATGATATTGCCGAAATTGGTTAATTATGAAGTCTTGTCGTGACATACATGTATATAGAAACTAAGTTTTGTATTTGATTGACATCACGATTCTGCTACGATTTGCGTAAGATAGCGACCTAATGTATATTTATACGTGTCTTTAAATTGGGAAAAGTAATGTATATTTATAAGTATCTTTAAGTTTGGAAAAGTATTCAATTCAGGAGACAGAGTGTCTAGGCAGTTTTCTTGGCAAAATGATTGACTAATCGCGGTTGTCACCCACCAACTTATCAAATCACTCAATTGCATCGGATGTGAACTTTGAACTCTGAAGCTTGCCGACATTAACGTGAAACGTGTTTGTTAGTTTGGCGATCTAAACGCCGTAGCTACAGCTTATTCGAGCCCTAGTAACTACGTACAGGTCGATAACCAAGGTTTTTATTCTTTATCACATATTTTTTTGTCATAAAGTGTGCAAAATAACACCGTATAATTTAATTTTAAGCTTCGACTATCAAAAACGGGCGTTCTGATTGGTCGAAAAAAATTATTCATAACTCCATGAACGAAATTTTGAGCACGCAGCTATGTTGTATGATTCCGCACATAATAGTCCCATATAAAAAGGTATCAAAATTTGTTAAGGTTTTGCTATTTCCACTCGATCCTATTAAATTTTAAGAAATGAAGAGTATATTTTTCTTTTTTTCGTGGGCTCTTATGAACCAAAAAACCTTATCAAAATACAAATACAAATCGTTTATTGTTCAAATCATACACATACATATGATATACGAACATAACAAAATAAACTGCTTACATACAATACATTCAGATAGTGACGAGAGAAAGGTACTAAATGCGAAGAGGGGAAAAAAGTCGGGAAAGGAGGGGAAAAAATTATATTATTATTAAAGGGGCCATTACCTTGGTCAGATTGTTTTCATGAAAAAGATTATATTTTGGTGAAAAAGACTATAGGGCAGAAGATTACACGCATTACCCGATAGTATATTTGTCGATTTTGATTGGTCAAGTCACGCGATGACGAAATTTCATTGATAAGGTTCGATAAACAAGCATGTCCATGAGAAAAGTCGCTGTGTTTTGCCCAAAAACTTTTGTTCTGTTTCAATATTTTTTTTTTCGTTTATAAAGTGTTACTCCATTCAGTGAAACTTGATCTATGGATGTATACTGTGTTGAATGGATTTAAGATAAACACCAACCCGTCTGTGAGTAGTTTTACGATATTTTTTACAAAAAAAGATTATGTAGATTGGCAGCAATCCGGTGGTCAATCAATTCTCATAAAGAATTATTTGGTATGAGTTAATTTGGTAGTTAATTTCGTCACTATTTGAAAAATAATCATTTAGTAATGTAGGAAATGTAGAAAAATATTGTGGAAAAAGAAGACACCGCCTGCTTCAAGCGATCAATTTCTTCTGTTTTCACATCTTCCCATTTACGAACTCACAGTGGTGCAAGTAATAGGGATTGAACAAAACTTTTAGAACTGTCCAAATTCAATGGTTTTGCAGACAACAATTTAAAGTCGATTTTATTGTAAATCAATTAGTTAATAGGGTAGAAAATACTATGGGGAAAAAGAAGAGGCTGCTTGTTACAAGCAATTTCTTCCTACGCCACGATGCCTTCTAAAGTATAAAAAGACTGGGACGTTAAACCAGGGATTGTACAGGAAAGGGTTAATATTAATTTTCACTCTGATAACAATTACTTGATCAACTTCGCGTATTCATACAGTGTGATTAGGTTTTTCGGTTCATACCTCCATGAAAACAAAAAAATATTCTCTTAATTGATATGGAGGTGAAAGTTCCTGTTGGGGACAGTGGGCGAGACCTGCTGAGCCTTTTGGCAGGGCCAGCGATCCGGCAATTCTAAGCTCATTCTTTATCGATGGTGATAAAAGTGCTTTTTGTTTACAAACACAGGATCAACCCATGTTATTGAAAACGATTACAATTTGGCAAATATTCGGTCGGATACCGTGGTCTAGTGTTTAACCCATTCCCACACAAGCCCACCCTTTTACGCCCCTCAAGAAAAAAAGCTCTAGAAAACATTGTGGAAAATGAAGAAATTGCTTGTATCAAGCAATTTCTTCATTATCCACAATGTTTTCTATCCAAATAGACAAAGAAAATTTAAATTCCACCAATTTGAAAATATCGTCTGCAGCTTCTTTCAATTTGGACCAGTCTAAATTTTTGTTGAGTTGGAATGGGTTAAAGCAGTCGTTCTGTGGCTAGATTGGACAGAGTTCGATCCCTCACTTCGGCTCTGATTTTATTGTTTGTTTCCTTAAACCGTAAATACCCGTGTTATTGTTTTACTGTTATCAGTTCACATTTGGTACGAGACTGTGTGTGTTCGTTTGTTTGTAGAAAATACTACTTTCTTTGTTCCCCTTTTTTCAGAGTGCGTGCGCTTATTTATTCGGGTGGATCAAATACGCCACCGAAAACGAGCCTTAAGTTTCAATGGCTCAACGTATATGCGTATAAAAGATACTGTGCGTGACATTTCCAACCATTTCGCATGTGCGTGACTCGCACACATTGAGCAACCTGGACAGCCATTCGGGGCATTAGGACGTTCACTGATTTCTTAAAGAAACTTTGGCTCAGTATCTATCTACAGAGCGCAGAGTGAAAACTCTGATCAGACTGTGCGGATGCACAGGCTGATCTGAGTCTTTACTATGCGCACATGTGTAATCACACATTTACCCTTACCCACCAGGTAAATGGTATTATTGGATTTTCAAATCCGGGAGAATCGGGAAGACACCCATTACATTAGGTTTATTGCCGATTCTCCCACATTATAAAATATCGATAAAAAGTCGATACAGGTAAGGTGCGAGATAATCCCTGCCTTGGGCTAAATAACTGTTAAGTTCTAAAACCCTATTCTATAAGTGTTTCAAATCGAACCAGGAATCCATTTTAACGTATGCCATACAATGTACCTTTATTGATGGCAAAAGAGAAGTGAAATCATTGTGATTAAAGGAACATTTACTTAAAGCAATTACCTCCTTTCTCACAATCGGGAAGACACCCATTATAGATATATCACGATATATTATTGTATAAATCAAGTCTATGTGGTGTCTTCCCGCTTCTCCGACATTTGAAAATCTAATAATACCATTTACCTTGTGGGAAGAAGGGGGTAAGGGAAAATGTGTGATTACAGTTATGTTTAAACTGTATTCCACATGTATAATGTATTAAAGACTGTTCGTTTCAATCAAATTAATCAATAAGTGTTTAATTTGCCGAAATAAAACAACCAAAATTTAATTTATAATTATATTCAAATCTCAAATTCGGCATGAAATAAAAACAAATGAAACCTGAATTAATCAGTCAAACATTAGAACCAAGGACAAGTCATGACTACAGCTTCAACTAAATTCTGAACCCAAACTCAGAATCTACTCAGACGCTGCTGATACTTTCCTAGTGGAGAACGACAACCTCATTAAGTCGAGTGTTTCCATGTCGACCCCAAAGCCGGTTCCTTTAACTGTACACATTGTATATGCGATTTCTCCTTTTCCCACAATATTTGCTACTGCATAAGCTGGTTCCATTTCAAATTGCATCCAATTTTCATTGTTGTCTGAAAACTCTTTCAATTTGGACCAGTCTAAAAATAAAAAAAAAGTGGGAAAGGGTTAACCTCGCTTTATGTTTGCTTCTTAATGAATCCCAATTGGCAATTGCTGGAACTGTTATCATTTCCAAATATTTTAATTTGCGTAACAAGTACTGCATCCATACAACATATCGTCGGATGACCACCAAAATCTAGTAACTTTTATTTAAATAAAGCTGTATTAAAGAGGTTTTGGTCGCGCCTCAACGATACCATTGCTGTTTCATATTTGAGAAATGGACAAAAAAGTCGTCTGGAAAAAAAAGAGTTACTGCCAGATAGCATATGAATTGTGAGAAAGTGTGTAATTGCTTGTTATAAGTAAGTGTTCTTTTTATCACAATGATTTCAATGATTTCAATTCTTTTCTGCGATCAATTAAGGGACATTGTACGGCATAGCTTAAAGTGGATTCCTGATTCGAAATCCACTATTTCGGTTTGAAACGCTCTTGGAATAGGATTTTAAAACTTCACGGTTATTTAGACACGGGAAGTGATTACCTCACACCTTACCTGTATCGATTTTTCATCGATACGTGTATTTTCAAATTTAGGAGAATTGGGAAAAAAAACGTTTATGTCACGGTGTGTATTTATCGTCGCTACCGTAGCTCATGCCCATGTGAGCGACGCCCCCAGAAGACGGTAAGTTGTTACGGGGGATAGTGCAAGGATACAGGACGAAACCGCTTAGACCCCACCTTGTTCTTTAACGTGCTCGGTGGATAGCACCATCACACGGGGCCTCGGTTTAACGTCTCATCCGAAAGACAATTAGTTTGTTGGTTGATATGGTCAGCCAAGGCCTCGAACCCGTGATCTTGAGGCAAGTGCTCTACCAACTGAGCTAATCGGACTGACATAAAAACCGTTTATGTACAGGTAGTCGGTTATTAATCTGCATTACCTGTCCAAATTATCGAAACGTCCGGGTCATTGTCAATATTATCGCATTTGCATTTTGAAGCAAACATTTTAGCCAATTTTGGTAGACACAACCAGTGGTTTTGATTAGAAATATCATATGTTAAATAAGCGAGTTTTGAATGAAATGTGCGTAATGATCTTATACGTAGTTCTCTATGTGTGTAAATCAGCGTCGAAATTTTAACACATTTGAATCTAAGCACATTTTACCGCCATACTCTTATATACGTGAGCTAGAGCTTAAAGGCCCGAATGAATCGGTTGCTTACAAACAAAATTATATTTTTCTTGATGAAACGACTCATTTTAAATCATCAGGATAAAACGATGTCGTCGACGTGCTGACGTCACGTTGATTTAGTACACACAAAAAAAGGGCTAAATTAACAAACTCGAGGGTTTTTTGGGGGGCTACAAATCTTGATGAATTTGTTATCGTGCGATCGTTCTGGGTCTGTTCAATCTAAAACTCATGTCAAAAACAAATTTACCATGATCATAAAGCAATAGAGAAATGTGTTTCTGTCAGGTGTTTCATCATAAATAGTTGACTTTCTAAAAATTCATAACATGCTTGGTGGAGTTGACAATGTTGTTTTATGATATGTTTAAGGAATTTGCATAAATGCGTCGTATTTAAGTAGTTTGGTATCAAATTTTTCACCGTATAACTGATCTGAATACAGTCATTTTCAATACCCATAACTTTTCTCTTTTCTTTAGGTCTCAGTCTACGGTTTTACGTCTCTTTCCTTTGTCGTCAACCCTGATATTCAAATGTTGTGCTAAACTGTTCTATCAAACAACAATCTGCAATAGAACAAACATGTTCTTTGTCAGAATAGGATGTAATACTAGAAAAAAAATTACAACATATCATACAGATACCCTATAAAAGGGGCTATTCAACATCCGGCCTGGTCAACAAAACCGAGCGTAAAAGCGCGATTTCGGCCTGACGCAAGTTGCCGCACAGGCCAAATTGGAAATGATGGCCCGCAAACTACTTCATTTCTGGATAGTAAAACCAATCTAAAACTGGCAAATGCAGTCAAAAATACCATGATTCCAGCTTCTTTTTTTCACTATCTCAGTGCCCATTCAAAATTGCCTGCACTGACAGCCAAAATCTGCAAAACTACCACCTTGCACTTCTGGTTCAGCCGAAAACAGCTGCACTTTCGAAAAGTCATGAACCTTTAGTTTCACATTTGCAAATGGTCTCTTTTTCATGTTTTAGAATCTTTTAGAACAGCAGTTTCCACTATTACTTATAAATCAGCAGTCCAAAACGACATTTTCCTTCTATTTGAGAAATTGACTATGGCCAATTCGAATATTTCCATTAAAACCGTAGTCTGGCACCTTATTCATTGAAAAGATTACCCAATTTTGTTGCTCATTAGAATGATACTAAATCACACTGGAAAAGATCATGTCAGTTTTATGTTTCCTAGACGAATTCTTGCGATTTTTGTTTGCTTGTTTCATGTTTTCTTCTTCTTTTACACATTATGATTCTTTACTTTTTTTTTCTTTTGCAGAATCTTGTCCGAAAATATGTGAGATAGCGATTGCGACCTGTTTAGACTTTGTATTATGATAAATAACATTCTATAGGCGTTAAAATTCTTCGCAATTATATGGAAATAATGGTCAGGCCCTTCTCTAAGACTCTTTTAAACGGGATTTCCCTAAGTTTGGTGGTTATGTCAAGATTTACACATGAATTTTCAAAATGGCTAAAATTTTCAGAATGACTGACATCGAAAATAGGATGGTTGAACTAATATCCCCGAAAAATCATGTCAGATTTTTTTTTAAAGTTTTTAGATTAGTAATTTTCAGTTTCACTAACACAGAATCAAACAAAACTGTCATTTGCCTTGAAGCGGTCACTGATTCAGTGGCAATTTAAAAAAAAAAAAAAAAAAAGAAAAAAGAAAAACCGCACAAGTGACATAGATCTAGTATTCATCCATGGTGATAGTTAGGGTGAAAATAAGGAATTCAGACGAACAACAATCGAAAATTCTCTCGAATCAAGTTTATCGTTATACAGAATGCGTTTGCTTGTTCGTCCGATATTTGTTATAATAAAAATGAGTTTGAACAATAAAAGAAAACGACGTACCAATCTGCCTGTCTATGGTTCAATGAATTTAATTGAAAATCAGGTCATACGATCGAATTTACTTAGTAGTGCATTTTTACTGCTGTTTTCTTAAAAATAGATTTAACACTATACGTTACGTGAAGTACATTCTAAAAATAAATTATGGTTAACTCATTGCCACACACTAACGCTTGCTAACGCCCTCAAGGAGAAAACCAGTTGACTCAAAAAAGTATAAACTTAAAATCATCGTCTGCAACATCGTTAAAATTGGATCAGTCAAAAGTTCACTAGGTTACTGCCCCTATATATCTATCGATACTGTCTCTCAAAGACAATGGGCTAACAGTTTAAGACCAAGTTTTGATGTCTGGTAATGTGTTGAATGGAGGCAATACCGATGTCTGCTAGAAATTTTATACAGTACGTTATTTCCTTTACAGGTGAAATAAGGTAATTAAGTGTATTATTAACGACCCATTACCTGATGACAAAGGTTTAGATTGATTAAAGTAATTTTTTGAAGTTTATATAATGTTAGAATTTTTCACTAAAATGTGTGGGTAAGGAATGAACTGTTTTTTCTAAGCAAATTCTACATTTACCAGAATGTTTTCAGAGCTTTTTTCCATCAGGAGGATGTGGTGGGGGAAAGGTATAGCAGTATAATCTCTGAAATTCTATTGAAACTTTCACACAGAGTAAGAATATAAAAGTAGTCTCAGTGCAAATGTTGTCAGCAGGTTCATGAAATTGTTAATCCCTACTTTTTCTGGGTAGAAAAAACTTACAAATTTCTTAGACAGCGTTGTTTATAATCAAAGAAAAAACGATTGATAATCTTCTTCGAACAAATTTTAGACAACTTGAAAGCATAACAATCAAATTTACTCTCCAACAGTATTTCAGTACTTTTATTAGAAAAAGAGTTTTACCAAATAAAATTTCATATGACGAGTGCATATCACTTCGTATGAATATGTAATCCTCACACGGAATGCTTAGGATTTGCGTGGCCCAACGCAGGTGGTAAAGTTGTTTATTATAAATTCTTAGTTTTACCGTTGGAATCTCAAGTGCTTGTAACTTATTCACTAAGCTTACTAGACCTCTGGTTAGCAAATGGAGTGGTGAGGATTAAATAGTCACAATGTTCTTAGACGACGGTTACTGATGCGCTAAAGATTGAAATAGTGCAGTCATAAGTCGTGAAGTTAAATCCGATCTACTACTTTTTGGTTTTGTACCAAACGTTTTGAAATGTATTTGAATTCCCGTTCAATTATTGGAATTTCTAGGGGTTACGTTAGATTCGGTTCATGGTAGAATTTATATACCGAATAGACGGGTTGAAAAAGCTTTACGCACAATTGATACTATCTTATCTAATATAAAATCGAACAGACGGGTACATGCTAGAACAGTCGCTAGTATAGTCGGTCAGGTAATCTCTATGAGTATTGTAACATGATGAGTGCCAGCACTGTAGTTATGCAGTATTCTCGGGAAATATCACGCGTCGTGAAACGTGACTTGGCCACGTTCCAGGGGGCGTGCCCTGAGAGTGTTGTATAACCAGTGACTGAGTATAAAAGATGCTTGTTAACCGCCGCAGCCGCAGACTGGAGACTGGAGACTGGAGACTGCAGACTGGAGAATGTAGTAGAGAGAGTTAGTTAGACAGGTTACTTGGTCGGGTGTAAATATGTAAATAAAATGTAGCTGATAGTAGCTGATAATGGACGTTGTGTTGCCTCTTTAATTATTCTACCTGTACCACCTCCTTCGCTCTCGCCGTCGCTGTACTACATGACGCTTTTGTGGTGCCGCCGAACCAGGATCTGGGTTGAATTGAACTGAACTGTTCCTGCTGTAGTTTTGCTGTGCTGAATTGTGATTGGTGGAATTCGAGAACCGTAAGTTGTCAATTTTGCATATTCTTTTGCGTAGGCATGGCAGAATTATTAGAGATCGCAAGATCTGTTGAGGGACAGATCAAGAACTTAACAACGGCAGTGGGGGCCCAGGGGGTGGCGAAGATAGTAAATATTTTCGATGGTTCTGATCCGAAGCAATTTAAACAATGGATCAAAAGCATAGAAAAATATGCAACACTTACAGGAGTAACAGAAGACTCTGTTAAGTACATTGCATATCAGGCATGCAGTGGCCCTGTCAGTGACTTTTTAAAACGTTATTACGAGCAGAATATAGGACATAATTGGGATCAAGCAAAGACAGAATTACGACTTAGGTTTGGGGAGGTTGTTGACCAGCAACATGCATTGTTACTTTTACGACGGGTTAAGCAAAAATCGGGAGAATCAATTCAAGTTTATGCTGAGAGATTGTTAACTCTCGCTGAGGACGCATTCGATGGACCTGATCAGATGCAACGACATCTGGTGGGATATTTTATTGATGGACTAGCACAGGACTACATGAAAATGAAAGTCATGCGTGATAATCCGCCGACGTTTAATGAGGCTGTGAGAATCGCCACAGGTGAACAAAATTTGCGAAAAAGATTTACCCTTAGGTTAGGACAACAAAATGCGCAAGCTAGAGAAGAGACACCTATGGAAATAGGTCACTCACGATCTAAGTTGTTGAAATGCCATTATTGTAAGAAATTAGGGCACGTCATAAAAGACTGTCGACTGCGAAAAGCCAGTATAAATGCTACTTCCGAAAAGCCAAAATATCAAAATAATATGGAAAACGTTAAATGTTATGCGTGTGGGAAATTTGGACACATTGCTAGAAATTGTCCAGAGAAGCAAACACAAAATAACTCTTTAAACTCAAATGCTTCCCACATGTAGAAGCCGGTGTGGGAAGAAAATCAGAAGACAAACTGAAGGCAAAATTTGCGAAAAAGAATAAACATACTAAAAGGAAATGTATTCAAATTAATTCAGTTAACAAAGGACCTAATTCTCTTCTTCTCAAATTACAAAAACAAAAATATAGAGCTCTTTTGGATTCGGGCGCTGAGGTATCTTTGATTCATAGTCGTGTTTATAATGCATTAAAAATTAAACCTAGGTTACAAAAACATAAATTAGACTTAACAACTGCTGGAAATACTCCACTTCACATCGATGGTATAGCAGAAATTGAGTTTATGTTAGGAGGGCTAAAAATGACCCATAAATTTTATGTAGTACGAGACCTTAACCGAAATATTATAATAGGACTTGATTGGCTTCAATCACGAGGGGTTCGTGTGTATCATGATTTGGGATGTATCCGGGTCGATGAGTCATATGTTCCGCTTGTAGATGATATACATATATCTTCCGTTGCTAGGATGAAACATAAAACTAAGATTCCTCCACAGTCTGCCCATATTTGTCAATGTCAGGTGAGAAGGCACGTGGATCTTCCATCAGGTTATGAGTATGAGATTTCTCCCTTCGAAGTAGGTCAAATTGGCAGTGAGCCAGGCTTGTTAATGATGAATTCAATCTCTAAGCTTTCTGATAACAGGAGATTACCTGTTATGCTCGTTAACACCACTAATAAGACGTTATCTTTTAAAGCTGGAACACCTGTAGCACGTATCAGGCAAATTAAATCTACAGAAATAATGAGCATAGATAAGCAATCTTCGAGCGTGCCAATTAGTGAGAAAAGTCACGGAAACACTGATAAGAAAATTGACACTAATGAGTTAGATAAACTAGATGTTCCTCTTGAATTCAAGCCAAAAATAATCACAGTGCTGAACAAAAACTCTGACTTGTTTGCAAAAACTGATGCTGATTTGAGTCACACGGACACAGTTAAGATGAGAATAGATACTGGAACACATGAACCAATTAAACTTAGGCCTTATCGTACTCAACTGAATAATAGAAAAATTATCGATCAGGCAGTTGATGAAATGTTAGAATCTAAGATCATACAACGAAGTAGATCAGCATGGTCATTTCCAGTTGTAATCGTCGATAAGAAAGATGGAACAAAAAGGTTTTGCGTTGATTTTCGACAATTGAACAAAATTACAAAGACAAATTCTTACCCTCTTCCAGTAATAGATGACATATTAGGTCTGTTAGGCAAGGCTAGGTACTTCTCCTCTCTTGATCTGAAATCAGGGTATTGGCAAGTTAAGATGTCTGACTCCGACAAAGAAAAGACAGCATTTGCTTGTCACCGAGGTCTATTTGAATTTAACGTTATGCCGTTCGGGCTTACAAATGCGCCAGCTATCTTCCAAGAACTGATGAATAGAGTTTTGGAGGGCTTAAGTGATTTTACAACCGCTTACTTAGATGATATTTTGATATATTCAAGAACTTTAGAAGAGCACTTAAAGCACATACAACAAGTGTTTCAACGTCTTCGTGAACATGGTCTTCGTGTGAAACTCAAGAAATGTAGTTTCCTGAAGAAAGTAACAAATTACTTAGGATTTGTTATCAATGCTAATGGCATTCAGCCAGAAGAGAAAAAAGTTGATGTAATTAGATCTCTTTCACCTCCAACTAATGTGCGCGAGGTTAGAAGTTTTATAGGTATGTGTAGTTACTATCGAAGATTCATACCTCAATTTTCTAGTGTAGCTGAACCTATTATTTCTCTAACTCGGAAATACGCCAAGTTCAAATGGGACTTTAGTTGCCACTTAGCTTTTGATAAATTGAAGGACAAATTGTCAGAATTGCCCTTATTATGTTTCCCCAACGTCAATTTACCATATAAATTGTACACTGACGCAAGCGACAAATGCATTGGTGCATGTCTTACCCAGACTGTTATTGAACAAGGACAAGAAATTGAGCGTCCTATATACTATTTATCACACCGACTGAGTGACACCCAGACTAGATGGGCTGTCATAGAGAAAGAAGCATATGCAATCTATTACAGTTTGCAAAAACTGGATCATTACCTCCATAATGCTAAGTTTACGGTGTACTGTGACCATAAACCTTTAAGATATTTATTGGAGTCTCCGATCCAGAATAAGAAAGTTTCGCTATGGTCCTTAAGTATTGCCGGTTACGACTGTCAGATTGAGTATCTGCCAGGCACGATGAATTCAGTAGCTGACCTGCTTTCGCGTGTACCGCCAAACTCACTTAAGAACCAGACAGATGATTCGCTTCTAAATGACCCAGATGTGAGTGGTCAAATGTACCAAATTAATGTTCTGAACTCTAACGAGTTCCAGCCAAAACGTTTCGCAAGATGTCAACCGCATCTTGAAGACGAGGTTGAAAAGCCCCTTTTCTATGAGCCACTTGATATGATTGTTGAACAAGACAAAGATGAAAATCTGAAACAAATTAAACAAGGATTACAAAACGATACGTTATCCCCCTCTCTTGCTAAAAAACATCTAGTTCTCGATGGAATTTTGTATTACATTTCATTTACTGACTCCGATCCAACTCTTCGTCTTTACATTCCTCAACATCTTCAAACTGATGTTTTGTCTGAATATCATAGATCTTTAGGACATATGGGGATAGATAAAACATATGATGCAATTCGAGCAAAATACTTCTGGATTAATCTATTCAAAGATGTTGTTCAATATGTTACGTCCTGTTTAGTTTGTCAAACAAGGAGTAATAAAAAGACTAAACCAGCTGTTCAAGAAACTGACACGCCTCCTTTTGCGTGGGCAAAATGTGCTGTCGACGTAAGCGGGCCGTATCCTATTACATTGTCCGGAAACAAATACATAATCAGTTTCATTGACCTATTTTCTGGTTATCCCGAGGCGTTTGCGTGTCCTTACAAAAGTGCGCAAACGATGGCTCACCTCATTATAGATGAAATTGTACCTCGTTATTCCTGTCCTCTTGAAATATTGTCTGATAACGGTTCTGAGATCGTTAATCAGGTCATTAAAGAGACCTTGGCTGAATTAAATATACACCATGTAACAACGTCCTTTTACCATCCTCAAAGTAATGGTCTGATAGAACGATATCACAGAACACTAGTTGATGTTATGTCAAAGAAAATGCAGATTGAAAATGCTCAGTGGGATGCATTTCTACCTCACGTACTTTCAGCTATCCGGTTCGGTGTAAATGAATCAACAAAATGTTCGCCTTTCTACCTTTTGTTTAATAGAGAATGTGTATTACCAATCGACACAATTCTGAGGCCGCGTCGAAAATACCAAGGAGAAGACCCTCATAAAATTTCGTTAGAACAACAACATAAAGCATTTCTCTTAGTTCATCGAAATAGGAAAAAAGCCAAACAAAAACGAAATGAGTAAAAAAACCGAAAAATTGATGACGTCAAACTTCAGGTTGGTGACCCCGTTTATCTCAAAAACCACACTCGTAAAAATAAATTGGACATTAAATGGCGTCCTTATTATCGGATAATTGAACAAACATCACCTGTTACTTTTATTATCAAGCATCAATTAGATGGAAGCACGACCAAAGCTCATGCTGAACACCTGCGTTTAGCTAATTTAGAGGAATGGCACGTACCTGTAGATAAGTCAGGCCGCCAATTATGACCAAGTAATTACGTTGTTCCGCCTATTTCGTCTGAAAGCGATAGTTCAGATAGTGAATCATCAACTGACACGATAATTTACGATAAGAGTAAATTAGTGCGTAGGCTGAAACGTCAGCGTTCACAAAGTTCTGATGAATCAGATATACCCCTAGCCGAATTGAGGCAGAGAATAAGGTCACGAAACAAACGTGATTCAGAATCTAATTAGGATAATAATGAGAAAATGATAAGAAGTAATAGCCTTTCAGTTTGTAATCTGTAAAAGACGAGGCTTCCTTCAGTTATAGTTAAAACTGAGGCATGCGAAAAGGTACCTTCGCTTTGTTTGAACTTTGTTAAACTGTTGTTGTTTAACTTTGTTGTGCGTTAATTGTTCTTGTTTTCATTATAGGAAAGAACAATGGTTAACTTCACATTTACATTAAGCATTTTGGCAGCAATGTTATACATAAATGACAGACAGCGTTCGTCGGCCGCGTTCGTTGCTGAAGCGATAGTCATTCGGGACAATGTTATATATTATAAGACAAATGAAGTAAGCACCACTAGGGCAAAATGGCTAGCAACAATTGTAATTAATTTTGAAAATATCCAGGATCTTCTGACAAGGTTAGCTGAAGATCTTAGACGAGTTAATCAGGCATTTAATGTCGTAGAATCAAGTCACTTGAAAGGGACAGAAAATTTCAAACGTACTTTTCAAGGGCTAAGGCAAAAAGTTAAGTACTTGCAAGAGGTTGAAAAAGAGATTAAGAGTGAATTGTTTCCTCTCATGTCACTTGCGAAAAAGACTCGAAATTGTAGGAGTCTATTACCATTTGTAGGAGATGCAATGTCATGGTTATTTGGAGTAGTCAGTGAATCTGACTTAAAGAATATTCGCAATCAGGTATCATCTCTGGAATCCAATCAAAAGCAGATAGTTCATATTGTTGAGCAAAGTCTGACAATTATAAATGAGTCAAGAACACTCATTCGCGAAAACCGAAGAACAATGTCGAAAATAATCAGAAGTCTTTACGCAATGGATATAAAAATTAATTCCATGGCTCAAGAACTTACCAAGCAAATCAATGAAAACCGTCGATTTCTTGAAATATACAGTTACCTGAATCTTCTAATTAGTGAAATAACTATTCTCACACAAAATGCAAAAACATATCTCACGCAGCTGAGAGCTGATTTAGATTATTTGGCGCTTGGAAAACTTCCTGTAACGATAATTAGTCCACCGAGATTACAAAGCTTGTTAGTTGAAATTCAGAAGGCGTTGCCTGATTTAATGTCACTAATTAACGACCCCAAAACTGAGATATGGGAGTTTTATAAGTACATGCGAACAGAAACAGCCTTCGTTAATGGCAAAATAATTATTATTTTATCAATCCCAGTGATAAGGCTAGATAACAGCTATGAAGTTTTTGAGGCTATCTCAATCCCAGTACCACCACCTGTTGGTGTCAAACACCGAGGGAGAACAAAACGTACTGATTTATTGGCTAATTACAGATTAGAAAGTAACGCGTTCCTGATAGATAAAGCACGAACAAGCTATCGTTTACTTTCTGACACAGAAGTTCAGACTTGTAGTCACCATCGCACGAAATTTTGTACTTTAATAAGTCCTGAATTCCCGGTAAATGTAGACCATACCTGTTTGATTAATTTATTCATGGACGCAAGAAAAACAGACTACTGTACACCGCAAGTATCTCAAGAGAGATTGCCTATAGCTAAATACTTACTTGATACCACATGGTTGATTATTTCGCGGACGAACTAAAGTTTTGCATTGGTATGTAATGGCCTACATACTGAGGTTCATACTAGGTCGCCTGTTGACGTAATTAAGATAGACAGTGGTTGTATTGCTTCCAATAAATTCTTTACTTTATCACAACCCTACGTTGTGGGTAAAACAAATATGACTCATGAACAATACACGCAGTTAAAAATTGCAAATTTTACCGATGACGTGGTTTGGAAACCTTTTAAAGAACAATTTCCTAATGTCTCGAACATTGACATACCAGAACAACTGACGACTATAAACGACATGCCCTTGGACTTGTTACTACGTCAACTACATAATGTGCACTATGTAGACGGACATGCAAGGTTTAGTTTCTGGTATATTGCTAGTCTTGTGCTAACTCTGGTGGCTGCCTTTGCTGTTGTAGTTCGCTATTGTATTATGCCTAGAATTAGAAAGTTTCTGCCAGATTGCTTACGAAAAGGTGTGTGAAGCGACAACGACAGGCCGAGGATTCGACGGGAGTTGAACTCCAAACCATGGAGATCGATGGGAAAGAACCATCCACTGAGGCAGTGTCGAGCACCGACCAAAGGATACCTACACTGTATCCATACCTGTTGACCGCCCATGAAAGGGTTAATTAACATACAGAACTGTAGATAGATGGCTGATAAGAATGTCGTAGTAAATCGTAGTAATTATGTGGAAACAATTAAATTGGACACAAGCAAGTTAATAAGAATAATTGGGAGAACTATAAAAAATAATTGCCTTGATAAACTTTGATAACTTACCTATATATCCAGAAAATTAGAATATCTCTCACTTGTGCTTTAATCTTCATCCTATTTAGACGAACACCGAAAATTGGAAATTTTAAAGATGGCTTACGAAAACATGGAACACTTTCACAAAGTATCAGAAATAATTGAGCGTGTAATACGTGACAATAATTATAACCAGATGCCGGACAGATATATTGGACACCTGTCCGTGCAAGTGACTGCCGCTGTGTTAGACCACTTTAAATCGAAGGATTTTACCGGTGACGATGACGACGACGATTGCGTCCTCGTCAACACGGAAACCGATGAGGACGACGATGACTGCGTGGTCGTTCGTGTAGAGCAACCACATGCCAGTGACTGTGGGAGCTGTCTACATCTCGGAGACGATGATGGACACGAGACCGTGAACGACGATTGTGAGGACGAGAACGATTATCATGAGGAGGACGAGACTTATGATGAGGAGGACGAGACGGACGAACATTGTGAACATTGTAAATACACCGAAATGCAAGAATAATTAGTCGTGGACAATGTGTAGTGTTAAAGCAATTATGTGCAATAAATAAGGACAATATTTCTATTTCAAGGTAGGGGTTGAGTTAAGTTTTACTTTGCTAGTTAAGGTTAAAAATAAATGTTCAATTGCCATTGTTAATGTTCTCTTTTTAATTAAGTTAGGTGTCAATTAATTGTTATTGTCCTTTAATAATGTTACTTCTATTGATTATCCATTTAAGGTGTTAGGCTTCTATTTAAACTTTCAAGTATGGACATCACTCCTCTGTTGATATAGTATAGTCAAGATTCTAGTTAATTTAGCAAGTGATGTGGGTTAAAACAGGAATGCCATACAGTTTTGTTTATTTCTTTTTCTTGTATCATGACGTAATTTTGATTAAAAAAAAAATTATGTTAAATTTGTAAACCAGGTTTTACAAATTTTAAAAAGAAAAGGGCGGAAGTAACATGATGAGTGCCAGCACTGTAGTTATGCAGTATTCTCGGGAAATATCACGCGTCGTGAAACGTGAATTGGCCACGTTCCAGGGGGCGTGCCCTGAGAGTGTTGTATAACCAGTGACTGAGTATAAAAGATGCTTGTTAACCGCCGCAGCCGCAGACTGGAGACTGGAGACTGGAGACTGCAGACTGGAGACTGTAGTAGAGAGAGTTAGTTAGACAGGTTACTTGGTCGGGTGTAAATATGTAAATAAAATGTAGCTGATAGTAGCTGATAATGGACGTTGTGTTGCCTCTTTAATTATTCTACCTGTACCACCTCCTTCGCTCTCGCCGTCGCTGTACTACAGTATTGCCATAGATCATATTACACATATAATGACAAAAAAACATTGACGTCATAAAAGCACGGCATTTGGACCAATACAATCAACTGTCGGAAGACAGTATCCAACAGTTACTGTTTGGGAAATGTAATTTAGAATCTATGAATGGTTGGGATATCTATGGTTTGTTTAAATGTTCAAAAATCATGTTTTCTAATACCAGTGGAACTGGCTATGCAGGTTATATAGTAAAAATACACTGTATGGTATTAGTCATGGTATGTGGACCGTGGATGAAGCTCAGCGTTCATCGACCTGGAGAAAACTAGTCGGTGTTTATAGAGTACTGTTATCAATGTTACCTTTATTTGAAAATAGGAGTGTAAAATGGTTCACAGATAATCAGGGTACCAAGACAATTATAACTAAGGGTTCGATGAAACCAGATTTGCAGACTACCGCTGTAGAAATATTTGAATTGTGTATGGTAAAGTCTATTCGTTTAGAAGTTAAACGGATCCTTAGGACAAAAAGGCAGATTATCTTTCGAAAATTGTAAATTTAGACTATCGGGAAATTTCTTTCCACTTCTGCACTTGATACAAAATCAAATCGGTGTGTTAGAGGTGGATTTGTTTGCGTCTTCCTATAATACGAAACTTCGAGTCGTTTATTCAAGGATCTGAAACCCACCCACTTCAGGATTTGTTGCGTTTCAAAAAATTTGAGAGGTCAAATTGGCTTATTTGTACCTCCGCTTTCAACCATTACACGAGTTATACGTAAAATGCACGTGGATTCTGTAAAGACGTGCTAATTATGCATTGTTGGAAATCGTCGACTTTTTGGCTAATTTTATGCCGAAGCGGTAATTTCATAGATTCTGTAAAATTATTCTTAGATTTACCAACTGAAAGGGAGTTTTATACCAAGAGTAGAAATGGAAAGGGTAATTTTGAAAAACGCAGATTTAACTTTCACTGTTGATCGATTTTACGCGATAGTACGATTTAAGGGAAACAACTGTAATGTATGTGTTGCTTCATATGCGTATTTGTTATTTTCCTTTACAGCATACAATATTCGCAGCATTGCGATTAAGTGTTTATTAGCAGCATTGTGGTATGTGAAAGCGGTATCACAAGTTCACGTGAAAGTCGTCAGTAAGTTCTAAACCTATTTATTTTACATGGATTGGAAACAAGTTTTTGTTAACTTAAATTGATAAAAGATGGCAGTAGTTCGGTAACAATTCACACAGGAATTCTATGTTGATATAGTGCAGTATTTCATATGTACGGTATAAACACCACTAGTGTATGTAGAATAACAATCTGTTTTTAGATTTTTCAATACACGTATTCTTTCAGATTTATGAAAAAGAGATCGACAAGTTACCAGAAATTATGGTTGGCGGAGCATGCCTGCTCCCGGAGCTGTTGCAGAAGTCTAGAGCGGACAGCATTGTTAAGAAATATGGATACGCTTTTGAAAAAATCCGTAAATGGGTAATTCGTAACGGTCTGGAGATCGGGGATGTTTTTCCAGCTTACGCTTATATGGTCGCTATCTATATTGGTTCCGTCATTCAAGAATCAAATTCATGTTGTTCGGTGATATGAGCGTTTTATGCAATCAAGCGTTTTCATGAAATTAATGGTTTAGATACACCAACTGACTCTTATCTAGTAAAAATGTTCTTGAGGTAGGAGAACGTATTCTGGGGAAAGAGCAGTTGAAGAAATAACCAGTTACCATAGATATCATTTCTTCTGTGTATAAAGCTTTGTATGAATATGGCAATATTAAGTCCAGCGATAATGTGCTATTTTAGTGGGAGATTCCGGGTTTCTTCGTAGCGCAGATTGTTAAATATCAAATTATCTGATGTTGTGTTCAATACATCATATATGACCGTTTTCATTGAAAGTAGCAAAACCGACAAATATAGGGACGGTGCGTGGATTTTGATAGCAAAAACAGGGACTGAACTGTGTCCAAATGAAAATGCATCCAAGTATTCGTCATGGTCAAAGCTCTCTTGTTTGTAATAATTCTGCCACTACACCAGGTTTTGCTGTTAGGAAAAAATAAGAAAATGTCAAATACAACATGAATTATTGTTTGCTGCTTAACTCCACACGTTACAGACATTACCAAATATTCTTTACATTTTTTAAGATCAGGAGGGCGACGGCAGCGGCGAAAAGTGGTATAAAAGATAGAATGTTCAAAAGACATGGACGTTTTGGACAAAGATAATTTCAAATGAACACAATACGCTACTCTCTAAAGTCTATCAAATTATTTTTAATCTTTGTAAGAACCCTAACAGATGAAAATATACCCTATTTACATGGATTAAAATCATCAAAGTTTCTTTTCAAAAATGTGGAATGTTTGATATTTGGGATAACCAGTCGTTTCCTAAACAAGAATGGATAAGCTATAAAGCAAAAGCTAAAAGATCTTTTCATAAATTCGTGGTTTAGTTATATTGAAAATAGTGACAGTTGTCATATGTATAAACTCATAAAGAAAAAAAAATGGGTTTGAAAGATATTTAATTGAGACTCACTCTGCACAATTAAAAATAATGATTAAATTTCGAACAAATAACACTGAATTGCCTATCGAATAAAGTGTATTGTCTTGTATTGTATTGGTGGTTGAGTAAGAGTGCTAATGATGGTTACGTCAAATACAGTAATCAAGAAAGATTATCAGTTTCGCTCAGCTTAGGGCTTTAATAAACATATAATCCATCGGTGAGTTTAAACCTTTCCCGCTCTTTGGTTTCATAGGCCTCAGTCCGGGTACCACTATGCATTTCAATAAAACATTTATTGAATTCAGTTGTTGTCAAGTCCTTAGAGGGAATGGGGTCTGTTAATGGAACTTAGCTAAACAGAAGTACCTTCGTATGATAGGTCTCAATTCCTGGTGATTTGTAAAAACAAGCATAATATTACATCACTTTAACACTTCGATGACCCTTACATTGTTAGTTAAGGCTGGTTAACCTATTATCAGACGGCAAAATTTTAGACTGGTCCAAATTGAAAGGAGTTGCGGACGACAATTTAAGAATTATGACATTTGTTCAACTTTCCGAATAGAAAACGTTGCGTAAAAAGAAGAAATTGCTTGTTAAACAATGTTTTCTTGGTTGTTTTTCTTGTGTGTGTTCGGGGTGGGGGTGGGGGCTCTAAAAGCGTCGCTGTGTGGGAATGGGTTTACATGGAGGTAAAATTGTTTGAGTAAGTCAAGATCTTCGGATATGGTATTCAAGCTGTAGTTACGACATTTACGTGTCTAACCAACTATTCCTTTTTTGTTACATACTACTGGCCTTGAATTTCGCTAAATAAGGCCGTTCAAAATCAAAGTGTGACTTTCTGACGGGGTCAATGGGCGGGACCAAGGTGGTAAGTGGGTGGAGTCAGCGATTGGTCAATTAACGAATCGCGACTGTCAAACAAAGAATCATTCGACCAATCAAATAATTCATTTAGACCAGCAGTGACCTATGAATAACGAATTTTACCGATATTGTTTGAAGCCTTGTTCATGGTCTCACGACTTAACCACGGCTAATTCAAGCTGTGTCACGACGATTGGTCGTCAACCATTTTACTTTTTTTATTTACTGTTACTGACAATTAAATTTGCAACATAACGGCATTTGATATATCATTGGAACTTCTTGTTAATGTTAAGTGGGCGTAGCAAGCGACCCGTCAATTGGTAATAATGGTCAAGGTTCAGCAGTTTTATTCCGGTGCTAATAACCGTATGATAAGTTATATTGTATCGGGTACTCTCCCCCCCCTCCCTACCGGAGTCGAAGTTTATCTCAATTTGAGGACGATGTTGCAAATGAATTCGGCTGTAAAGTACAGACTTTCGATCCGTTGCATGTAATTGAGAATGGTACAAAAATGAACACAAAAACCCCTTAAAACAACGAGGGAAATAAAAGAGCTCCTTTGTCAAAACCAATACAAGCACTCCCTTGCTTCAGACGGTGTCTTTATTCAAGGGTCGCCGTCGTAAGTCAAACAGTGGATTGTCAAAGTTTACATTTAGATTGCAATTGCTATACTAAGGGAAAAAAGTTTAGCAATTTCGTACGTTACAGCCAATTTCTCCGGTGTCTAGCTTTGGATTCAAACCATATTTTCACACATAGATCTTTTATGTGTTAGCCACAGTATTTAAAAAAAATCAGATGAGTTCAAGGTCATACGTGTCTGTTGTACAGCGTCAAACATGGTAGGGGTAGGGATGTAAAAGTAATACAAAGATTTAATATCTTGTGTGTCCACCGTTTGCGCCAATAACGACATCACAGCTTCTTCTTATGCTGGAAATGAGCCCACAATTAATGGTCATAGGGATACGACCCCATTCCTGACGCAGAACACGTTCCAGGTCTCTAACGTTATTAACGTCATTCCTGTCTATTACTCTCCTACCCAGATGGTCCCAAAGGTGTTCGATCGGAGACAGATCCGTTGATTTGGCTGGCCAACCCAACACATCAACATTATTAGTGTGTAAAAGGTCCAACGTGTGCCGAGCGACATGTGGGCGGGCATTATCTTGCTGAAAAATGGTAGCAAGCCCTTGACGCAAGAACGGCAATACCACTGGCTGGACAATTTCGGTGCAGTATCGAACGGCATTTAAGTTTCCCTGAATAGCTACCAAGTCAGTCTTGCCACGGTATGATATACCACCCCAGACCATGACGCTGCCGCCTCAAAAATGGTCATGCTGGCGGGATCCATCCTTTCGCCATCACGCCTCCAAACACGTACCCTGCCATCCGCAAACATCAAATTAAAACGGGATTCATCTGTGAATAGGACCTGATTCAACATTCGTCTTGGCCATCGACGGTGTACCCTTGTCCAACTCAGTCTTGCATGTCTGTGTGCACGTGTCAAAGGAATGCCAACGTAAGGTCGACGTGCGCGTAAACGTGCCGAACGAAGTCTGCTTCTTACATTACGAGCACAGACCCGTGTTCCCGTTGCATTTCGGACCAAACTGGCTATACAAGTGCCATTGAGGAAGCGATTACGCCGTGAACACGTCACGATGTAATTGTCCTCACGTTGGGTAGTCTTATGTGGCCTGCTTGAACGTGGCCTGTCTTTGACGTTGTCTAATTGACGATACTTTGTTCTAAGTCTTGAAATGGAACTTTGGCTCACGCCAAAATGGTGAGCCACCTCTTTTACCATCATACCACCAGCCAGCATACCGATGGCTACGTTCCGTTGGTCTAAGTTAAGCCCTGGACGACGTCCCATATGAATTTATTTAAATGTTTTAATGAGTTATCTTGTTACTGATGCTAACCAATAAACTGGGATAGATATTGGGGATAAAGACTTCACGTACATGTGGAAGCACGTGCAGAACGTGTTTCAGCAAAATTGCGTCAGACAGTCTTTAGAAACGAGGAAAACGTCTTTTTGTTTCATGTCCTCAACCGCGTGTGTGTGCGTGCTTGTGTGTATTTTGTTGTTGTTGTTATTGTTACTATTTTGTTTTCATGATAATGACATTTGACATTGCACACAAACTTCCTTGTCGGAAACGAGTGGGCGTGACCCAAGGGTCTATCAGCTGCTCTATTTAAGACCCATCAGACGGGAAAATATCCCTTGAAATCACTTTCAAAAAACAGATCAGATCCAGTACGTAACAATCAGGTTTGGTATCTCAAAAATGAATGAAATGTGCATTAAAGACTAGTCTTTTGAAACTGAAAATATCATTACATGTCGGCCTGCATATTGTGTACACACCGCCCTTGATCGATACTTTTCATATTTTATAGGTGGCGCCTCTAAGCAAGACTGGCCCACATTTCTTCAAACAAGACTCTAACCGCGGTGTGCTTCCTTCGGTCAGAAAAACTCATAGTACTTCACACAAATAGACGATTATATTAATTCACAGATAGAATGAGAGAGAGAGAGAGACAGAGAGAAACAAAATCCAACCTTGAAATGCTGATTGATTGATTGATTGATTGGTTGGTTGATTGATTGATTAATTTATTGATTGATTTTTCAATTGGTTGGTTGGTTGGTTCGTCGGTTGGTTGGTTGATTGATTGATTGATTTGTTGATTGGTATTTCTCACACCAGTACTACCACTACATCCTTTCCTAGCCTCCAACTGCTATCCCACATAGGATTACGATTATCCAACCATTGGTGAGAAACAAATGTCGGAAAGGATATGTGCCGCCGCCGGGAATCGAACCATGAATGTTCCTGTTTTATGCACCTAAAAAGGGTGTTGTATATTGCACATAAAAAAGGTGTTGTTATTAGCTCACCTGCGCACGAGGTGCTTAAGGTGAGATACATTGATCATCCGCAGTCCGTCGTTCGTCGTGTTTCAACCATTCTAAAACGAAATCTCCTCCATAACCACTTTGCTAATTTCAACCAAAGATGGCAGAACTGTTCCTTAGGTGGTGACCTTTAAAATTTGTTAAAGAATTGAAATCCGTTGAAAACTCTCGTTGCCATGGCAACAAAAGTGAAATTTAAAATAAAAATCTATAAAAGTCATCTCCTCCTGACACAGAAGGTGTAGAGCCTCGATATTTTCGTGAAGCGTCAGAACATTGATTTCTTTCAGAATTGCTAAAGTCATTATCCTCGGGTCCCTAAGGGTGAAGCCACAGGGATGGTGGGGCTTACAAAGAAACAAAGAAGGATATTTAAAACGGCATTCATCCTCCCAAGCGCAA
Organism: Fragum fragum; assembly: GCA_946902895.1. Classification (NCBI taxonomy): domain Eukaryota; kingdom Metazoa; phylum Mollusca; class Bivalvia; order Cardiida; family Cardiidae; genus Fragum; species Fragum fragum. The sequence goes on along the minus strand of OX336373.1, from coordinate 44,671,831 downwards.
CGTTATTTAATAGAAATGATCCTTAGGTGGTACCTCTGGTTGTCCCTGGTAACAAAAGTGAAAAAAAATTATCTCTTCCAGAAACAGAATTCGTAGAGCCTAGATTTTTTGCATGAAGCATCAGCACATTGACCTCTTTCAGAATTGCTAAAATCATTACCCTTGGGTCCCGAGAGGTGGGTGGGGCCTTATAGAAATAAAGAATGATTTTTAAATCATTTTGCATTTTGCAAATTTTAACCAAAGAGTTGAAATCCGTTGAAAACTCTGGTTGCCATAACAACGAGAATGAAATTAAACCAGAAGGCGAACCAGAAGACGTAGAATCTGAATATTTTGCATGAGGCATCAGTAAATTTGATCCCTTTCAAAATTGCTTAAGTCATTATCCTCGAGTCCCAGGCGTGGGTGGGCTATAATCCATTCCCTGATTTCTCACATTCTCGCATGGAAGGTGTTTACGCATTTTGGGGTGCACAAGATACGAACTTCCACAGGGAATTTATCCAATGCTTCAAAAAATTGGACGAGGTGTGTTTGCTTGCAAGGAGACTACCTTGAAAATAAACGAAAATATTTAGGTTAAACCCTTTTTAGATTCTAGATCGCGAACTTTTCAAGTACCATTCATTGCAACGTATTAGTACTACTATAATTATAATACAAATTATATGAAAAAAAATATTCAAAAACAGACATACAAAAATACAAAAAAAGTTCATTTTCTAAGTCAGTTAGTATTGGTTTGTGCTTTTGTTTTCTAAAGAGAAAATGTCTATACAAACTTGGATTCAAATAGATAAATACAAAATTTGAATTTACAAGAATATAATGACAATGACCCTGTCGTATTATGCTTCTCTTGTCACAAATGAAGAATCCAATCCCTAATAATGACACTGTAGTGTTGGCATTCAACACTCTGGATTTAACTAATTATTTCATAAACAACAAGACAGGTTCTCATTTAAGCCGGCATGCACCGGAAGCCTCTTTACTAACTACAACAACAACCCCAGCATAGAATCAAAGTATTCAAGGTATTCAAATGGATATTCAAAGTACCTAATTAAAGTACTCAAAGTACTAGGCAAACACCACAGACACCATACAATGGTCGATGGTATTAAAGATTTCGTTTAATTCTTAAAGGGCAAGAATTCAAAGTACAAACCCGTCACCTGATGAGGTTTTGTAAGTAAACTGAAAGCTAAGGTCTTGATGTAGTTCTGTGGGAGATATCATAATGCAATATACAATATATAATGTTTATCGAAACCGAGTATATTCTTAAAAAGTATTTCAAAACTACGAAACATGGAACCTGGTGATAGTTCTGCTTGGAATACGATGGTAATATAAGGTTTTTTAAACAAAAGCAATGTCATTTAAGCGGCTCTTGTAATGATTACAAATTCTGAATGAAAAGTTTTTGAAATCCGTTTTCAAATTTCTAACTTAGTTTAGTTTAAACGTATTTTTTCCAACTCAGATTAATCCCTCTCGATTGTGTTTCCTGGAGAATACGCCGGTACTTGCGCCGAAAATTTCTAACTGTAATGCTTTAGACATTTGTAAGAAGTAGATTATGCTGATTTTGGAATGAAAATGGCTGTTCATAGTTTAATTTTAAAAAGAGAAGATGAACCGTACGTACCGAAAAATACCTTATTTGTTGTTTCCATGACGTATCAGTTACATCATTAGCTTCCGATAGCAATTCAGTCGTTATCGACATCCCGGGAGGACTATCCACAACAACCGATTAATTCCGATGTTTGAAAGAAGGACATATCACATTTAATCAAATCTGTAGTAAATTTAGTAAATTTAACAAAGAGAAAGGATACTTATCGTTAAATAAGTACTGGAAAAGCAGATAATTTTCCCACATCAATATTTCATGGCAGCTAGGGCTCCGATTTTTTGCATGCCTGTAGGGACCTAAAATGGCTACATCAGTACCAAGTTTGAGCTCAATCGGAGCCATAGGGGCGGAACAAGATCCAAACCCAACCTGCTCTTTGTGTATATGCTAATTGGGGGTAAAATGGCGGATTTCGCTGTTGGTGCGGATTTGGGTTTGGACCTAGCTCCGCCCCTATGGAACCGATTGAGCTCAAACTTGGTATGGAGGTAGGCATTCGAGGTCCCTACGCGCATGCAAAAAATTGGAGCCGCGGCTGCCATAGGGCCGGAGAAAAGTTCGATCCTAGAATTGGGTCAAATGCATTTACACAAAGAGCAGGTTGGGTTTGGACCTTGCTCCGCCCCTATGGCTCCGATTGAGCTCAAACTTGGTACTGAGGTAGCCATTTGAGGTCCCTACAGGCATGCAAAAATCGGAGCCCCAGCTGCCATAGGGCCGGAAAAAAACTCAATCCTAATTTGGGGTAAAATGGCGGATTTCGCTGTAGGTGCGGATTTGGGTTTGGACCTAGCTCCGCCCCTATGGCTCCGATTGAGCTCAAACTTGGTTAGGAGGTAGGCATTCGAGGTCCCTACGCGCATGCAAAAATTTGGAGCCGCGGCTGCCATAGGGCCGGAGAAAAGTTCGATCCTAGAATTGGGTCAAATGCATATACACAAAGAGCAGGTTGGGTTTGGACCTTGCTCCGCCCCTATGGCTCCGATTGAGCTCAAACTTGGTACTGAGGTAGCCATTTGAGGTCCCTACAGGCATGCAAAAATCGGAGCCCCAGCTGCCATAGGACAGGAAAAAAGTTCGGTCCTAATGGGGGGTAAAATGGCGGATTTCGCTGTAGGTGCGGATTTGGGTTTGGACCTAGCTCCGCCCCTATGGAACCGATTGAGCTCAAACGTGGTATAGAGGTAGGCATTCGAGGTCCCTACGCGCATGCAAAAATTTGGAGCCGCGGCTGCCATAGGGCCGGAGAAAAGTTCGATTCTAGAATTGGGTCAAATGCATATACATTTTACACAAAGAGCAGGTTGGGTTTGGACCTTTCTCCGCCCCTATGGCTCCGATTGAGCTCAAACTTGGTACTTAGGTAGCCATTTGAGGTCCCTACAGGCTTGCAAAAAATCGGAGCCCCAACTGCCATAGGGCCGGAAAAACACTCAATCCTAATTGGGTCAACTCCACTCCGGAATTACTTCCCGGTGGTTGTACCCTAAAGTAGTCCATTAAGAAAATTTGATCTCCTCCTTTTGTCATGCTGTTTTAACGTTTATCAACAGCAAGTTGCTTGATGTTAGGTTCTGCAGAGTGAGAGATCACTGCTGCATGTCATGCATGTGATTCAAAGCTTAATCAGGGAACTATTTCCTTGTAGAAACTGACATTTGAAGGTGGTATCTTACAAGACTTTCACTTCCGAGCCTTAACAATTTCATGGGTTGATGTGCAGAATGAAGATTTGCGAAAAACTTTATCCCTAATGATACCATTTTCCTGGCCTGTAATTCAAGATCAAAGACTGCTCTTTAAGACAGACTAAGATTTAAGGCCCAACGAAACTTTTGGGAGGAGCTACAGATTCTGAAAGTGGGCCCTTTTTGCTCTTTATTTAATGAGGCAAAAACGGACAGGAGTGTAACCTATATGAAGCAGGGTGGATTATACAAAAACGGTGATATTGGCCGTATTTTTGTGAATTTTCTTTTCAAATTTTGAACATTAATAGAATAGATAGTGTAGAATTCGATTTTAATAAAATTCTTTTATGGTAAGTGAAATTTTAATTTGAATTTTTGAAAAAACATTTAAATTTCAGTTTTCACCCTATTTGCAATACTCTGATCCCCCAGAATGCATCAATTTTGGCCAATGTTGTCATAATAGCTCGTCTGCACCTCTTGTTACCCCTGGATAGTACTTCAAATGACAACAATTCACCACTAGACGGCCAGCCTTGGGCTAACATTGCGCTTCATCAGTATTTACTCTGTTTCAGCTAGCATCAAGCCTCATCAGTGGTGTTGCTTTCCACCAGACAGAAATTGCTGTCATCTCTCATCCCATCTTGTTTTCTGTTTACTAAATCTCTATCTGTTGCCCTTTGGTCTCTAGTTCACAATCTGTGCATAATTATGTATGTCATCATTGCCCATATACCCTGTTTCATTTCTGTTTTTCCTAGCCTCATGGTATTGAAATTCCATGCTCTTCTTCTAAGAAGCTTCTTTCTGTACCAGTCAGTTTTTCTGTATTTCTTGGTCTTCATTTTGCGTACTGAAATCTGTTTAAAATGCTTTTTACCCAAACTCCAAGCCCTGTTCCTGTTATTTTCCATATTTTCTTTTTGACCGCTTTGTCGAAAGCGTTGTTTGAATGCAAATTTTGGGCCGAAAGCCTTCTTGTGAAGGTCCGGCTGAAGCTTACTCTTTTGCTTAGAGTAGCAGATGCTGCGCTGTTAAATGCTTCGCACTTTTGTGTGGTTGCCCTGGAACTCACACTGGAAATTGCACCTTCACTGAGTCTCATCTGCAAGATCACCTCTAACAATGCCTATATCATTCTCAGTCATTCAGAGATATGTTATGTTGGCAGGGCTGAGCAATTTTGAATAGGCATCCAAGCAGAAACTCCAATCACATAGAAGAGAATTAGTGGCACAGTTACTACAATTTACAGCGTAAGATTCCACGGTTTAGGCTCTTATTAAGCGCAAGTCCTTCAATGTTTTGGATATATCACCCTGCCCCCTTCTTGCCATTTCTACAATGACAGTGTTACATTGCATTCTTATATCATATCACATCTTCCCATGTGAAGTCCGTCTAACGCTTTGTATTGAATAGAAACATTCTTTCAATGAAGTGAATGTTACATACTTTTGGTTCTTGGCAAACGGATAAACGGTTTGGGTCGGCATGTCTTGTCACGTTCCATTCTTTGAGAGGGAGTTGTAAAAGTCCCGCATTCCAAGCTGCGACTTTGTGTCGCCATACGTGTGGTCATAGGTTATAGCTATTTTCTTTCGAAACATTGTGGTCTGCAGCAAAAATGATATTGCCCCTTTCATCCGTTTCTTATGAAAGTCCTGGGTGCTTCCTTCTTTTCTGTAGCTGAAATGTATTCCCTTTTTTGTAAAAGCAGTTTGCTGAAACTCATCTAAGTCTTTCCCGTTTAACCAGGTTGAATTCAATTGAATTCAATATTTTCTTGTAATGTGCAGATAATGAATTAGTAACCAATTTTGGTCAAGAGAGGCATTTTCATCCTCTTTTATACCTACCCTGCCAATGTCACCCTCTCAGTCACATGACCAGAAAGGCATTGATTGGATTGGCTGCCAGCCTATGACACTCTTGAATTTGATAAGCTTCTAAACCCTAACCCTATTTGGGTATACCCCGTAAAGAGCCCCTTTTCATTGTTTCATCATCAATGGTCCAGTGTTGGATTCAGCAACTTCTTAACTTAAATCATCACAACAACAACAAGCAGCAAAAGAGTGAACATTTCAGAAAATCTAATGTCTTTAACTCATTTCTGCACAATGACGCTTTCGGATGCCCCGAAGGGAAACAATTGGGAAAACATACATGTAGTTGAAAATGAAGAAATTGCTTGTAACAAGCAATTTCTTTATTTTCCACAATGTTTTCTTGACCTAGAAGGTTGAAAAAATATAATATTTCATGAGCTTTAGATTTATGAATTTAAAAACATTGTTGAAAATGAAGAAATTGCTTGTCACAAGCAATTTCTTCACTTTCGACAATGTTTTCTACCCAGAGACTTACTTTTTTTAAAAAATTTATACGCTTTAAATTGTCGTCTGTAAGTCCTTTCAATTTGGACCAGTTTAAAATATTGCCATCTGGTAATGGGTTAACAAAAATACACTGCAGCTATATTAATTTGAAGGTGCCAAGGCCATTTCTGATATTTTTGTGTATGGGGTACCCTTTTTGAACACTGTCCTGTTAAGCCTATTTACCTTTTTCTGTGTGTTTTTTTACTTAGACTTATTGTCAACATTCCAAATTTGTTACCAACACCAATTTAAAAGATTTTGTGTGTATTTTTGATAAATTTTTTCAAGATGATTTAACTTGGTTTAAAATTTAAATTGCATTTTTTTGGTCAATTTTGTACATTTCAAAAGCAATTTTTGACAAAGTCATCTTGTAAAGGGTTAGATTTGAAGAGAGTGTCATTTTTCTAAAGGTCACTTTTTATTTCATGAAAATTCATCCGTTATTACAAAAGTTAAACCATTTCTGTTGACCATAAGAAGAAGACCAAAACTGTCCCATTTTTGGGATAATTTAAGCAAAAGGGGCCTTGTACTAATTCTTCTGTCATTTCACTCCTAAGCCATATATTTGAAAAAAATAGAAATAGGGATTGTAACAATTAGCATATGCATAGACTAATTGCAGTTTTGTCAAAATCAAAAGAAAAAAAATGTCTTATATAGGGTCAACTCCACTCCGGAATTACTTCCGGGTGATTGTACCCTAAAGTAGTCCATTAAGAAAATTTGATCTCCTCCTTATGTCATGCTGTTTTAACGTTTAATCAACAGCAAGTTGCTTGATGTTAGGTATTGCAGAGTGAGAGATCACTGCTGCATGTCATGCATGTGATTCAAAGCTTTAATCAGGGAACTATTTCCTTGTAGAAACTGACATTTGAAGGTGGTATCTTACAAGACTTTCACTTCCGAGCCTTAACAATTTCATGGGTTGATGTGCAGAATGAAGATTTGCGAAAAACTTTATCCCTAATGATACCATTTTCCTGGCCTGTAATTCAAGATCAAAGACTGCTCTTTAAGACGGACTAAGATTTAAGGCCCAACGAAACTTTTGGGAGGAGCTACAGATTGTGAAAGTGGGCCCTTTTTGCTCTTTATTTAATGAGGCAAAAACGGACAGGAGTGTAACCAATTGGGGGTAAAATGGCGGATTTCGCTGTTGGTGCGGATTTGGGTTTGGACCTAGCTCCGCCCCTATGGAACCGATTGAGCACAAACGTTGTATAGAGGTAGGCATTCGAGGTCCCTACGCGCATGCAAAAAATTGGAACCGCGGCTGCCATAGGGCCGGAGAAAAGTTCGATCCTAGAATTGGGTCAAATGCATATACACAAAGAGCAGGTTGGGTTTGGACCTTGCTCCGCCCCTATGGCTCCGATTGAGCTCAAAATTTGGTACTGAGGTAGCCATTTGAGGTCCCTACAGGCATGCAAAAATCGGAGCCCCAGCTGCCATAGGGCCGGAAAAAAGTTCGATCCTAATTGGGGTAAAATGGCGGATTTCGCTGTAGGTGCGGATTTGGGTTTGGACCTAGCTCCGCCCCTATGGAACCGATTTAGCTCAAACTTGGTATGGAGGTAGGCATTCGAGGTCCCTACGCGCATGCAAAAAATTGGAGCCGCGGCTGCCATAGGGCCGGAGAAAAGTTCGATCCTAGAATTGGGTCAAATGCATATACACACAGAGCAGGTTGGGTTTGGACCTTGCTCCGCCCCTATGGCTCCGATTGAGCTCAAACTTGGTACTTAGGTAGCCATTTGAGGTCCCTACAGGCATGCAAAAAATCGGAGCCCCAACTGCTGTAGGGCCGGAAAAAAGTTCAATCCTAATTTGGGGTAAAATGGCGAATTTCGCTGTTGGTGCGGATTTGGGTTTGGACCTAGCTCCGCCCCTATGGAACCGATTGAGCTCAAACTTGGTATGGAGGTAGGCATTCGAGGTCCCTACGCGCATGCAAAAAATTGGAGCCGCGGCTGCCATAGGGCCGGAGAAAAGTTCGATCCTAGAATTGGGTCAAATGCATATACAAAAAGAGCAGGTTGGGTTTGGACCTTTCTCCGCCCCTATGGCTCCGATTGAGCTCAAACTTTGTACTGGGGTAGCCTTTTGAGGTCCCTACAGGCATGCAAAAAATCGGAGCCCCAGCTGCCATAGGGCCGGAAATAGTTCGATCCTAATTGGGGGTAAAATGGCGGCTTTCGCTGTAGGTGCGGATTTGGGTTTGGACCTAGCTCCGCCCCTTTGGAACCGATTGAGCACAAACTTGGTATAGAGGTAGGCATTCGAGATCCCTACGCGCATGCAAAAAATTGGAGCCGCGGCTGCCATAGGGCCGGAGAAAAGTTCGATCCTAGAATTGGGTCAAATGCATATACAAAAAGAGCAGGTTGGGTTTGGACCTTTCTCCGCCCCTATGGCTCCGATTGAGCTCAAACTTTGTACTGGGGTATCCATTTGAGGTCCCTACAGGCATGCAAAAAATCGGAGCCCCAGCTGCCATAGTGCCGGAAATAGTTCGATCCTAATTGGGGGTAAAATGGCGGCTTTCGCTGTAGGTGCGGATTTGGGTTTGGACCTAGCTCCGCCCCTTTGGAACCGATTGAGCTCAAACTTGGTATAGAGGTAGGCATTCGAGATCCCTACGCGCATGCAAAAAATTGGAGCCGCGGCTGCCATAGGGCCGGAGAAAAGTTCGATCCTAGAATTGGGTCAAATGCATATACACAAAGAGCAGGTTGGGTTTAGACTTTGCTCCGCCCCTATGGCTCCGATTGAGCTCAAACTTGGTACTAAGGTATCCATTTGAGGTCCCTACAGGCATGCAAAAATCGGAGCCCCAGCTGCCATAGGGCCGGAAAAAAGTTCGATCCTAATTGGGGGTAAAATGGCGGATTTCGCTGTAGGTGCGGAATTTTGTTTGGACCTAGCTCCGCCCCTATGGAACCGATTGAGCTCAAACTTGGTATGGAGGTAGGCATTCGAGGTCCCTACGCGCTTGCAAAAAAATTGGAGCCGCAGCCGGAGAAGAGTTCGATCATAGAATTGGGTCAAATGCATATACACAAAGAGCAGGTTGGGTTTGGACCTTGCTCCGCCCCTATGGCTCCGATTGAGCTCAAACTCGGTACTGAGGTAGCTATTTGAGGTCCCTACAGGCATGCAAAAATCGGAGCCCCAGTTGCCATAGGGCCGGAAAAAAGTTCGATCCTAATTAGGGGTAAAATGGCGGATTTCGCTGTAGGTACGGATTTGGGTTTGGACCTAGCTCCGCCCCAATCAAACCGATTGAGCTCAAACTTGGTATGGAGGTAGGCATTCGATGTCCCTACGCGCATGCGAAAATTGGAGCCGCGGCTGCCATAGGGCCGGAGAAAAGTTCGATCCTAGAATTGGGTCAAATGCATTTACACAAAGAGCAGGTTGGGTTTGGAACCTGCTCCGCCCCTATGGCTCCGATTGAGCTCAAACTTGGTACTGAGGTAGCCATTTGAGGTCCCTACAGACATGCAAAAATCGGAGCCCCAGCTGCCATAGGGCCGGAAAAAACTCAATCCTAATTGGGGGTAAAATGGCGGATTTCGCTGTAGGTGCGGATTTGGGTTTAGACCTAGCTCCGCCCCTATGGAACCGATTGAGCTTAAACGTGGTATAGAGGTAGGCATTCGAGGTCCCTATGCGCATGCAAAAAATTGGAGCCGCGGCTGCCATAGGGCCGGAGAAAAGTTCGATCCTAGAATTGTTTGGACCTTGCTCCACCCCTATGGCTCCGATTGAGCTCAAACTTGGTACTGAGGTAGCCATTTGAGGTCCCTACAGGCATGCAAAAATCGGAGCCCAAGCTGCCATAGGGCCGGAAAAATGTTCGATCCTAATGGGGGGTAAAATGTCGGATTTCGCTGTAGGTGCGGATTTGGGTTTGGACCTAGCTCCGCCCCTATGGAACCGATTGAGCTCAAACGTGGTATAAAGGTCCCTACGCACATGCAAAACATTGGAGCCGCGGCTGTCATAGGGCCGGAGAAAAGTTCGATCCTAGAATTGGGTCCAAATCATATACACAAAGAGCAGGTTGGGTTTGGACCTTGCTCCGCCCCTATGGCTCCGATTGAGCTCAAACTTGGTACTGAGGTAGCCATTTGAGGTCCCTACAGGCATGCAAAAAAACGGAGCCCCAGCTGCCATAGGGCCGGAAAAAAGTTCGATCCTAATTGGGGGTAAAATGGCGGATTTCGCTGTAGTTGCGGAATTGGGTTTGGACCTAGCTCCGCCCCTATGCAACCGATTGAGCTCAAACTTGGTATGGAGGTAGGCATTCGAGGTCCCTACGCGCATGCAAAAAATTGGAGCCGCGGCTGCCATAGGGCCGGAGAAAAGTTCGATCCTAGAATTGGGTCAAATGCATATACACAAAGAGCAGGTTGGGTTTGGACCTTGCTCCGCCCCTATGGCTCCGATTGAGCTCAAACTTGGTACTGAGGTAGCCATTTGAGGTCCCTACAGGCATGCAAAAAATCGGAGCCCCAGCTGCCATAGGGCCGAAAAAAAGTTCGATCCTAATTGGGGGTAAAATGGCGGATTTCGCTGTAGTTGCGGAATTGGGTTTGGACCTAGCTCCGCCCCTATGCATCCGATTGAGCTCAAACTTTGTATGGAGGTAGGCATTCGAGGTCCCTACGCGCTTGCAAAAAAATTGGAGCCGCAGCCGGAGAAGAGTTCGATCATAGAATTGGGTCAAATGCATATACACAAAGAGCAGGTTGGGTTTGGACCTTGCTCCGCCCCTATGGCTCCGATTGAGCTCAAACTCGGTACTGAGGTAGCTATTTGAGGTCCCTACAGGCATGCAAAAATCGGAGCCCCAGTTGCCATAGGGCCGGAAAAAAGTTCGATCCTAATTAGGGGTAAAATGGCGGATTTCGCTGTAGGTACGGATTTGGGTTTGGACCTAGCTCCGCCCCAATCAAACCGATTGAGCTCAAACTTGGTATGGAGGTAGGCATTCGATGTCCCTACGCGCATGCGAAAATTGGAGCCGCGGCTGCCATAGGGCCGGAGAAAAGTTCGATCCTAGAATTGGGTCAAATGCATTTACACAAAGAGCAGGTTGGGTTTGGAACCTGATCCGCCCCTATGGCTCCGATTGAGCTCAAACTTGGTACTGAGGTAGCCATTTGAGGTCCCTACAGACATGCAAAAATCGGAGCCCCAGCTGCCATAGGGCCGGAAAAAACTCAATCCTAATTGGGGGTAAAATGGCGGATTTCGCTGTAGGTGCGGATTTGGGTTTAGACCTAGCTCCGCCCCTATGGAACCGATTGAGCTTAAACGTGGTATAGAGGTAGGCATTCGAGGTCCCTACGCGCATGCAAAAAATTGGAGCCGCGGCTGCCATAGGGCCGGAGAAAAGTTCGATCCTAGAATTGTTTGGACCTTGCTCCACCCCTATGGCTCCGATTGAGCTCAAACTTGGTACTGAGGTAGCCATTTGAGGTCCCTACAGGCATGCAAAAATCGGAGCCCAAGCTGCCATAGGGCCGGAAAAATGTTCGATCCTAATGGGGGGTAAAATGTCGGATTTCGCTGTAGGTGCGGATTTGGGTTTGGACCTAGCTCCGCCCCTATGGAACCGATTGAGCTCAAACGTGGTATAAAGGTCCCTACGCACATGCAAAACATTGGAGCCGCGGCTGTCATAGGGCCGGAGAAAAGTTCGATCCTAGAATTGGGTCAAATGCATATACACAAAGAGCAGGTTGGGTTTGGACCTTGCTCCGCCCCTATGGCTCCGATTGAGCTCAAACTTGGTACTGAGGTAGCCATTTGAGGTCCCTACAGGCATGCAAAAAAACGGAGCCCCAGCTGCCATAGGGCCGGAAAAAAGTTCGATCCTAATTGGGGGTAAAATGGCGGATTTCGCTGTAGTTGCGGAATTGGGTTTGGACCTAGCTCCGCCCCTATGCAACCGATTGAGCTCAAACTTGGTATGGAGGTAGGCATTCGAGGTCCCTACGCGCATGCAAAAAATTGGAGCCGCGGCTGCCATAGGGCCGGAGAAAAGTTCGATCCTAGAATTGGGTCAAATGCATATACACAAAGAGCAGGTTGGGTTTGGACCTTGCTCCGCCCCTATGGCTCCGATTGAGCTCAAACTTGGTACTGAGGTAGCCATTTGAGGTCCCTACAGGCATGCAAAAAATCGGAGCCCCAGCTGCCATAGGGCCGAAAAAAAGTTCGATCCTAATTGGGGGTAAAATGGCGGATTTCGCTGTAGTTGCGGAATTGGGTTTGGACCTAGCTCCGCCCCTATGCATCCGATTGAGCTCAAACTTGGTATGGAGGTAGGCATTCGAAGTCCCTACGCGCATGCAAAAATTGGAGCCGCGGCTGCCATAAGGCCGGAGAAAAGTTCGATCCTAGAATTTGGTCAAATGCATATACACAAGGAGCAGGTTGGGTTTGGACCTTGCTCCGCCCCTATGGCTCCGATTGAGCTCAAACTTGGTACTGAGGTAGCCATTTGAGGTCCCTACAGGCATGCAAAAAATCGGAGCCCCAGCTGCCATAGGGCCGGAAAAAAGTTCGATCCTAATTGGGGGTAAAATGGCGGATTTCGCTGTAGTTGCGGAATTGGGTTTGGACCTAGCTCCGCCCCTATGCAACTGATTGAGCTCAAACTTGGTATTGAGGTAGGCATTCGAGGTCCCTACGCGCATGCAAAAAATTGGAGCCGCAGCCGGAGAAGAGTTCGATCCTAGAATTGGGTCAAATGCATATACACAAAGAGCAGGTTGGGTTTGGACCTTGCTCCGCCCCTATGGCTCCGATTGAGCTCAAACTTGGTACTTAGGTAGCCATTTGAGGTCCCTATTGGCATGCAAAAATCGGAGCCCCAGCTGCCATAGGGCCGGTAAAAAAACTCATTCCTAATTGGGGGTAAAATGGCGGATTTCGCTGTTGGTGCGGATTTGGGTTTGGACCTAGCTCCGCCCCTATGGAACCGATTGAGCTCAAACGTGGTATAGAGGTAGGCATTCGAGGTCCCTACGCGCATGCAAAAACTTGGAGCCGCGGCTGCCATAGGGCCGGAGAAAAGTTCGATCCTAGAATTGGGTCAAATGCATATACACAAAGAGTAGGTTGGGTTTGGACCTTTCCCCGCCCCTATGGCTCCGATTGAGCTCAAACTTGGTACTTGGGTAGCCATTTTAGGTCCCTACAGGCATGCAAAAAATCGGAGCCCCAGCTGCCATAGGGCCGGAAAAATGTTCGATCCTAATTGGGGGTAAAATTGCGGATTTCGCTGTAGGTGCAGATTTGGGTTTGGACCTAGCTCCGCCCCTATGGAACCGATTGAGCTCAAACGTGGTATAGAGGTAGGCATTCGAGGTCCCTACGCGCATGCAAAAAATTGGAGCCGCGGCTGCCATAGAGCCGGAGAAAAGTTCGATCCTAGAATTGGGTCAAATGCATATACACAAAGAGCAGGTTGGGTTTGGACCTTGCTCCGCCCCTATGACTCCGATTGAGCTGAAACTTGGTACTGAGGTAGCCATTTGAGGTCCCTATTGGCATGCAAAAATCGGAGCCCCAGCTGCCATAGGGCCGGAAAAAAGTTCGATCCTAATTGGGGGTAAAATGGCGGATTTCGCTGTAGTTGCGGATTTGGGTTTGGACCTAGCTCCGCCCCTATGGAACCGAATGAGCTCAAACTTGGTATGGAGGTAGGTATTCGAGGTCCCTACGCGCATGCAAAAAATTGGAGCCGCGGCTGCCATAGGGCCGGAGAAAATATCGATCCTAGAATTGGGTCCAAATCATATACACAAAGAGCAGGTTGGGTTTGGACCTTGCTCCGCCCCTATTGCTCCGATTGAGCACAAAACTTGGTACTGACGTAGCCATTTGAGGTCCCTACAGGTATGCAAAAATCGGAGCCCCAGCTGCCATAGGGCCGGAAAAAAGTTAAATCCTAATTTGGGGTAAAATGGCGGATTTCGCTGTTGGTGCGGATTTGGGTTTGGACCTAGCTCCGCCCCTATGGAACCGATTGAGCTCAACCTTGGTATGGAGGTAGGCATTCGAGGTCACTACGCACATGCAAAAAATTGGAGCCGCGGCTGCCATAGGGCCGGAGAAAAGTTCGATCCTAGAATTGGGTCAAATGCATATACACAAAGAGCAGGTTGGGTTTGGACCTTTCTCCGCCCCTATGGCTCCGATTGAGCTCAAACTTGGTACTGGGGTAGCCTTTTGAGGTCCCTACAGGCATGCAAAAAATCGGAGCCCCAGCTGCCATAGGGCCGGAAATAGGTCGATCCTAATTAGGGGTAAAATGGCGGATTTCGCTGTAGGTGCTGATTTGGGTTTGGACCTAGTTCCTCCCCCATGGAACCGATTGAGCTCAAACTTGGTATTGAGGTAGGCATTCGACATCCCTACGCGCATGCAAAAAATTTGAGCCGCGGCTGCCATAGGGCCAGAGAAAAGTTCGATCCTAGAATTGGGTCAAATGCATATACACAAAGAGCAGGTTGGGTTTGGACCTTGCTCCGCCCCTATGGCTCATATTGAACTCAAACTTGGTACTGAGGTAGCCATTTGAGGTCCCTACAGGCATGCAAAAAATCGGAGCCCCAGCTGCCATAGGGCGGGAAAAAAGTTCGATCCTAATTGGGGGTAAAATGGCGGATTTCGCTGAAGGTGCGGATTTGGGTTTGGACCTAGCTCCGCCCCTACGGAACCGATTGAGCTCAAACTTGGTATGGAGGTAGGCATTCGAGGTCCCTACGCGCTTGCAAAAAATTGGAGCCGCAGCCGGAGAAAAGTTCGATCTTAGAATTGGGTCAAATGCATATACACAAAGAGCAGGTTGGGTTTGGACCTTTCTTCGCCCCTATTGCTCCGATTGAGCTCAAACTTTGTACTGAGGTAGCCATTTGAGGTCCCTACAGGCATGCAAAATTCGGAGCCCCCAGCTGCTATAGGGCCGGAAAAAAGTTCGATCCTAATTGGGGGTAAAATGGCGGATTTCGCTGTAGGTGCGGATTTTGGTTTGGACCTAGCTCCGCCCCTATGGAACCGAATGAGCTCAAACTTGGTATGGAGGTAGGCATTCGAGGTCCCTACGCGCATGCAAAAAATTGGAGCCGCGGCTGCCATAGGGCCGGAGAAAAGTTCGATCCTAGAATTGGGTCAAATGCATATTCACAAAGAGCAGGTTGGGTTTGGACCTTTCTCCGCCCCTATGGCTCCGATTGAGCTAAAACTTGGTACTGAGGTAGCCATTTTAGGTCCCTACAGGCATGCAAAAAGTCGGAGCCACAGCTGCCTTAGGGCCGGCAAAAAATTCGATCCTAAATGGGGGTAAAATGGCGGATTTCGCTGTAGGTGCGGATTTGGGTTTGGACCTAGCTCCGCCCCTATGGAACCGATTGAGCTCAAACTTGGTATGGAGGTAGGCATTCGAGGTCCCTACGCGCATGCAAAAAATTGGAGCCGCGGCTCCTATAGGGCCGGAGAAAAGTTCGATCCTAGAATTGGGTCAAATGCATATACACGAAGAGCAAGTTGGGTTTGGACCTTGCTCCGCCCCTATGGCTCCGATTGAGCTCAAACTTGATTGAGGTAGCCATTTGAGGTCCCTACAGACATGCAAAAAATCGGAGCCCCAGCTGCCATAGGGCCGGAAAAAAGTTCGATCCTAATTGGGGGTAAAATGGCGGATTTCGCTGTAGTTGCGGATTTGGGTTTGGACCTAGCTCCGCCCCTATGGAACCGATTGAGCTCAGACTTGGTATGGAGGTAGGCATTCGAGGTCCCTACGCGCATGCAAAAAATTGGAGCCGCGGCTGCCATAGGGCCGGAGAAATGTTCGATCCTAGAATTGGGTCAAATGCAAATACACAAAGAGCAGGTTGGGTTTGGATCTTGCTCCGCCCCTATGGCTCCGATTGAGCTCAAATTTGGTACTGAGGTAGCCATTTGAGGTCCCTACAGGCATGCAAAAAATCGGAGCCCCAGCTGCCATAGGGCCGGAAAAAAGTTCGATCCTAATTGGGGGTAAAATGGCGGATTTCGCTGTAGTTGCGGAATTGGGTTTGGACCTAGCTCCGCCCCTATGCAACCGATTGAGCTCAAACTTGGTATGGAGGTAGGCATTCGAGGTCCCTACGCGCATGCAAAAAATTGGAGCCGCGGCTGCCATAGGGCCGGAGAAAAGTTCGATCCTAGAATTGGGTCAAATGCATATACACAAAGAGCTGGTTGGGTTTGGATCTTTCTCCGCCCCTATGGCTCCGATTGAGCTCAAACTTTGTACTGAGGTAGCCATTTGAGGTCCCTACAGGCATGCAAAAAATCGGAGCCCCAGCTGCCATAGGGCCGGAAAAAAGTTCGATCCTAATTGGGGGTAAAATGGCGGATTTCGCTGTAGTTGCGGAATTGGGTTTGGACCTAGCTCCGCCCCTATGCAACCGATTGAGCTCAAACTTGGTATGGAGGTAGGCATTCGAGGTCCCTACGCGCATGCAAAAAATTGGAGCCGCGGCTGCCATAGGGCCGGAGAAAAGTTCGATCCTAGAATTGGGTCAAATGCATATACACAAAGAGCAGGTTGGGTTTGGACCTTGCTCCGCCCCTATGGCTCCGATTGAGCTCAAACTTGGTACTGAGGTAGCCATTTGAGGTCTCTACAGGCATGCAAAAAATCGGAGCCCCAGCTGCCATAGGGCCGGAAAAAAGTTCGATCCTAATTGGGGGTAAAATGGCGGATTTCGCTGTAGTTGCGGAATTGGGTTTGGACCTAGCTCCGCCCCTATGCAACCGATTGAGCTCAAACTTGGTATGGAGGTAGGCATTCGAGGTCCCTACGCGCATGCAAACAATTGGAGCCGCGGCTGCCATAGGGCCGGAGAAAAGTTCGATCCTAGAATTGGGTCAAATGCATATACACAAAGAGCAGGTTGGGTTTGGACCATGCTCCGCCCCTATGGCTCCGATTGAGCTCAAACTTGGTACTGAGGTAGCCATTTGAGGTCCCTACAGGCATGCAAAAAATCGGAGCCCCAGCTGCCATAGGGCCGGAAAAAAGTTCGATCCTAATTGGGGGTAAAATGGCGGATTTCGCTGTAGTTGCGGAATTGGGTTTGGACCTAGCTCCGCCCCTATGCAACCGATTGAGCTCAAACTTGGTATGGAGGTAGGCATTCGAGGTCCCTACGCGCATGCAAAAAATTGGAGCCGCGGCTGCTATAGGGCCGGAGAAAAGTTCGATCCTAGAATTGGGTCAAATGCATATACACAAAGAGCAGGTTGGGTTTGGACCTTGCTCCGCCCCTATGGCTCCGATTGAGCTCAAACTTGGTACTGAGGTAGCCATTTGAGGTCCCTACAGGCATGCAAAAAATCGGAGCCCCAGCTGCCATAGGGCCGGAAAAAAGTTCGATCCTAATTGGGGGTAAAATGGCGGATTTCGCTGTAGTTGCGGAATTGGGTTTGGACCTAGCTCCGCCCCTATGCAACCGATTGAGCTCAAACTTGGTATGGTGGTAGGCATTCGAGGTCCCTACGCGCATGCAAAAAATTGGAGCCGCGGCTGCCATAGGGCCGGAGAAAAGTTCGATCCTAGAATTGGGTCAAATGCATATACACAAAGAGCAGGTTGGGTTTGGACCTTGCTCCGCCCCTATGGCTCCGATTGAGCCCAAACTTGGTACTGAGGTAGCCATTTGAGGTCCCTACAGGCATGCAAAAAATCGGAGCCCCAGCTGCCATAGGGCCGGAAAAAAGTTCGATCCTAATTGGGGGTAAAATGGCGGATTTCGAAGTAGTTGCGAAATTGGGTTTGGACCTAGCTCCGCCCCTATGCAACCGATTGAGCTCAAACTTGGTATGGAGGTAGGCATTCGAGGTCCCTACGCGCATGCAAAAAATTGGAGCCGCGGCTGCCATAGGGCCGGAGAAAAGTTCGATCCAAGAATTGGGTCAAATGCATATACACAAAGAGCAGGTTGGGTTTGGACCTTGCTCCGCCCCTATGGCTCCGATTGAGCTCAAACTTGGTACTGAGGTAGCCATTTGAGGTCCCTACAGGCATGCAAAAAATCGGAGCCCCAGCTGCCATAGGGCCGAAAAAAAGTTCGATCCTAATTGGGGGTAAAATGGCGGATTTCGCTGTAGTTGCGGAATTGGGTTTGGACCTAGCTCCGCCCCTATGCAACCGATTGAGCTCAAACTTGGTATGGAGGTAGGCATTCGAGGGTCCTACGCGCATGCAAAAAATTGGAGCCGTGGCTGCCATAGGGCCGGAGAAAAGTTCGATCCTAGAATTGGGTCAAATGCATATACACAAAGAGCAGGTTGGGTTTGGACCTTGCTCCGCCCCTATGGCTCCGATTGAGCTCAAACTTGGTACTGAGGTAGCCATTTGAGGTC
Source organism: Fragum fragum (assembly GCA_946902895.1). Taxonomy (NCBI): domain Eukaryota; kingdom Metazoa; phylum Mollusca; class Bivalvia; order Cardiida; family Cardiidae; genus Fragum; species Fragum fragum. The sequence continues at coordinate 44,653,667 of OX336373.1, read as the reverse complement.
TCTACAGGCATGCAAAAAATCGGAGCCCCAGCTGCCATAGGGCCGGAAAAAAAGTTCGATCCTAATTGGGGGTAAAATGGCGGATTTCGCTGTAGTTGCGGAATTGGGTTTGGACCTAGCTCCGCCCCTATGCAACCGATTGAGCTCAAACTTGGTATGGAGGTAGGCATTCGAGGTCCCTACGCGCATGCAAACAATTGGAGCCGCGGCTGCCATAGGGCCGGAGAAAAGTTCGATCCTAGAATTGGGTCAAATGCATATACACAAAGAGCAGGTTGGGTTTGGACCATGCTCCGCCCCTATGGCTCCGATTGAGCTCAAACTTGGTACTGAGGTAGCCATTTGAGGTCCCTACAGGCATGCAAAAAATCGGAGCCCCAGCTGCCATAGGGCCGGAAAAAAGTTCGATCCTAATTGGGGGTAAAATGGCGGATTTCGCTGTAGTTGCGGAATTGGGTTAAGACCTAGCTCCGCCCCTATGCAACCGATTGAGCTCAAACTTGGTATGGAGGTAGGCATTCGAGGTCCCTACGCGCATGCAAAAAATTGGAGCCGCGGCTGCTATAGGGCCGGAGAAAAGTTCGATCCTAGAATTGGGTCAAATGCATATACACAAAGAGCAGGTTGGGTTTGGACCTTGCTCCGCCCCTATGGCTCCGATTGAGCTCAAACTTGGTACTGAGGTAGCCATTTGAGGTCCCTACAGGCATGCAAAAAATCGGAGCCCCAGCTGCCATAGGGCCGGAAAAAAGTTCGATCCTAATTGGGGGTAAAATGGCGGATTTCGCTGTAGTTGCGGAATTGGGTTTGGACCTAGCTCCGCCCCTATGCAACCGATTGAGCTCAAACTTGGTATGGTGGTAGGCATTCGAGGTCCCTACGCGCATGCAAAAAATTGGAGCCGCGGCTGCCATAGGGCCGGAGAAAAGTTCGATCCTAGAATTGGGTCAAATGCATATACACAAAGAGCAGGTTGGGTTTGGACCTTGCTCCGCCCCTATGGCTCCGATTGAGCTCAAACTTGGTACTGAGGTAGCCATTTGAGGTCCCTACAGGCATGCAAAAAATCGGAGCCCCAGCTGCCATAGGGCCGGAAAAAAGTTCGATCCTAATTGGGGGTAAAATGGCGGATTTCGCTGTAGTTGCGGAATTGGGTTTGGACCTAGCTCCGCCCCTATGCAACCGATTGAGCTCAAACTTGGTATGGAGGTAGGCATTCGAGGTCCCTACGCGCATGCAAAAAATTGGAGCCGCGGCTGCCATAGGGCCGGAGAAAAGTTCGATCCAAGAATTGGGTCAAATGCATATACACAAAGAGCAGGTTGGGTTTGGACCTTGCTCCGCCCCTATGGCTCCGATTGAGCTCAAACTTGGTACTGAGGTAGCCATTTGAGGTCCCTACAGGCATGCAAAAAATCGGAGCCCCAGCTGCCATAGGGCCGAAAAAAAGTTCGATCCTAATTGGGGGTAAAATGGCGGATTTCGCTGTAGTTGCGGAATTGGGTTTGGACCTAGCTCCGCCCCGATGCAACCGATTGAGCTCAAACTTGGTATGGAGGTAGGCATTCGAGGGTCCTACGCGCATGCAAAAAATTGGAGCCGTGGCTGCCATAGGGCCGGAGAAAAGTTCGATCCTAGAATTGGGTCAAATGCATATACACATAGAGCAGGTTGGGTTTGGACCTTGCTCCGCCCCTATGGCTCCGATTGAGCTCACACTTGGTACTGAGGTAGCCATTTGAGGTCCCTACAGGCATGCAAAAAATCGGAGCCCCAGCTGCCATAGGGCCGGAAAAAAGTTCGATCCTAATTGGGGGTAAAATGGCGGATTTCGCTGTAGTTGCGGAATTGGGTTTGGACCTAGCTCCGCCCTATGCAACCGATTGAGCTCAAACTTGGCATGGAGGTAGGCATTCGAGGTCCCTACGCGCATGCAAAAAATTGGAGCCGCGGCTGCCATAGGGCCGGAGAAAAGTTCGATCCTAGAATTGGGTCAAATGCATAAACACAAAGAGCAGGTTGGGTTTGGACCTTGCTCCGCCCCTATGGCTCCGATTGAGCTCAAACTTGGTACTGAGGTAGCCATTTGAGGTCCCTACAGGCATGCAAAAAATCGGAGCCCCAGCTGCCATAGGGCCGGAAAAAAGTTCGATCCTAATTGGGGGTAAAATGGCGGATTTCGCTGTAGTTGCGGAATTGGGTTTGGACCTAGCTCCGCCCCTATGCAACCGATTGAGCTCAAACTTGGTATGGAGGTAGGCATTCGAGGTCCCTACGCGCATGCAAAAAATTGGAGCCGCGGCTGCCATAGGGCCGGAGAAAAGTTCGATCCTAGAATTGGGTCAAATGCATATACACAAAGAGCAGGTTGGGTTTGGACCTTGCTCCGCCCCTATGGCTCCGATTGAGCTCAAACTTGGTACTGAGGTAGCCATTTGAGGTCCCTACAGGCATGCAAAAAATCGGAGCCCCAGCTGCCATAGGGCCGGAAAAAAGTTCGATCCTAATTGGGGGTAAAATGGCGGATTTCGCTGTAGTTGCGGAATTGGGTTTGGACCTAGCTCCGCCCCTATGCAACCGATTGAGCTCAAACTTGGTATGGAGGTAGGCATTCGAGGTCCCTACGCGCATGCAAAAAATTGGAGCCGCGGCTGCCATAGGGCCGGAGAAAAGTTCGATCCTAGAATTGGGTCAAATGCATATACACAAAGAGCAGGTTGGGTTTGGACCTTGCTCCGCCCCTATGGCTCCGATTGAGCTCAAACTTGGTACTGAGGTAGCCATTTGAGGTCCCTACAGGCATGCAAAAAATCGGAGCCCCAGCTGCCATAGGGCCGGAAAAAAGTTCGATCCTATTTGGGGGTAAAATGGCGGATTTCGCTGTAGTTGCGGAATTGGGTTTGGACCTAGCTCCGCCCCTATGCAACCGATTGAGCTCAAACTTGGTATGGAGGTAGGCATTCGAGGTCCCTACGCGCATGCAAAAAATTGGAGCCGCGGCTGCCATAGGGCCGGAGAAAAGTTCGATCCTAGAATTGGGTCAAATGCATATACACAAAGAGCAGGTCGGGTTTGGACCTTGCTCCGACCCTATGGCTCCGATTGAGCTCAAACTTGGTACTGAGGTAGCCATTTGAGGTCCCTACAGGCATGCAAAAAATAGGAGCCCCAGCTGCCATAGGGCCGGAAAAAAGTTCGATCCTAATTGGGGGTAAAATGGCGGATTTCGCTGTAGTTGCGGAATTGGGTTTGGACCTAGCTCCGCCCCTATGCAACCGATTGAGCTCAAACTTGGTATGGAGGTAGGCATTCGAGGTCCCTACGCGCATGCAAAAAATTGGAGCCACGGCTGCCATAGGGCCGGAGAAAAGTTCGATCCTAGAATTGGGTCAAATGCATATACACAAAGAGCAGGTTTGGTTTGGACCTTGCTCCGACCCTATGGCTCCGATTGAGCTCAAACTTGGTACTGAGGTAGCCATTTGAGGTCCCTACAGGCATGCAAAAAATCGGAGCCCCAGCTGCCATAGGGCCGGAAAAAAGTTCGATCCTAATTGGGGGTAAAATGGCGGATTTCGCTGTAGTTGCGGAATTGGGTTTGGACCTAGCTCCGCCCCTATGCAACCGATTGAGCTCAAACTTGGTATGGAGGTAGGCATTCGAGGTCCCTACGCGCATGCAAAAAATTGAAGCCGCGGCTGCCAAAGGGCCGGAGAAAAGTTCGATCCTAGAATTGGGTCAAATGCATATACACAAAGAGCAGGTTGGGTTTGGACCTTGCTCCGCCCCTATGGCTCCGATTGAGCTCAATCTTGGTACTGAGGTAGCCATTTGAGGTCCCTACAGGCCTGCAAAAAATCGGAGCCCCAGCTGCCATAGGGCCGGAAAAAAGTTCGATCCTAATTGGGGGTAAAATGGCGGATTTCGCTGTAGTTGCGGAATTGGGTTTGGACCTAGCTCCGCCCCTATGCAACCGATTGAGCTCAAACTTGGTATGGAGGTAGGCATTCGAGGTCCCTACGCGCATGCAAAAAATTGGAGCCGCGGCTGCCATAGGGCCGGAGAAAAGTTCGATCCTAGAATTGGGTCAAATGCATATACACAAAGAGCAGGTTGGGTTTGGACCTTGCTCCGCCCCTATGGCTCCGATTGAGCTCAAACTTGGTACTGAGGTAGCCATTTGAGGTCCCTACAGGCATGCAAAAAATCGGAGCCCCAGCTGCCATAGGGCCGGAAAAAAGTTCGATCCTAATTGGGGGTAAAATGGCGGATTTCGCTGTAGTTGCGGAATTGGGTTTGGACCTAGCTCCGCCCCTATGCAACCGATTGAGCTCAAACTTGGTATGGAGGTAGGCATTCGAGGTCCCTACGCGCATGCAAAAAATTGGAGCAACGGCTGCCATAGGGCCGGAAAAAAGTTCGATCCTAATTGGGGGTAAAATGGCGGATTTCGCTGTGGTTGCGGAATTGGGTTTGGACCTAGCTCCGCCCCTATGCAACCGATTGAGCTCAAACTTGGTATGGTGGTAGGCATTCGAGGTCCCTACGCGCATGCAAAAAATTGGAGCCGCGGCTGCCATAGGGCCGGAGAAAAGTTCGATCCTAGAATTGGGTCAAATGCATATACACAAAGAGCAGGTTGGGTTTGGACCTTGCTCCGCCCCTATGGCTCCGATTGAGCTCAAACTTGGTACTGAGGTAGCCATTTGAGGTCCCTACAGGCATGCAAAAAATCGGAGCCCCAGCTGCCATAGGGCCGGAAAAAAGTTCGATCCTAATTGGGGGTAAAATGGCGGATTTCGCTGTAGTTGCGGAATTGGGTTTGGACCTAGCTCCGCCCCTATGCAACCGATTGAGCTCAAACTTGGTATGGAGGTAGGCATTCGAGGTCCCTACGCGCATGCAAAAAATTGGAGCCGCGGGCTGCCATAGGGCCGGAGAAAAGTTCGATCCTAGAATTGGGTCAAATGCATATACACAAAGAGCAGGTTGGGTTTGGACCTTGCTCCGACCCTATGGCTCCGATTGAGCTCAAACTTGGTACTGAGGTAGCCATTTGAGGTCCCTACAGGCATGCAAAAAATCGGAGCCCCAGCTGCCATAGGGCCGGAAAAAAGTTCGATCCTAAATGGGGGTAAAATGTCGGATTTCGCTGTAGTTGCTGAATTGGGTTTGGACCTAGCTCCGCCCCTATGCAACCGATTGAGCTCAAACTTGGTATGGAGGTAGGCATTCGAGGTCCCTACGCGCATGCAAAAAATTGGAGCCGCGGCTGCCATAGGGCCGGAGAAAAGTTCGATCCTAGAATTGGGTCAAATGCATATACACAAAGAGCAGGTTGGGTTTGGACCTTGCTCCGCCCCTATGGCTCCGATTGAGCTCAAACTTGGTACTGAGGTAGCCATTTGAGGTCCCTACAGGCATGCAAAAAATCGGAGCCCCAGCTGCCATAGGGCCGGAAAAAAGTTCGATCCTAATTGGGGGTAAAATGGCGGATTTCGCTGTAGTTGCTGAATTGGTGTTTGGACCTAGCTCCGCCCCTATGCAACCGATTGAGCTCAAACTTGGTATGGAGGTAGGCATTCGAGGTCCCTACGCGCATGCAAAAAATTGAAGCCGCGGCTGCCAAAGGGCCGGAGAAAAGTTCGATCCTAGAATTGGGTCAAATGCATATACACAAAGAGCAGGTTGGGTTTGGACCTTGCTCCGCCCCTATGGCTCCGATTGAGCTCAAACTTGCTACTGAGGTAGCCATTTGAGGTCCCTACAGGCATGCAAAAAATCGGAGCCCCAGCTGCCATAGGGCCGGAAAAAAGTTCGATCCTAATTGGGGGTAAAATGGCGGATTTCGCTGTAGTTGCGGAATTGGGTTTGGACTTTGCTCCGCCCCTATGCAACCGATTGAGCTCAAACTTGGTATGGAGGTAGGCATTCGAGGTCCCTACGCGCATGCAAAAAAATGGAGCCGCGGCTGCCATAGGGCCGGAGAAAAGTTCGATCCTAGAATTGGGTCAAATGCATATACACAAAGAGCAGGTTAAGTTTGGACCTTGCTCCGACCCTATGGCTCCGATTGAGCTCAAACTTGGTACTGAGGTAGCCATTTGAGGTCCCTACAGGCATGCAAAAAATCGGAGCCCAGCTGCCATAGGGCCGGTAAAAAGTTCGATCCTAATTGGGGGTAAAATGGCGGATTTCGCTGTAGTTGCGGAATTGGTTTGGACCTAGCTCCGCCCCTATGCAACCGATTGAGCTCAAACTTGGTATGGAGGGTAGGCATTCGAGGTCCCTACGCGCATGCAAAAAATTGGAGCCGCGGCTGCCATAGGGCCGGAGAAAAGTTCGATCCTAGAATTGGGTCAAATGCATATACACAAAGAGCAGGTTGGGTTTGGACCTTGCTCCGCCCCTATGGCTCCGATTGAGCTCAAACTTGGTACTGAGGTAGCCATTTGAGGTCCCTACAGGCATGCAAAAAATCGGAGCCCCAGCTGCCATAGGGCCGGAAAAAAGTTCGATCCTAATTGGGGGTAAAATGGCGGATTTCGCTGTAGTTGCGGAATTGGGTTTGGACCTAGCTCCGCCCCTATGCAACCGATTGAGCTCAAACTTGGTATGGAGGTAGGCATTCGAGGTCCCTACGCGCATGCAAAAAATTGGAGCCGCGGCTGCCATAGGGCCGGAGAAAAGTTCGATCCTAGAATTGGGTCAAATGCATATACACAAAGAGCAGGTTGGGTTTGGACCTTGCTCCGCCCCTATGGCTCCGATTGAGCTCAAACTTGGTACTGAGGTAGCCATTTGAGGTCCTTACAGGTATGCAAAAAATCGGAGCCCCAGCTGCCATAGGGCCGGAAAAAAGTTCGAACCTAATTGGGGGTAAAATGGCGGATTTCGCTGTAGTTGCTGAATTGGGTTTGGACCTAGCTCCGCCCCTATGCAACCGATTGAGCTCAAACTTGGTATGGAGGTAGGCATTCGAGGTCCCTACGCGCATGCAAAAAATTGAAGCCGCGGCTGCCAAAGGGCCGGAGAAAAAATTCGATCCTAGAATTGGGTCAAATGCATATACACAAAGAGCAGGTTGGGTTTGGACCTTGCTCCGCCCCTATGGCTCCGATTGAGCTCAAACTTGGTACTGAGGTAGCCATTTGAGGTCCCTACAGGCATGCAAAAAATCGGAGCCCCAGCTGCCATAGGGCCGGAAAAAAGTTCGATCCTAATTGGGGGTAAAATGGCGGATTTCGCTGTAGTTGCGGAATTGGGTTTGGACCTAGCTCCGCCCCTATGCAACCGATTGAGCTCAAACTTGGTATGGAGGTAGGCATTCGAGGTCCCTACGCGCATGCAAAAATTGAAGCCGCGGCTGCCATAGGGCCGGAGAAAAGTTCGATCCTAGAATTGGGTCAAATGCATATACACAAAGAGCAGGTTAAGTTTGGACCTTGCTCCGACCCTACGGCTCCGATTGAGCTCAAACTTGGTACTGAGGTAGCCATTTGAGGTCCCTACAGGCATGCAAAAAATCGGAGCCCCAGCTGCCATAGGGCCGGAAAAAAGTTCGAACCTAATTGGGGGTAAAATGGCGGATTTCGCTGTAGTTGCGGAATTGGGTTTGGACCTAGCTCCGCCCCTATGCAACCGATTGAGCTCAAACTTGGTATGGAGGTAGGCATTCGAGGTCCCTACGCGCATGCAAAAAATTGGAGCAACGGCTGCCATAGGGCCGGAGAAAAGTTCGATCCTAGAATTGGGTCAAATGCATATACACAAAGAGCAGGTTGGGTTTGGACCTTGCTCCGCCCCTATTGCTCCGATTGAGCTCAAACTTGGTACTGAGGTAGCCATTTAAGGTCCCTACAGGCATGCAAAAAATCGGAGCCCCAGCTGCCATAGGGCCGGAAAAAAGTTCGATCCTAATTGGGGGTAAAATGGCGGATTTCGCTGTAGTTGCTGAATTGGGTTTGGACCTAGCTCCGCCCCTATGCAACCGATTGAGCTCAAACTTGGTATGGAGGTAGGCATTCGAGGTCCCTACGCGCATGCAAAAAATTGGAGCCGCGGCTGCCATAGGGCCGGAGAAAAGTTCGATCCTAGAATTGGGTCAAATGCATATACACAAAGAGCAGGTTGGGTTTGGACCTTGCTCCGACCCTACGGCTCCGATTGAGCTCAAACTTGGTACTGAGGTAGCCATTTGAGGTCCCTACAGGCATGCAAAAAATCGGAGCCCCAGCTGCCATAGGGCCGGAAAAAAGTTCGAACCTAATTGGGGGTAAAATGGCGGATTTCGCTGTAGTTGCGGAATTGGGTTTGGACCTAGCTCCGCCCCTATGCAACCGATTGAGATCAAACTTGGTATGGTGGTAGGCATTCGAGGTCCCTACGCGCATGCAAAAAATTGAAGCCGCGGCTGCCAAAGGGCCGGAGAAAAGTTCGATCCTAGAATTGGGTCAAATGCATATACACAAAGAGCAGGTTGGGTTTGGACCTTGCTCCGCCCCTATGGCTCCGATTGAGCTCAAACTTGCTACTGAGGTAGCCATTTGAGGTCCCTACAGGCATGCAAAAAATCGGAGCCCCAGCTGCCATAGGGCCGGAAAAAAGTTCGAACCTAATTGGGGGTAAAATGGCGGATTTCGCTGTAGTTGCGGAATTGGGTTTGGACCTTGCTCCGCCCCTATGCAACCGATTGAGCTCAAACTTGGTATGGAGGTAGGCATTCGAGGTCCCTACGCGCATGCAAAAAATTGGAGCCGCGGCTGCCATAGGGCCGGAGAAAAGTTCGATCCTAGAATTGGGTCAAATGCATATACACAAAGAGCAGGTTTGGTTTGGACCTTGCTCCGACCCTATGGCTCCGATTGAGCTCAAACTTGGTACTGAGGTAGCCATTTGAGGTCCCTACAGGCATGCAAAAAATCGGAGCCCCAGCTGCCATAGGGCCGGAAAAAAGTTCGATCCTAATTGGGGGTAAAATGGCGGATTTCGCTGTAGTTGCGGAATTGGGTTTGGACCTAGCTCCGCCCCTATGCAACCGATTGAGCTCAAACTTGGTATGGAGGTAGGCATTCGAGGTCCCTACGCGCATGCAAAAAATTGGAGCCGCGGCTGCCATAGGGCCGGAGAAAAGTTCGATCCTAGAATTGGGTCAAATGCATATACACAAAGAGCAGGTTGGGTTTGGACCTTGCTCCGCCCCTATGGCTCCGATTGAGCTCAAACTTGGTACTGAGGTAGCCATTTGAGGTCCCTACAGGCATGCAAAAAATCGGAGCCCCAGCTGCCATAGGGCCGGAAAAAAGTTCGATCCTAATTGGGGGTAAAATGGCGGATTTCGCTGTAGTTGCGGAATTGGGTTTGGACCTAGCTCCGCCCCTATGCAACCGATTGAGCTCAAACTTGGTATGGAGGTAGGCATTCGAGGTCCCTACGCGCATGCAAAAAATTGGAGCCGCGGCTGCCATAGGGCCGGAGAAAAGTTCGATCCTAGAATTGGGTCAAATGCATATACACAAAGAGCAGGTTGGGTTTGGACCTTGCTCCGCCCCTATGGCTCCGATTGAGCTCAAACTTGGTACTGAGGTAGCCATTTGAGGTCCCTACAGGCATGCAAAAAATCGGAGCCCCAGCTGCCATAGGGCCGGAAAAAAGTTCGATCCTAATTGGGGGTAAAATGGCGGATTTCGCTGTAGTTGCTGAATTGGATTTGGACCTAGCTCCGCCCCTATGCAACCGATTGAGCTCAAACTTGGTGTGGAGGTAGGCATTCGAGGTCCCTACGCGCATGCAAAAAATTGAAGCCGCGGCTGCCAAAGGGCCGGAGAAAAATTCGATCCTAGAATTGGGTCAAATGCATATACACAAAGAGCAGGTTGGGTTTGGACCTTGCTCCGCCCCTATGGCTCCGATTGAGCTCAAACTTGGTACTGAGGTAGCCATTTGAGGTCCCTACATGCATGCAAAAAATCGGAGCCCCAGCTGCCATAGGGCCGGAAAAAAGTTCGATCCTAATTGGGGGTAAAATGGCGGATTTCGCTGTAGTTGCGGAATTGGGTTTGGACCTAGCTCCGCCCCTATGCAACCGATTGAGCTCAAACTTGGTATGGAGGTAGGCATTCGAGGTCCCTACGCGCATGCAAAAAATTGAAGCCGCGGCTGCCATAGGGCCGGAGAAAAGTTCGATCCTAGAATTGGGTCAAATGCATATACACAAAGAGCAGGTTAAGTTTGGACCTTGCTCCGACCCTACGGCTCCGATTGAGCTCAAACTTGGTACTGAGGTAGCCATTTGAGGTCCCTACAGGCATGCAAAAAATCGGAGCCCCAGCTGCCATAGGGCCGGAAAAAAGTTCGAACCTAATTGGGGGTAAAATGGCGGATTTCGCTGTAGTTGCGGAATTGGGTTTGGACCTAGCTCCGCCCCTATGCAACCGATTGAGCTCAAACTTGGTATGGAGGTAGGCATTCGAGGTCCCTACGCGCATGCAAAAAATTGGAGCAACGGCTGCCATAGGGCCGGAGAAAAGTTCGATCCTAGAATTGGGTCAAATGCATATACACAAAGAGCAGGTTGGGTTTGGACCTTGCTCCGCCCCTATGGCTCCGATTGAGCTCAAACTTGCTACTGAGGTAGCCATTTGAGGTCCCTACAGGCATGCAAAAAATCGGAGCCCCAGCTGCCATAGGGCCGGAAAAAAGTTCGAACCTAATTGGGGGTAAAATGGCGGATTTCGCTGTAGTTGCGGAATTGGGTTTGGACCTTGCTCCGCCCCTATGCAACCGATTGAGCTCAAACTTGGTATGGAGGTAGGCATTCGAGGTCCCTACGCGCATGCAAAAAATTGGAGCCGCGGCTGCCATAGGGCCGGAGAAAAGTTCGATCCTAGAATTGGGTCAAATGCATATACACAAAGAGCAGGTTTGGTTTGGACCTTGCTCCGCCCCTATGGCTCCGATTGAGCTCAAACTTGGTACTGAGGTAGCCATTTGAGGTCCCTACAGGCATGCAAAAAATCGGAGCCCCAGCTGCCATAGGGCCGGAAAAAAGTTCGATCCTAATTGGGGGTAAAATGGCGGATTTCGCTGTAGTTGCGGAATTGGGTTTGGACCTAGCTCCGCCCCTATGCAACCGATTGAGCTCAAACTTGGTATGGAGGTAGGCATTCGAGGTCCCTACGCGCATGCAAAAAATTGGAGCCGCGGCTGCCATAGGGCCGGAGAAAAGTTCGATCCTAGAATTGGGTCAAATGCATATACACAAAGAGCAGGTTGGGTTTGGACCTTGCTCCGCCCCTATGGCTCCGATTGAGCTCAAACTTGGTACTGAGGTAGCCATTTGAGGTCCCTACAGGCATGCAAAAAATCGGAGCCCCAGCTGCCATAGGGCCGGAAAAAAGTTCGATCCTAAATGGGGGTAAAATGGCGGATTTCGCTGTAGTTGCGGAATTGGGTTTGGACCTAGCTCCGCCCCTATGCAACCGATTGAGCTCAAACTTGGTATGGAGGTAGGCATTCGAGGTCCCTACGCGCATGCAAAAAATTGGAGCCGCGGCTGCCATAGGGCCGGAGAAAAGTTCGATCCTAGAATTGGGTCAAATGCATATACACAAAGAGCAGGTTGGGTTTGGACCTTGCTCCGCCCCTATGGCTCCGATTGAGCTCAAACTTGGTACTGAGGTAGCCATTTGAGGTCCCTACAGGCATGCAAAAAATCGGAGCCCCAGCTGCCATAGGGCCGGAAAAAAGTTCGATCCTAATTGGGGGTAAAATGGCGGATTTCGCTGTAGTTGCTGAATTGGATTTGGACCTAGCTCCGCCCCTATGCAACCGATTGAGCTCAAACTTGGTGTGGAGGTAGGCATTCGAGGTCCCTACGCGCATGCAAAAAATTGAAGCCGCGGCTGCCAAAGGGCCGGAGAAAAATTCGATCCTAGAATTGGGTCAAATGCATATACACAAAGAGCAGGTTGGGTTTGGACCTTGCTACGCCCCTATGGCTCCGATTGAGCTCAAACTTGGTACTGAGGTAGCCATTTGAGGTCCCTACATGCATGCAAAAAATCGGAGCCCCAGCTGCCATAGGGCCGGAAAAAAGTTCGATCCTAATTGGGGGTAAAATGGCGGATTTCGCTGTAGTTGCGGAATTGGGTTTGGACCTAGCTCCGCCCCTATGCAACCGATTGAGCTCAAACTTGGTATGGAGGTAGGCATTCGAGGTCCCTACGCGCATGCAAAAAATTGAAGCCGCGGCTGCCATAGGGCCGGAGAAAAGTTCGATCCTAGAATTGGGTCAAATGCATATACACAAAGAGCAGGTTAAGTTTGGACCTTGCTCCGACCCTACGGCTCCGATTGAGCTCAAACTTGGTACTGAGGTAGCCATTTGAGGTCCCTACAGGCATGCAAAAAATCGGAGCCCCAGCTGCCATAGGGCCGGAAAAAAGTTCGAACCTAATTGGGGGTAAAATGGCGGATTTCGCTGTAGTTGCGGAATTGGGTTTGGACCTAGCTCCGCCCCTATGCAACCGATTGAGCTCAAACTTGGTATGGAGGTAGGCATTCGAGGTCCCTACGCGCATGCAAAAAATTGGAGCAACGGCTGCCATAGGGCCGGAGAAAAGTTCGATCCTAGAATTGGGTCAAATGCATATACACAAAGAGCAGGTTGGGTTTGGACCTTGCTCCGCCCCTATGGCTCCGATTGAGCTCAAACTTGGTACTGAGGTAGCCATTTAAGGTCCCTACAGGCATGCAAAAAATCGGAGCCCCAGCTGCCATAGGGCCGGAAAAAAGTTCGATCCTAATTGGGGGTAAAATGGCGGATTTCGCTGTAGTTGCTGAATTGGGTTTGGACCTAGCTCCGCCCCTATGCAACCGATTGAGCTCAAACTTGGTATGGAGGTAGGCATTCGAGGTCCCTACGCGCATGCAAAAAATTGGAGCCGCGGCTGCCATAGGGCCGGAGAAAAGTTCGATCCTAGAATTGGGTCAAATGCATATACACAAAGAGCAGGTTGGGTTTGGACCTTGCTCCGACCCTACGGCTCCGATTGAGCTCAAACTTGGTACTGAGGTAGCCATTTGAGGTCCCTACAGGCATGCAAAAAATCGGAGCCCCAGCTGCCATAGGGCCGGAAAAAAGTTCGAACCTAATTGGGGGTAAAATGGCGGATTTCGCTGTAGTTGCGGAATTGGGTTTGGACCTAGCTCCGCCCCTATGCAACCGATTGAGATCAAACTTGGTATGGTGGTAGGCATTCGAGGTCCCTACGCGCATGCAAAAAATTGGAGCAACGGCTGCCATAGGGCCGGAGAAAAGTTCGATCCTAGAATTGGGTCAAATGCATATACACAAAGAGCAGGTTGGGTTTGGACCTTGCTCCGACCCTATGGCTCCGATTGAGCTCAAACTTGGTACTGAGGTAGCCATTTGAGGTCCCTACAGGCATGCAAAAAATCGGAGCCCCAGCTGCCATAGTGCCGGAAAAAAGTTCGATCCTAATTGGGGGTAAAATGGCGGATTTCGCTGTAGTTGCGGAATTGGGTTTGGACCTAGCTCCGCCCCTATGCAACCGATTGAGCTCAAACTTGGTATGGAGGTAGGCATTCGAGGTCCCTACGCGCATGCAAAAAATTGGAGCCGCGGCTGCCATAGGGCCGGAGAAAAATTCGATCCTAGAATTGGGTCAAATGCATATACACAAAGAGCAGGTTGGGTTTGGACCTTGCTCCGCCCCTATGGCTCCGATTGAGCTCAAACTTGGTACTGAGGTAGCCATTTGAGGTCCCTACAGGCATGCAAAAAATCGGAGCCCCAGCTGCCATAGGGCCGGAAAAAAGTTCGATCCTAATTGGGGGTAAAATGGCGGATTTCGCTGTAGTTGCGGAATTGGGTTTGGACCTAGCTCCGCCCCTATGCAACCGATTGAGCTCAAACTTGGTATGGAGGTAGGCATTCGAGGTCCCTACGCGCATGCAAAAAATTGGAGCAACGGCTGCCATAGGGCCGGAGAAAAGTTCGATCCTAGAATATGGGTCAAATGCATATACACAAAGAGCAGGTTGGGTTTGGACCTTGCTCCCCCCCCATTACTACGATTGAGCTCAAACTTGGTACTGAGGTAGCCATTTGAGGTCCCTACAGGCATGCAAAAAATCGGAGCCCCAGCTGCCATAGGGCCGGAAAAAAGTTCGATCCTAATTGGGGGTAAAATGGCGGATTTCGCTGTAGTTGCGGAATTGGGTTTGGACCTAGCTCCGCCCCTATGCAACCGATTGAGCTCAAACTTGGTATGGAGGTAGGCATTCGAGGTCCCTACGCGCATGCAAAAAATTGGAGCCGCGGCTGCCATAGGGCCGGAGAAAAGTTCGATCCTAGAATTGGGTCAAATGCATATACACAAAGAGCAGGTTGGGTTTGGACCTTGCTCCGACCCTATGGCTCCGATTGAGCTCAAACTTGGTACTGAGGTAGCCATTTGAGGTCCCTACAGGCATGCAAAAAATCGGAGCCCCAGCTGCCATAGGGCCGGAAAAAAGTTCGATCCTAATTGGGGGTAAAATGGCGGATTTCGCTGTAGTTGCGGAATTGGGTTTGGACCTAGCTCCGCCCCTATGCAACCGATTGAGCTCAAACTTGGTATGGAGGTAGGCATTCGAGGTCCCTACGCGCATGCAAAAAATTGGAGCCGCGGCTGCCATAGGGCCGGAGAAAAGTTCGATCCTAGAATTGGGTCAAATGCATATACACAAAGAGCAGGTTGGGTTTGGACCTTGCTCCGACCCTATGGCTCCGATTGAGCTCAAACTTGGTACTGAGGTAGCCATTTGAGGTCCCTACAGGCATGCAAAAAATCGGAGCCCCAGCTGCCATAGGGCCGGAAAAAAGTTCGATCCTAATTGGGGGTAAAATGGCGGATTTCGCTGTAGTTGCGGAATCGGGTTTGGACCTAGCTCCTCCCCTATGCAACCGATTGAGCTCAAACTTGGTATGGAGGTAGGCATTCGAGGTCCCTACGCGCATGCAAAAAATTGGAGCCGCGGCTGCCATAGGGCCGGAGAAAAGTTCGATCCTAGAATTGGGTCAAATGCATATACACATAGAGCAGGTTGGGTTTGGACCTTGCTCCGCCCCTATGGCTCCGATTGAGCTCAAACTTGGTACTGAGGTAGCCATTTGAGGTCCCTACAGGCATGCAAAAAATCGGAGCCCCAGCTGCCATAGGGCCGGAAAAAAGTTCGATCCTAATTGGGGGTAAAATGGCGGATTTCGCTGTAGTTGCGGAATTGGGTTTGGACCTAGCTCCGCCCCTATGCAACCGATTGAGCTCAAACTTGGTATGGAAGTAGGCATTCGAGGTCCCTACGCGCATGCAAAAAATTGGAGCCGCGGCTGCCATAGGGCCGGAGAAAAGTTCGATCCTAGAATTGGGTCAAATGCATATACACAAAGAGCAGGTTGGGTTTGGACCTTGCTCCGCCCCTATGGCTCCGATTGAGCTCAAACTTGGTACTGAGGTAGCCATTTGAGGTCCCTACAGGCATGCAAAAAATCGGAGCCCCAGCTGCCATAGGGCCTGAAAAAAGTTCGATCCTAATTGGGGGTAAAATGGCGGATTTCGCTGTAGTTGCGGAATTGGGTTTGGACCTAGCTCCGCCCCTATGCAACCGATTGAGCTCAAACTTGGTATGGAGGTAGGCATTCGAGGTCCCTACGCGCATGCAAAAAATTGGAGCCGCGGCTGCCATAGGCCGGAGAAAAGTTCGATCCTAGAATTGGGTCAAATGCATATACACAAAGAGCAGGTTGGGTTTGGACCTTGCTCCGCCCCTATGGCTCCGATTGAGCTCAAACTTGGTACTGAGGTAGCCATTTGAGGTCCCTACAGGCATGCAAAAAATCGGAGCCCCAGCTACCATAGGGCCGGAAAAAAGATCGATCCTAATTGGGGGTAAAATGGCGGATTTCGCTGTAGTTGCGGAATTGGGTTTGGACCTAGCTCCGCCCCTATGCAACCGATTGAGCTCAAACTTGGTATGGAGGTAGGCATTCGAGGTCCCTACGCGCATGCAAAAAATTGGAGCCGCGGCTGCCATAGGGCCGGAGAAAAGTTCGATCCTAGAATTGGGTCAAATGCATATACACAAAGAGCAGGTTGGGTTTGGACCTTGCTCCGACCCTATGGCTCCGATTGAGCTCAAACTTGGTACTGAGGTAGCCATTTGAGGTCCCTACAGGCATGCAAAAAATCGGAGCCCCAGCTGCCATAGGGCCGGAAAAAAGTTCGATCCTAATTGGGGGTAAAATGGCGGATTTCGCTGTAGTTGCGGAATTGGGTTTGGACCTAGCTCCGCCCCTATGCAACCGATTGAGCTCAAACTTGGTATGGAGGTAGGCATTTGAGGTCCCTACGCGCATGCAAAAAATTGGAGCCGCGGCTGCCATAGGGCCGGAGAAAAGTTCGATCCTAGAATTGGGTCAAATGCATATACACAAAGAGCAGGTTGGGTTTGGACCTTGCTCCGCCCCTATGGCTCCGATTGAGCTCAAACTTGGTACTGAGGTAGCCATTTGAGGTCCCTACAGGCATGCAAAAAATCGGAGCCCCAGCTGCCATAGGGCCGGACAAAAGTTCGATCCTAATTAGGGGTAAAATGGCGGAATTCGCTGTAGTTGCGGAATTGGGTTTGGACCTAGCTCCGCCCCTATGCAACCGATTGAGCTCAAACTTGGTATGGAGGTAGGCATTCGATGTCCCTACGCGCATGCAAAAAATTGGAGCCGCGGCTGCCATAGGGCCGGAGAAAAGTTCGATCCTAGAATTGGGTCAAATGCATATACACAAATAGTAGGTTGGGTTTGGACCTTGCTCCGCCCCTATGGCTCCGATTGAGCTCAAACTTGGTACTGAGGTAGCCATTTGAGGTCCCTACAGGCATGCAAAAAATCGGAGCCCCAGCTGCCATAGGGCCGGAAAAAAGTTCGATCCTAATTGGGGGTAAAATGGCGGATTTCGCTGTAGTTGCGGAATTGGGTTTGGACCTAGCTCCGCCCCTATGCAACCGATTGAGCTCAAACTTGGTATGGAGGTAGGCATTCGAGGTCCCTACGCGCATGCAAAAAATTGGAGCCGCGGCTGCCATAGGGCCGGAGAAAAGTTCGATCCTAGAATTGGGTCAAATGCATATACACAAAGAGCAGGTTGGGTTTGGACCTTGCTCCGACCCTATGGCTCCGATTGAGCTCAAACTTGGTACTGAGGTAGCCATTTGAGGTCCCTACAGGCATGCAAAAAATCGGAGCCCCAGCTGCCATAGGGCCGGAAAAAAGTTCGATCCTAATTGGGGGTAAAATGGCGGATTTCGCTGTAGTTGCGGAATTGGGTTTGGACCTAGCTCCGCCCCTATGCAACCGATTGAGCTCAAACTTGGTATGGAGGTAGGCATTCGAGGTCCCTACGCGCATGCAAAAAATTGGAGCAACGGCTTCTATAGGGCCGGAGAAAAGTTCGATCCTAGAATTGGGTCAAATGCATATACACAAAGAGCAGGTTGGGTTTGGACCTTGCTCCGCCCCTATGGCTCCGATTGAGCTCAAACTTGGTACTGAGGTAGCCATTTGAGGTCCCTACAGGCATGCAAAAAATCGGAGCCCCAGCTGCCATAGGGCCGGAAAAAAGTTCGATCCTAATTGGGGGTAAAATGGCGGATTTCGCTGTAATTGCGGAATTGGGTTTGGACCTAGCTCCGCCCCTATGCAACCGATTGAGCTCAAACTTGGTATGGAGGTAGGCATTCGAGGTCCCTACGCGCATGCAAAAAAATGGAGCCGCGGCTGCCATAGGGCCGGAGAAAAGTTCGATCCTAGAATTGGGTCAAATGCATATACACAAAGAGCAGGTTGGGTTTGGACCTTGCTCCGCCCCTATGGCTCCGATTGAGCTCAAACTTGGTACTGAGGTAGCCATTTGAGGTCCCTACAGGCATGCAAAAAATCGGAGCCCCAGCTGCCATAGGGCCGGAAAAAAGTTCGATCCTAATTGGGGGTAAAATGGCGGATTTCGCTGTAGTTGCGGAATTGGGTTTGGACCTAGCTCCGCCCCTATGCAACCGATTGAGCTCAAACTTGGTATGGAGGTAGGCATTCGAGGTCCCTACGCGCATGCAAAAAATTGGAGCCGCGGCTGCCATAGGGCCGGAGAAAAGTTCGATCCTAGAATTGGGTCAAATGCATATACACAAAGAGCAGGTTGGGTTTGGACCTTGCTCCGCCCCTACAGCTCCGATTGAGCTCAAACTTGGTACTGAGGTAGCCATTTGAGGTCCCTACAGGCATGCAAAAAATCGGAGCCCCAGCTGCCTTAGGGCCGGAAAAAAGTTCGATCCTAATTGGGGGTAAAATGGCGGATTTCGCTGTAGTTGCGGAATTGGGTTTGGACCTAGCTCCGCCCCTATGCAACCGATTGAGCTCAAACTTGGTATGGAGGTAGGCATTCGAGGTCCCTACGCGCATGCAAAAAATTGGAGCCGCGGCTGCCATAGGGCCGGAGAAAAGTTCGATCATAGAATTGGGTCAAATGCATATACACAAAGAGCAGGTTGGGTTTGGACCTTGCTCCGCCCCTATCGCTCCGATTGAGCTCAACTTGGTACTGAGGTAGCCATTTGAGATCCCTACAGGCATGCAAAAAATCGGAGCCCCAGCTGCCATAGGGCCGGAAAAAAGTTCGATCCTAATTGGGGGTAAAATGGCGGATTTCGCTGTCGTTGCGGAATTGGGTTTGGACCTAGCTCCGCCCCTATGCAACCGATTGAGCTCAAACTTGGTATGGAGGTAGGCATTCGAGGTCCCTACGCGCATGCAAAAAATTGGAGCCGCGGCTGCCATAGGGCCGGAGAAAAGTTCGATCCTAGAATCGGGTCAAATGCATATACACAAAGAGCAGGTTGGGTTTGGACCTTGCTCCGCCCCTATGGCTCCGATTGAGCTCAAACTTGGTACTGAGGTAGCCATTTGAGGTCCCTACAGGCATGCAAAAAATCGGAGCCCCAGCTGCCATAGGGCCGGAAAAAGTTCGATCCTTATTGGGGGTAAAATGGCGGATTTCGCTGTAGTTGCGGAATTGGGTTTGGACCTAGCTCCGCCCCTATGCAACCGATTGAGCTCAAACTTGGTATGGAGGTAGGCATTCGAGGTCCCTACGCGCATGCAAAAAATTGGAGCCGCGGCTGCCATAGGGCCGGAGAAAAGTTCGATCCTAGAATTGGGTCAAATGCATATACACAAAGAGCAGGTTGGGTTTGGACCTTGCTCCGCCCCTATGCAACCGATTGAGCTCAAACTTGGTATGGAGGTAGGCATTCGAGGTCCCTACTCGCATGCAAAAAATTGGAGCCGCGGCTGCCATAGGGCCGGAGAAAAGTTCGATCCTAGAATTGGGTCAAATGCATATACACAAAGAGCAGGTTGGGTTTGGACCTTGCTCCGCCCCTATGGCTCCGATTGAGCTCAAACTTGGTATGGAGGTAGGCATTCGAGGTCCCTACGCGCATGCAAAAAATTGGAGCCGCGGCTGCCATAGGGCCGGAGAAAAGTTCGATCCTAGAATTGGGTCAAATGCATATAAACAAAGAGCAGGTTGGGTTTGGACCTTGCTCCGCCCCTATGGCTCCGATTGAGCTCAAACTTGGTACTGAGGTAGCCATTTGAGGTCCCTACAGGCATGCAAAAAATCGGAGCCCCAGCTGCCATAGGGCCGGAAAAAAGTTCGATCCTAATTGGGGGTAAAATGGCGGATTTTGCTGTAGTTGCGGAATTGGGTTTGGACCTAGCTCCGCCCCTATGCAACCGATTGAGCTCAAACTTGGTATGGAGGTAGGCATTCGAGGTCCCTACGCGCATGCAAAAAATTGGAGCCGCGGCTGCCATAGGGCCGGAGAAAAGTTCGATCCTAGAATTGGGTCAAATGCATATACACAAAGAGCAGGTTGGGTTTGGACCTTGCTCCGCCCCTATGGCTCCGATTGAGCTCAAACTTGGTACTGAGGAAGCCATTTGAGGTCCCTACAGGCATGCAAAATATCGGAGCCCCAGCTGCCATAGGGCCGGAAAAAAGTTCGATCCTAATTGGGGGTAAAATGGCGGATTTCGCTGTAGTTGCGGAATTGGGTTTGGACCTAGCACCGCCCCTATGCAACCGATTGAGCTCAAACTTGGTATGGAGGTAGGCATTCGAGGTCCCTACGCGCATGCAAAAAATTGGAGCCGCGGCTGCCATGGGGCCGGAGAAAAGTTCGATCCTAGAATTGGGTCAAATGCATATACACAAAGAGCAGGTTGGGTTTGGACCTTGCTCCGCCCCTATGGCTCCGATTGAGCTCAAACTTGGTACTGAGGTAGCCATTTGAGGTCCCTACAGGCATGCAAAAAATCGGAGCCCCAGCTGCCATAGGGCCGGAAAAAAGTTCGATCCTAATTGGGGGTAAAATGGCGGATTTCGCTGTAGTTGCGGAATTGGGTTTGGACCTAGCTCCGCCCCTATGCAACCGATTGAGCTCAAACTTGGTATGGAGGTAGGCATTCGAATTCCCTACGCGCATGCACAAAATTGGAGCCGCGGCTGCCATAGGGCCGGAGAAAAGTTCGATCCTAGAATTGGGTCAAATGCATATACACAAAGAGCAGGTTGGGTTTGGACCTTGCTCCGCCCCTATGGCTCCGATTGAGCTCAAACTTGGTACTGAGGTAGCCATTTGAGGTTCCTACAGGCATGCAAAAAATCGGAGCCCCAGCTGCCATAGGGCCGGAAAAAAGTTCGATCCTAAATGGGGGTAAAATGGCGGATTTCGCTGTAGTTGCGGAATTGGGTTTGGACCTAGCTCCGCCCCTATGCAACCGATTGAGCTCAAACTTGGTATGGAGGTAGGCATTCGAGGTCCCTACGCGCATGCAAAAAATTGGAGCCGGGCTGCCATAGGGCCGAAGAAAAGTTCGATCCTAGAATTGGGTCAAATGCATATACACAAAGAGCAGGTTGGGTTTGGACCTTGCTCCGCCCCTATGGCTCCGATTGAGCTCAAACTTGGTACTGAGGTAGCCATTTGAGGTCCCTACTGGCATGCAAAAAATCGGAGCCCCAGCTGCCATAGGGCCGGAAAAAAGTTCGATCCTAATTGGGGGTAAAATGGCGGATTTCGCTGTAGTTGCGGAATTGGGTTTGGACCTAGCACCGCCCCTATGCAACCGATTGAGCTCAAACTTGGTATGGAGGTAGGCATTCGAGGTCCCTACGCGCATGCAAAAAATTGGAGCCGCGGCTGCCATAGGGCCGGAGAAAAGTTCGATCCTAGAATTGGGTCAAATGCATATACACAAAGAGCAGGTTGGGTTTGGACCTTGCTCCGCCCCTATGGCTCCGATTGAGCTCAAACTTGGTACTGAGGTAGCCATTTGAGGTCCCTACAGGCATGCAAAAAATCGGAGCCCCAGCTGCCATAGGGCCGGAAAAAAGTTCGATCCTAATTGGGGGTAAAATGGCGGATTTCGCTGTAGTTGCGGAATTGGGTTTGGACCTAGCTCCGCCCCTATGCAACCGATTGAGCTCAAACTTGGTATGGAGGTAGGCATTCGAGGTCCCTACGCGCATGCAAAAAATTGGAGCCGCGGCTGCCATAGGGCCGGAGAAAAGTTCGATCCTAGAATTGGGTCAAATGCATATACACAAAGAGCAGGTTGGGTTTGGACCTTGCTCCGCCCCTATGGCTCCGATTGAGCTCAAACTTGGTACTGAGGTAGCCATTTGAGGTCCCTACAGGCATGCAAAAAATCGGAGCCCCAGCTGCCATAGGGCCCAAAAAAAGTTCGATCCTAATTGGGGGTAAAATGGCGGATTTCGCTGTAGTTGCGGAATTGGGTTTGGACCTAGCTCCGCCCCTATGCAACCGATTGAGCTCAAACTTGGTATGGAGGTAGGCATTCGAGGTCCCTACGCGCATGCAAAAAATTGGAGCCGCGGCTGCCATAGGGCCGGAGAAAAGTTCGATCCTAGAATTGGGTCAAATGCATTTACACAATGAGCAGGTTGGGTTTGGACCTTGCTCCGCCCCTATGGCTCCGATTGAGCTCAAACTTGGTACTGAGGTAGCCATTTGAGGTCCCTACAGGCATGCAAAAAATCGGAGCCCCAGCTGCCATAGGGCCGGAAAAAAGTTCGATCCTAATTGGGGGTAAAATGGCGGATTTCGCTGTAGTTGCGGAATTGGGTTTGGACCTAGCTCCGCCCCTATGCACCCGATTGAGCTCAAACTTGGTATGGAGGTAGGCATTCGAGGTCCCTACGCGCATGCAAAAAATTGGAGCCGCGGCTGCCATAGGGCCGGAGAAAAGTTCGATCCTAGAATTGGGTCAAATGCATATACACAAAGAGCAGGTTGGGTTTGGACCTTGCTCCGCCCCTAGGGCTCCGATTGAGCTCAAACTTGGTACTGAGGTAGCCATTTGAGGTCCCTACAGGCATGCAAAAAATCGGAGCCCCAGCTGCCATAGGGCCGGAAAAAAGTTCGATCCTAATTGGGGGTAAAATGGCGGATTTTGCTGTAGTTGCGGAATTGGGTTTGGACCTAGCTCCGCCCCTATGCAACCGATTGAGCTCAAACTTGGTATGGAGGTAGGCATTCGAGGTCCCTACGCGCATGCAAAAAATTGGAGCCGGGGCTGCCATAGGGCCGGAGAAAAGTTCGATCCTAGAATTGGGTCAAATGCATATACACAAAGAGCAGGTTGGGTTTGGACCTTGCTCCGCCCCTATGGCTCCGATTGAGCTCAAACTTGGTACTGAGGTAGCCATTTGAGGTCCCTACAGGCATGCAAAAAATCGGAGCCCCAGCTGCCATAGGCCCGGAAAAAAGTTCGATCCTAATTGGGGGTAAGATGGCGGATTTCGCTGTAGTTGCGGAATTGGGTTTGGACCTAGCACCGCCCCTATGCAACCGATTGAGCTCAAACTTGGTATGGAGGTAGGCATTCGAGGTCCCTACGCGCATGCAAAAAATTGGAGCCGCGGCTGCCATGGGGCCGGAGAAAAGTTCGATCCTAGAATTGGGTCAAATGCATATACACAAAGAGCAGGTTGGGTTTGGACCTTGCTCCGCCCCTATGGCTCCGATTGAGCTCAAACTTGGTACTGAGGTAGCCATTTGAGGTCCCTACAGGCATGCAAAAAATCGGAGCCCCAGCTGCCATAGGGCCGGAAAAAAGTTCGATCCTAATTGGGGGTAAAATGGCGGATTTCGCTGTAGTTGCGGAATTGGGTTTGGACCTAGCTCCGCCCCTATGCAACCGATTGAGCTCAAACTTGGTATGGAGGTAGGCATTCGAGGTCCCTACGCGCATGCAAAAAATTGGAGCCGCGGCTGCCATAGGGCCGGAGAAAAGTTCGATCCTAGAATTGGGTCAAATGCATATACACAAAGAGCAGGTTGGGTTTGGACCTTGCTCCGCCCCTATGGCTCCGATTGAGCTCAAACTTGGTACTGAGGTAGCCATTTGAGGTCCCTACAGGCATGCAAAAAATCGGAGCCCCAGCTGCCATAGGGCCGGAAAAAAGTTCGATCCTAATTGGGTGTAAAATGGCGGATTTCGCTGTAGTTGCGGAATTGGGTTTGGACCTAGCACCGCCCCTATGAAACCGATTGAGCTCAAACTTGGTATGGAGGTAGGCATTCGAGGTCCCTACGCGCATGCAAAAAATTGGAGCCGCGGCTGCCATAGGGCCGGAGAAAAGTTCGATCCTAGAATTGGGTCAAATGCATATACACAAAGAGCAGGTTGGGTTTGGACCTTGCTCTGCCCCTATGGCTCCGATTGAGCTCAAACTTGGTACTGAGGTAGCCATTTGAGGTCCCTCCAGGCATGCAAAAAATCGGAGCCCCAGCTGCCATAGGGCCGGAAAAAAGTTCGATCCTAATTGGGGGTAAAATGGCGGATTTCGCTGTAGTTGCGGAATTGGGTTTGGACCTAGCACCGCCCCTATGCAACCGATTGAGCTCAAACTTGGTATGGAGGTAGGCATTCGAGGTCCCTACGCGCATGCAAAAAATTGGAGCCGCGGCTGCCATAGGGCCGGAGAAAAGTTCGATCCTAGAATTGGGTCAAATGCATATACACAAAGAGCAGGTTGGGTTTGGACCTTGCTCCGCCCCTATGGCTCCGATTGAGCTCAAACTTGGTACTGAGGTAGCCATTTGAGGTCCCTACAGGCATGCAAAAAATCGGAGCCCCAGCTGCCATAGGGCCGGAAAAAAGTTCGATCCTAATTGGGGGTAAAATGGCGGATTTCGCTGTAGTTGCGGAATTGGGTTTGGACCTAGCTCCGCCCCTATGCAACCGATTGAGCTCAAACTTGGTATGAAGGTAGGCATTCAAGGTCCCTACGCGCATGCAAAAAATTGGAGCCGCGGCTGCCATAGGGCCGGAGAAAAGTTCGATCCTAGAATTGGGTCAAATGCATATACACAAAGAGCAGGTTGGGTTTGGACCTTGCTCCGCCCCTATGGCTCCGATTGAGCTCAAACTTGGTACTGAGGTAGCCATTTGAGGTCCCTACAGGCATGCAAAAAATCGGAGCCCCAGCTGCCATAGGGCCGGAAAAAGTTCGATGCTAATTGGGGGTAAAATGGCGGATTTCGCTGTAGTTGCGGAATTGGGTTTGGACCTAGCTCCGCCCCTATGCAACCGATTGAGCTCAAACTTGGTATGGAGGTAGGCATTCGAGGTCCCTACGCGCATGCAAAAAATTGGAGCCGCGGCTGCCATAGGGCCGGAGAAAAGTTCGATCCTAGAATTGGGTCAAATGCATATACACAAAGAGCAGGTTTGGTTTTGGACCTTGCTCCGCCCCTATGGCTCCGATTGAGCTCAAACTTGGTACTGAGGTAGCCATTTGAGGTCCCTACAGGCATGCAAAAAATCGGAGCCCCAGCTGCCATAGGGCCGGAAAAAAGTTCGATCCTAATTGGGGGTAAAATGGCGGATTTCGCTGTAGTTGCGGAATTGGGTTTGGACCTAGCTCCGCCCCTATGCAACCGATTGAGCTCAAACTTAATATGGAGGTAGGCATTCGAGGTCCCTACGCGCATGCAAAAAATTGGAGCCGCGGCTGCCATAGGGCCGGAGAAAAGTTCGATCCTAGAATTGGGTCAAATGCATATACACAAAGAGCAGATTGGGTTTGGACCTTGCTCCGCCCCTATGGCTCCGATTGAGCTCAAACTTGGTACTGAGGTAGCCATTTGAGGTCCCTACAGGCATGCAAAAAATCGGAGACCCAGCTGCCATAGGGCCGGAAAAAAGTTCGATCCTAATTGGGGGTAAAATGGCGGATTTCGCTGTAGTTGCGGAATTGGGTTTGGACCTAGCTCCGCCCCTATGCAACCGATTGAGCTCAAACTTGGTATGGAGGTAGGCATTCGAGGTCCCTACACGCATGCAAAAAATTGGAGCCGCGGCTGCCATAGGGCCGGAGAAAAGTTCGATCCTAGAATTGGGTCAAATGCATATACACAAAGAGCAGGTTGGGTTTGGACCTTGCTCCGCCCCTATGGCTCCGATTGAGCTCAAACTTGGTACTGAGGTAGCCATTTGAGGTCCCTACAGGCATGCAAAAAATCGGAGCCCCAGCTGCCATAGGGCCGGAAAAAAGTTCGATCCTAATTGGGGGTAAAATGGCGGATTTCGCTGTAGTTGCGGAATTGGGTTTGGACCTAGCTCCGCCCCTATGCAACCGATTGAGCTCAAACTTGGTATGGAGGTAGGCATTCGAGGTCCCTACGCGCATGCAAAAAATTGGAGCCGCGGCTGCCATAGGGCCGGAGAAAAGTTCGATCCTAGAATTGGGTCAAATGCATATACACAAAGAGCAGGTTGGGTTTGGACCTTGCTCCGCCCCTATGGCTCCGATTGAGCTCAAACTTGGTACTGAGGTAGCCATTTGAGGTCCATACAGGCATGCAAAAAATCGGAGCCCCAGCTGCCATAGGGCCGGAAAAAAGTTCGATCCTAATTGGGGGTAAAATGGCGGATTTCGCTGTAGTTGCGGAATTGGGTTTGGACCTAGCTCTGCCCCTATGCAACCGATTGAGCTCAAACTTGGTATGGAGGTAGGCATTCGAGGTCCCTACGCGCATGCAAAAAATTGGAGCCGCGGCTGCCATAGGGCCGGAGATAAGTTCGATCCTAGAATTGGGTCAAATGCATATACACAAAGAGCAGGTTGGGTTTGGACCTTGCTCCGCCCCTATGGCTCCGATTGAGCTCAAACTTGGTACTGAGGTAGCCATTTGAGGTCCCTACAGGCATGCAAAAAATCGGAGCCCCAGCTGCCATAGGGCCGGAAAAAAGTTCGATCCTAATTGGGGGTAAAATGGCGGATTTCGCTGTAGTTGCGGAATTGGGTTTGGACCTAGCTCCGCCCCTATGCAACCGATTGAGCTCAAACTTGGTATGGAGGTAGGCATTCGAAGTCCCTACGCGCATGCAAAAAATTGGAGCCGCGGCTGCCATAGGGCCGGAGAAAAGTTCGATCCTAGAATTGGGTCAAATGCATATACACAAAGAGCAGGTTGGGTTTGGACCTTGCTCCGCCCCTATGGCTCCGATTGAGCTCAAACTTGGTACTGAGGTAGCCATTTGAGGTCCCTACAGGCATGCAAAAAATCGGAGCCCCAGCTGCCATAGGGCCGGAAAAAAGTTCGATCCTAATTGGGGGTAAAATGGCGGATTTCGCTGTAGTTGCGGAATTGGGTTTGGACCTAGCTCCGCCCCTATGCAACCGATTGAGCTCAAACTTGGTATGGAGGTAGGCATTCGAGGTCCCTACGCGCATGCAAAAAATTGGAGCCGCGGCTGCCATAGGGCCGGAGAAAAGTTCGATCCTAGAATTGGGTCAAATGCATATACACAAAGAGCAGGTTGGGTTTGGACCTTGCTCCGCCCCTATGGCTCCGATTGAGCTCAAACTTGGTACTGAGGTAGCCATTTGAGGTCCCTACAGGCATGCAAAAAGTCGGAGCCCCAGCTGCCATAGGGCCGGAAAAAAGTTCGATCCTAATTGGGTGTAAAATGGCGGATTTCGCTGTAGTTGCGGAATTGGGTTTGGACCTAGCTCCGCCCCTATGCAACCGATTGAGCTCAAACTTGGTATGGAGGTAGGCATTCGAGGTCCCTACGCGCATGCAAAAAATTGGAGCCGCGGCTGCCATAGGGCCGGAGAAAAGTTCGATCCTAGAATTGGGTCAAATGCATATACACAAAGAGCAGGTTGGGTTTGGACCTTGCTCCGCCCCTATGGCTCCGATTGAGCTCAAACATGGTACTGAGGTAGCCATTTGAGGTCCCTACAGGCATGCAAAAAATCGGAGCCCCAGCTGCCATAGGGCCGGAAAAAAGTTCGATCCTACTTGGGGGTAAAATGGCGGATTTCGCTGTAGTTGCGGAATTGGGTTTGGACCTAGCTCCGCCCCTATGCAACCGATTGAGCTCAAACTTGGTATGGAGGTAGGCATTCGAGGTCCCTACGCGCATGCAAAAAATTGGAGCCGCGGCTGCCATAGGGCCGGAGAAAAGTTCGATCCTAGAATTGGGTCAAATGCATATACACAAAGAGCAGGTTGGGTTTGGACCTTGCCCCGCCCCTATGGCTCCGATTGAGCTCAAACTTGGTACTGAGGTAGCCATTTGAGGTCCCTACAGGCATGCAAAAAATCGGAGCCCCAGCTGCCATAGGGCCGGAAAAAAGTTCGATCCTAATTGGGGGTAAAATGGCGGATTTCGCTGTAGTTGCGGAATTGAGTTTGGACCTAGCTCCGCCCCTATGCAACCGATTGAGCTCAAACTTGGTATGGAGGTAGGCATTCGAGGTCCCTACGCGCATGCAAAAAATTGGAGCCGCGGCTGCCATAGGGCCGGAGAAAAGTTCGATCCTAGAATTGGGTCAAATGCATATACACAAAGAGCAGGATGGGTTTGGACCTAGCTCCGCCCCTATGCAACCGATTGAGCTCAAACTTGGTTTGGAGGTAGGCATTTGAGGTCCCTACAGGCATGCAAAAAATCGGAGCCCCAGCTGCCATAGGGCCGGAAAAAAGTTCGATCCTAATTGGGGGTAAAATGGCTGATTTCGCTGTAGTTGCGGAATTGGGTTTGGACCTAGCTCCGCCCCTATGCAACCGATTGAGCTCAAACTTGGTATGGAGGTAGGCATTCGAGGTCCCTACGCGCATGCAAAAAATTGGAGCCGCGGCTGCCATAGGGCCGGATAAAAGTTCGATCCTAGAATTGTGTCAAATGCATATACACAAAGAGCAGGTTGGGTTTGGACCTAGCTCCGCCCCTATGGCTCCGATTGAGCTCAAACTTGGTATGGAGGTAGGCATTTGAGGTCCCTACAGGCATGCAAAAAATCGGAGCCCCAGCTGCCATAGGGCCGGAAAAAAGTTCGATCCTAATTGGGGGTAAAATGGCGGATTTCGCTGTAGTTGCGGAATTGGGTTTGGACCTAGCTCCGCCCCTATGCAACCGATTGAGCTCAAACTTGGTATGGAGGTAGGCATTCGAGGTCCCTACGCGCATGCAAAAAATTGGAGCCGCGGCTGCCATAGGGCCGGAGAAAAGTTCGATCCTAGAATTGGGTCAAATGCATATACACAAAGAGCAGGTTGGGTTTGGACCTTGCTCCGCCCCTATGGCTCCGATTGAGCTCAAACTTGGTACTGAGGTAGCCATTTGAGGTCCCTACAGGCATGCAAAAAATCGGAGCCCCAGCTGCCATAGGGCCGGAAAAAAGTTCGATCCTAATTGGGGGTAAAATGGCGGATTTCGCTGTAGTTGCGGAATTGGGTTTTGACCTAGCTCCGCCCCTATGCAACCAATTGAGTTCAAACTTGGTATGGAGGTAGGCATTCGAGGTCCCTACGCGCATGCAAAAAATTGGAGCCGCGGCTGCCATAGGGCCGGAGAAAAGTTCGATCCTAGAATTGGGTCAAATGCATATACACAAAGAGCAGGTTGGTTTTGGACCTTGCTCCGCCCCTATGGCTCCGATTGAGCTCAAACTTGGTACTGAGGTAGCCATTTGAGGTCCCTACAGGCATGCAAAAAATCGGAGCCCCAGCTGCCATAGGGCCGGAAAAAAGTTCGATCCTAATTGGGGGTAAAATGGCGGATTTCGCTGTAGTTGCGGAATTGGGTTTGGACCTAGTTCCGCCCCTATGCAACCGATTGAGCTCAAACTTGGTATGGAGGTAGGCATTCGAGGTCCCTACGCGCATGCAAAAAATTGGAGCCGCGGCTGCCATAGGGCCGGAGAAAAGTTCGATCCTAGAATTGGGTCAAATGCATATACACAAAGAGCAGGTTGGGTTTGGACCTTGCTCCACCCCTATGGCTCCGATTGAGCTCAAACTTGGTACTGAGGTAGCCATTTGAGGTCCCTACAGGCATGCAAAAAATCGGAGCCCCAGCTGCCATAGGGCCGGAAAAAAGTTCGATCCTAATTGGGGGTAAAATGGCGGATTTCGCTGTAGTTGCGGAATTGGGTTTGGACCTAGTTCCGCCCCTATGCAACCGATTGAGCTCAAACTTGGTATGGAGGTAGGCATTCGAGGTCCCTACGCGCATGCAGAAAATTGGAGCCGCGGCTGCCATAGGGCCGGAGAAAAGTTCGATCCTAGAATTGGGTCAAATGCATATACACAAAGAGCAGGTTGGGTTTGGACCTAGCTCCGCCCCTATGCAACCGATTGAGCTCAAACTTGGTTTGGAGGTAGGCATTTGAGGTCCCTACAGGCATGCAAAAAATCGGAGCCCCAGCTGCCATAGGGCCGGAAAAAAGTTCGATCCTAATTGGGGTAAAATGGCGGATTTCGCTGTAGTTGCGGAATTGGGTTTTGACCTAGCTCCGCCCCTATGCAACCGATTGAGCTCAAACCTGGTATGGAGGTAGGCATTCGAGGTCCCTACGCGCATGCAAAAAATTGGAGCCGCGGCTGCCATAGGGCCGGAGAAAAGTTCGATCCTAGAATTGGGTCAAATGCATATACACAAAGAACAGGTTGGGTTTGGACCTTGCTCCGCCCCTATGGCTCCGATTGAGCTCAAACTTGGTACTGAGGTAGCCATTTGAGGTCCCTACAGGCATGCAAAAAATCGGAGCCCCAGCTGCCATAGGGCCGGAAAAAAGTTCGATCCTAATTGGGGGTAAAATGGCGGATTTCGCTGTAGTTGCGGAATTGGGTTTGGACCTAGCTCCGCCCCTATGCAACCGATTGAGCTCAAACTTGGTATGGAGGTAGGCATTCGAGGTCCCTACGCGCATGCAAAAAATTGGGGCCGCGGCTGCCCTAGGGCCGGAGAAAAGTTCGATCCTAGAATTGGGTCAAATGCATATACACAAAGAGCAGGTTGGGTTTGGACCTTGCTCCGCCCCTATGGCTCCGATTGAGCTCAAACTTGGTAGTGAGGTAGCCATTTGAGGTCCCTACAGGCATGCAAAAAATCGGAGCCCCAGCTGCCATAGGGCCGGAAAAAAGTTCGATCCTAATTGGGGGTAAAATGGCGGATTTCGCTGTAGTTGCGGAATTGGGTTTGGACCTAGCTCCGCCCCTATGCAACCGATTGAGCTCAAACTTGGTATGGAGGTAGGCATTCGAGGTCCCTACGCGCATGCAAAAAATTGGAGCCGCGGCTGCCATAGGGCCGGAGAAAAGTTCGATCCTAGAATTGGGACAAATGCATATACACAAAGAGCAGGTTGGGTTTGGACCTTGCTCCGCCCCTATGGCTCCGATTGAGCTCAAACTTGGTACTGAGGTAGCCATTTGAGGTCCCTACAGGCATGCAAAAAATCGGAGCCCCAGCTGCCATAGGGCCGGAAAAAAGTTCGATCCTAATTGGGGGTAAAATGGCGGATTTCGCTGTAGTTGCGGAATTGGGTTTGGACCTAGCTCCGCCCCTATGCAACCGATTGAGCTCAAACTTGGTATGGAGGTAGGCATTCGAGGTCCCTACGCGCGTGCCAAAAATTCGAGCCGCGGCTGCCATAGGGCCGGAGAAAAGTTCGATCCTAGAATTGGGTCAAATGCATATACACAAAGAGCAGGTTGGGTTTGGACCTTGCTCCGCCCCTATGGCTCCGATTGAGCTCAAACTTGGTACTGAGGTAGCCATTTGAGGTCCCTACAGGCATGCAAAAATCGGAGCCCCAGCTGCCATAGGGCCGGAAAAAAGTTCGATCCTAATTGGGGGTAAAATGGCGGATTTCGCTGTAGTTGCGGAATTGGGTTTGGACCTAGCTCCGCCCCTATGCAACCGATTGAGCTCAAACTTGGTATGGAGGTAGGCATTCGAGGTCCCTACGCGCATGCAAAACATTGGAGCCGCGGCTGCCATAGGGCCGGAGAAAAGTTCGATCCTAGAATTGGGTCAAATGCATATACACAAAGAGCAGGTTGGGTTTTGACCTTGCTCCGCCCCTATGGCTCCGATTGAGCTCAAACTTGGTACTGAGGTAGCCATTTGAGGTCCCTACAGGCATGCAAAAAATCGGAGCCCCAGCTGCCATAGGGCCGGAAAAAAGTTCGATCCTAATTGGGGGTAAAATGGCGGATTTCGCTGTAGTTGCGGAATTGGGTTTGGATCTAGCTCCGCCCCTATGCAACCGATTGAGCTCAAACTTGGTATGGAGGTAGGCATTCGAGGTCCATACGCGCATGCAAAAAATTGGGGCCGCGACTGCCATAGGGCCGGAGAAAAGTTCGATCCTAGAATTGGGTCAAATGCATATACACAAAGAGCAGGTTGGGTTTGGACCTTGCTCCGCCCCTATGGCTCCGATTGAGCTCAAACTTGGTACTGAGGTAGCCATTTGAGGTCCCTACAGGCATGCAAAAAATCGGAGCCCCAGCTGCCATAGGGCCGGAAAAAAGTTCGATCCTAATTGGGGGTAAAATGGCGGATTTCGCTGTAGTTGCGGAATTGGGTTTGGACCTAGCTCCGCCCCTATGCAACCGATTGAGCTCAAACTTGGTATGGAGGTAGGCATTCGAGGTCCCTACGCGCATGCAAAAAATTGGAGCCGCGGCTGCCATAGGGCCGGAGAAAAGTTCGATCCTAGAATTGGGTCAAATGCATATACACAAAGAGCAGGTTGGGTTTGGACCTTGCTCCGCCCCTATGGCTCCGATTGAGCTCAAACTTGGTACTGAGGTAGCCATTTGAGTTCCCTACAGGCATGCAAAAAATCGGAGCCCCAGCTGCCATAGGGCCGGAAAAAAGTTCGATCCTAATTGGGGGTAAAATGGCGGATTTCGCTGTAGTTGCGGAATTGGGTTTGGACCTAGCTCCGCCCCTATGCAACCGATTGAGCTCAAACTTGGTATGGAGGTAGGCATTCGAGGTCCCTACGCGCATGCAAAAAATTGGAGCCGCGGCTGCCATAGGGCCGGAGAAAAGTTCGATCCTAGAATTGGGTCAAATGCATATACACAAAGAGCAGGTTGGGTTTGGACCTTGCTCCGCCCCTATGGCTCCGATTGAGCTCAAACTTGGTACTGAGGTAGCCATTTGAGGTCCCTACAGGCATGCAAAAAATCGGAGCCCCAGCTGCCATAGGGCCGGAAAAAAGTTCGATCCTAATTGGGGGTAAAATGGCGGATTTCGCTGTAGTTGCGGAATTGGGTTTGGACCTAGCTCCGCCCCTATGCAACCGATTGAGCTCAAACTTGGTATGGAGGTAGGCATTCGAGGTCCCTACGCGCATGCAAAAAATTGGAGCCGTGGCTGCCATAGGGCCGGAGAAAAGTTCGATCCTAGAATTGGGTCAAATGCATATACACAAAGAGCAGGTTGGGTTTGGACCTTGCTCCGCCCCTATGGCTCCGATTGAGCTCAAACTTGGTACTGAGGTAGCCATTTGAGGTCCCTACAGGCATGCAAAAAATCGGAGCCCCAGCTGCCATAGGGCCGGAAAAAAGTTCGATCCTAATTGGGGGTAAAATGGCAGATTTCGCTGTAGTTGCGGAATTGGGTTTGGACCTAGCTCCGCCCCTATGCTACCGATTGAGCTCAAACTTGGTATGGAGGTAGGCATTCGAGGTCCCTACGCGCATGCAAAAAATTGGAGCCGCGGCTGCCATAGGGCCGGAGAAAAGTTCGATCCTAGAATTGGGTCAAATGCATATACACAAAGAGCAGGTTGGGTTTGGACCTTGCTCCGCCCCTATGGCTCCGATTGAGCTCAAACTTGGTACTGAGGTAGCCATTTGAGGTCCCTACAGGCATGCAAAAAATCGGAGCCCCAGCTGCCATAGGGCCGGAAAAAAGTTCGATCCTAATTGGGGGTAAAATGGCGGATTTCGCTGTAGTTGCGGAATGGGTTTGGACCTAGCTCCGCCCCTATGCAACCGATTGAGCTCAAACTTGGTATGGAGGTAGGCATTCGAGGTCCCTACGCGCATGCAAAAAATTGGAGCCGCGGCTGCCATAGGGCCGGAGAAAAGTTCGATCCTAGAATTGGGTCAAATGCATATACACAAAGAGCAGGTTGGGTTTGGACCTTGCTCCGCCCCTATGGCTCCGATTGAGCTCAAGCTTGGTACTGAGGTAGCCATTTGAGGTCCCTACAGGCATGCAAAAAATCGGAGCCCCAGCTGCCATAGGGCCGGAAAAAAGTTCGATCCTAATTGGGGGTAAAATGGCGGATTTCGCTGTAGTTGCGGAATTGGGTTTGGACCTAGCTCCGCCCCTATGCAACCGATTGAGCTCAAACTTGGTATGGAGGTAGGCATTCGAGGTCCCTACGCGCATGCAAAAAATTGGAGCCGCGGCTGCCATAGGGCCGGAGAAAAGTTCGATCCTAGAATTGGGTCAAATGCATATACACAAAGAGCAGGTTGGGTTTGGACCTTGCTCCGCCCCTATGGCTCCGATTGAGCTCAAACTTGGTACTGAGGTAGCCATTTGAGGTCCCTACAGGCATGCAAAAAATCGGAGCCCCAGCTGCCATAGGGCCGGAAAAAAGTTCTATCCTAATTGGGGGTAAAATGGCGGATTTCGCTGTAGTTGCGGAATTGGGTTTGGACCTAGCTCCGCCCCTATGCAACCGATAGAGCTCAAACTTGGTATGGAGGTTGGCATTCGAGGTCCCTACGCGCATGCAAAAAATTTGAGCCGCGGCTGCCATAGGGCCGGAGAAAAGTTCGATCCTAGAATTGGGTCAAATGCATATACACAAAAAGCAGGTTGGGTTTGGACCTTGCTCCGCCCCTATGGCTCCGATTGAGCTCAAACTTGGTACTGAGGTAGCCATTTGAGGTCCCTACAGGCATGCAAAAAATCGGAGCCCCAGCTGCCATAGGGCCGGAAAAAAGTTCGATCCTAATTGGGGGTAAAATGGCGGATTTCGCTGTAGTTGCGGAATTGGGTTTTGACCTAGCTCCGCCCCTATGCAACCGATTGAGCTCAAACTTGGTATGGAGGTAGGCATTCGAGGTCCCTACGCGCATGCAAAAAATTGGAGCCGCGGCTGCCATAGGGCCGGAGAAAAGTTCGATCCTAGAATTGGGTCAAATGCATATACACAAAGAGCAGGTTGGGTTTGGACCTTGCTCCGCCCCTATGGCTCCGATTGAGCTCAAACTTGGTACTGAGGTAGCCATTTGAGGTCCCTACAATCATGCAAAAAATCGGAGCCCCAGCTGCCATAGGGCCGGAAAAAAGTTCGATCCTAATTGGGGGTAAAATGGCGGATTTCGCTGTAGATGCGGAATTGGGTTTGGACCTAGCTCCGCCCCTATGCAACCGATTGAGCTCAAACTTGGTATGGAGGTAGGCATTCGAGGTCCCTACGCGCATGCAAAAAAATGGAGCCGCGGCTGCTATAGGGCCGGAGAAAAGTTCGATCCTAGAATTGGGTCAAATGCAAATACACAAAGAGCAGGTTGGGTTTGGACCTTGCTCCGCCCCTATGGCTCCGATTGAGCTCAAACTTGGTACTGAGGTAGCCATTTGAGGTCCCTACAGGCATGCAAAAAATCGGAGCCCCAGCTGCCATAGGGCCGGAAAAAAGTTCGATCCTAATTGGGGGTAAAATGGCGGATTTCGCTGTAGTTGCGGAATTGGGTTTGGACCTAGCTCCGCCCCTATGGCTCCGATTGAGCTCAAACTTGGTACTGAGGTAGCCATTTGAGGTCCCTACAGGCATGCAAAAAATCGGAGCCCCAGCTGCCATAGGGCCGGAGAAAAGTTCGATCCTAGAATTGGGTCAAATGCATATACACAAAGAGCAGGTTGGGTTTGGACCTTGCTCCGCCCCTATGGCTCCGATTGAGCTCAAACTTTGTACTGAGGTAGCCATTTGAGGTCCCTACAGGCATGCAAAAAATCGGAGCCCCAGCTGCCATAGGGCCGGAAAAAGTTCGATCCTAATTGGGGGTAAAATGGCGGATTTCGCTGTAGTTGCGGAATTGGGTTTGGACCTAGCTCCGCCCCTATGCAACCGATTGAGCTCAAACTTGGTATGGAGGTAGGCATTCGAGGTCCCTACTCGCATGCAAAAAATTGGAGCCGCGGCTGCCATAGGGCCGGAGAAAAGTTCGATCCTAGAATTGGGTCAAATGCATATACACAAAGAGCAGGTTGGGTTTGGACCTTGCTCCGCCCCTATGGCTCCGATTGAGCTCAAACTTGGTACTGAGGTAGCCATTTGAGGTCCCTACAGGCATGCAAAAAATCGGAGCCCCAGCTGCCATAGGGCCGGAAAAAAGTTCGATCCTAATTGGGGGTAAAATGGCGGATTTCGCTGTAGTTGCGGAATTGGGTTTGGACCTAGCTCCGCCCCTATGCAACCGATTGAGCTCAAACTTGGTATGGAGGTAGGCATTCGAGGTCCCTACGCGCATGCAAAAAATTGGAGCCGCGGCTGCCATAGGGCCGGAGAAAAGTTCGATCCTAGAATTGGGTCAAATGCATATACACAAAGAGCAGGTTGGGTTTGGACCTTGCTCCGCCCCTATGGCTCCGATTGAGCTCAAACTTGGTACTGAGGTAGCCATTTGAGGTCCCTACAGGCATGCAAAAAATCGGAGCCCCAGCTGCCATAGGGCCGGAAAAAAGTTCGATCCTAATTGGGGGTAAAATGGCGGATTTCGCTGTAGTTGCGGAATTGGGTTTTGACCTAGCTCCGCCCCTTTGCAACCGATTGAGCTCAAACTTGGTATGGAGGTAGGCATTCGAGGTCCCTACGCGCATGCAAAAAATTGGAGCCGCGGCTGCCATAGGGCCGGAGAAAAGTTCGATCCTAGAATTGGGTCAAATGCATATACACAAAGAGCAGGTTGGGTTTGGACCTTGCTCCGCCCCTATGGCTCCGATTGAGCTCAAACTTGGTACTGAGGTAGCCATTTGAGGTCCCTACAGGCATGCAAAAAATCGGAGCCCCAGCTGCCATAGGGCCGGAAAAAAGTTCGATCCTAATTGGGGGTAAAATGGCGGATTTCGCTGTAGTTGCGGAATGGGTTTGGACCTAGCTCCGCCCCTATGCAACCGATTGAGCTCAAACTTGGTATGGAGGTAGGCATTCGAGGTCCCTACGCGCATGCAAAAAATTGGAGCCGCGGCTGCCATAGGGCCGGAGAAAAGTTCGATCCTAGAATTGGGTCAAATGCATATACACAAAGAGCAGGTTGGGTTTGGACCTTGCTCCGCCCCTATGGCTCCGATTGAGCTCAAACTTGGTACTGAGGTAGCCATTTGAGGTCCCTACAGGCATGCAAAAAATCGGAGTCCCAGCTGCCATAGGGCCAGAAAAAAGTTCGATCCTAATTGGGGGTAAAATGGCGGATTTCGCTGTAGATGCGGAATTGGGTTTGGACCTAGCTCCGCCCCTATGCAACCGATTGAGCTCAAACTTGGTATGGAGGTAGGCATTCGAGGTCCCTACGCGCATGCAAAAAATTGGGGCCGCGGCTGCCATAGGGCCGGAGAAAAGTTCGATCCTAGAATTGGGTCAAATGCATATACACAAAGAGCAGGTTGGGTTTGGACCTTGCTCCGCCCCTATGGCTCCGATTGAGCTCAAACTTGGTACTGAGGTAGCCATTTGAGGTCCCTACAGGCATGCAAAAAATCGGAGCCCCAGCTGCCATAGGGCCGGAAAAAAGTTCGATCCTAATTGGGGGTAAAATGGCGGATTTCGCTGTAGTTGCGGAATTGGGTTTGGACCTAGCTCCGCCCCTATGCAACCGATTGAGCTCAAACTTGGTATGGAGGTAGGCATTCGAGGTCCCTACTCGCATTGCAAAAAATTGGAGCCGCGGCTGCCATAGGGCCGGAGAAAAGTTCGATCCTAGAATTGGGTCAAATGCATATACACAAAGAGCAGGTTGGGTTTGGACCTTGCTCCGCCCCTATGGCTCCGATTGAGCTCAAACTTGGTACTGAGGTAGCCATTTGAGGTCCCTACAGGCATGCAAAAAATCGGAGCCCCAGCTGCCATAGGGCCGGAAAAAAGTTCGATCCTAATTGGGGGTAAAATGGCGGATTTCGCTGTAGTTGCGGAATTGGGTTTTGACCTAGCTCCGCCCCTATGCAACCGATTGAGCTCAAACTTGGTATGGAGGTAGGCATTCGAGGTCCCTACGCGCATGCAAAAAATTGGAGCCGCGGCTGCCATAGGGCCGGAGAAAAGTTCGATCCTAGAATTGGGTCAAATGCATATACACAAAGAGCAGGTTGGGTTTGGACCTTGCTCCGCCCCTATGGCTCCGATTGAGCTCAAACTTGGTACTGAGGTAGCCATTTGAGGTCCCTACAATCATGCAAAAAATCGGAGCCCCAGCTGCCATAGGGCCGGAAAAAAGTTCGATCCTAATTGGGGGTAAAATGGCGGATTTCGCTGTAGATGCGGAATTGGGTTTGGACCTAGCTCCGCCCCTATGCAACCGATTGAGCTCAAACTTGGTATGGAGGTAGGCATTCGAGGTCCCTACGCGCATGCAAAAAAATGGAGCCGCGGCTGCTATAGGGCCGGAGAAAAGTTCGATCCTAGAATTGGGTCAAATGCAAATACACAAAGAGCAGGTTGGGTTTGGACCTTGCTCCGCCCCTATGGCTCCGATTGAGCTCAAACTTTGTACTGAGGTAGCCATTTGAGGTCCCTACAGGCATGCAAAAAATCGGAGCCCCAGCTGCCATAGGGCCGGAAAAAAGTTCGATCCTAATTGGGGGTAAAATGGCGGATTTCGCTGTAGTTGCGGAATTGGGTTTGGACCTAGCTCCGCCCCTATGCAACCGATTGAGCTCAAACTTGGTATGGAGGTAGGCATTCGAGGTCCCTACGCGCATGCAAAAAATTGGAGCCGCGGCTGCCATAGGGCCGGAGAAAAGTTCGATCCTAGAATTGGGTCAAATGCATATACACAAAGAGCAGGTTGGGTTTGGACCTTGCTCCGCCCCTATGGCTCCGATTGAGCTCAAACTTGGTACTGAGGTAGCCATTTGAGGTCCCTACAGGCATGCAAAAAATCGGAGCCCCAGCTGCCATAGGGCCGGAAAAAAGTTCGATCCTAATTGGGGGTAAAATGGCGGATTTCGCTGTAGTTGCGGAATTGGGTTTGGACCTAGCTCCGCCCCTATGCAACCGATTGAGCTCAAACTTGGTATGGAGGTAGGCATTCGAGGTCCCTACTCGCATGCAAAAAATTGGAGCCGCGGCTGCCATAGGGCCGGAGAAAAGTTCGATCCTAGAATTGGGTCAAATGCATATACACAAAGAGCAGGTTGGGTTTGGACCTTGCTCCGCCCCTATGGCTCCGATTGAGCTCAAACTTGGTACTGAGGTAGCCATTTGAGGTCCCTACAGGCATGCAAAAAATCGGAGCCCCAGCTGCCATAGGGCCGGAAAAAAGTTCGATCCTAATTGGGGGTAAAATGGCGGATTTCGCTGTAGTTGCGGAATTGGGTTTGGACCTAGCTCCGCCCCTATGCAACCGATTGAGCTCAAACTTGGTATGGAGGTAGGCATTCGAGGTCCCTACGCGCATGCAAAAAATTGGAGCCGCGGCTGCCATAGGGCCGGAGAAAAGTTCGATCCTAGAATTGGGTCAAATGCATATACACAGAGAGCAGGTTGGGTTTGGACCTTGCTCCGCCCCTATGGCTCCGATTGAGCTCAAACTTGGTACTGAGGTAGCCATTTGAGGTCCCTACAGGCATGCAAAAAATCGGAGCCCCAGCTGCCATAGGGCCTAAAAAAAGTTCAATCCTAATTGGGGGTAAAATGGCGGATTTCGCTGTAGTTGCGGAATTGGGTTTGGACCTAGCTCCGCCCCTATGCAACCGATTGAGCTCAAACTTGGTATGGAGGTAGGCATTCGAGGTCCCTACGCGCATGCAAAAAATTGGAGCCGCGGCTGCCATAGGGCCGGAGAAAAGTTCGATCCTAGAATTGGGTCAAATGCATATACACAAAGAGCAGGTTGGGTTTGGACCTTGCTCCGCCCCTATGGCTCCGATTGAGCTCAAACTTGGTACTGAGGTAGCCATTTGAGGTCCCTACAGGCATGCAAAAAATCGGAGCCCCAGCTGCCATAGGGCCGGAAAAAAGTTCGATCCTAATTGGGGGTAAAATGGCGGATTTCGCTGTAGTTGCGGAATTGGGTTTGGACCTAGCTCCGCCCCTATGCAACCGATTGAGCTCAAACTTGGTATGGAGGTAGGCATTCGAGGTCCCTACGCGCATGCAAAAAATTGGAGCCGCGGCTGCCATAGGGCCGGAGAAAAGTTCGATCCTAGAATTGGGTCAAATGCATATACACAAAGAGCAGGTTGGGTTTGGACCTTGCTCCGCCCCTATGGCTCCGATTGAGCTCAAA
>OX336373.1:44551971-44613543 GCA_946902895.1 Fragum fragum | reverse complement strand
CATGCAAAAAATTGGAGCCGCGGCTGCCATAGGGCCGGAGAAAAGTTCGATCCTAGAATTGGGTCAAATGCATATACACAAAGAGCAGGTTGGGTTTGGACCTTGCTCCGCCCCTGTGGCTCCGATTGAGCTCAAACTTGGTACTGAGGTAGCCATTTGAGGTCCCTACAGGCATGCAAAAAATCGGAGCCCCAGCTGCCATAGGGCCGGAAAAAAGTTCGATCCTAATTGGGGGTAAAATGGCGGATTTCGCTGTAGTTGCGGATTTGGGTTTGGACCTAGCTCCGCCCCTATGGAACCGATTGAGCTCAAACTTGGTATGGAGGTAGGCATTCGAGGTCCCTACGCGCATGCAAAAAATTGGAGCCGCGGCTGCCATAGGGCCGGAGAAAAGTTCGATCCTAGAATTGGGTCAAATGCATATACACAAAGAGCAGGTTGGGTTTGGACCTTGCTCCGCCCCTGTGGCTCCGATTGAGCTCAAACTTGGTACTGAGGTAGCCATTTGAGGTCCCTACAGGCATGCAAAAAATCGGAGCCCCAGCTGCCATAGGGCCGGAAAAAAGTTCGATCCTAATTGGGGGTAAAATGGCGGATTTCGCTGTAGTTGCGGATTTGGGTTTGGACCTAGCTCCGCCCCTATGGAACCGATTGAGCTCAAACTTGGTATGGAGGTAGGCATTCGAGGTCCCTACGCGCATGCAAAAAATTGGAGCCGCGGCTGCCATAGGGCCGGAGAAAAGTTCGATCCTAGAATTGGGTCAAATGCATATACACAAAGAGCAGGTTGGGTTTGGACCTTGCTCCGCCCCTGTGGCTCCGATTGAGCTCAAACTTGGTACTGAGGTAGCCATTTGAGGTCCCTACAGGCATGCAAAAAATCGGAGCCCCAGCTGCCATAGGGCCGGAAAAAAGTTCGATCCTAATTGGGGGTAAAATGGCGGATTTCGCTGTAGTTGCGGATTTGGGTTTGGACCTAGCTCCGCCCCTATGGAACCGATTGAGCTCAAACTTGGTATGGAGGTAGGCATTCGAGGTCCCTACGCGCATGCAAAAAATTGGAGCCGCGGCTGCCATAGGGCCGGAGAAAAGTTCGATCCTAGAATTGGGTCAAATGCATATACACAAAGAGCAGGTTGGGTTTGGACCTTGCTCCGCCCCTGTGGCTCCGATTGAGCTCAAACTTGGTACTGAGGTAGCCATTTGAGGTCCCTACAGGCATGCAAAAAATCGGAGCCCCAGCTGCCATAGGGCCGGAAAAAAGTTCGATCCTAATTGGGGGTAAAATGGCGGATTTCGCTGTAGTTGCGGATTTGGGTTTGGACCTAGCTCCGCCCCTATGGAACCGATTGAGCTCAAACTTGGTATGGAGGTAGGCATTCGAGGTCCCTACGCGCATGCAAAAAATTGGAGCCGCGGCTGCCATAGGGCCGGAGAAAAGTTCGATCCTAGAATTGGGTCAAATGCATATACACAAAGAGCAGGTTGGGTTTGGACCTTGCTCCGCCCCTGTGGCTCCGATTGAGCTCAAACTTGGTACTG
Source organism: Fragum fragum (assembly GCA_946902895.1). Taxonomy (NCBI): domain Eukaryota; kingdom Metazoa; phylum Mollusca; class Bivalvia; order Cardiida; family Cardiidae; genus Fragum; species Fragum fragum. The sequence continues at coordinate 44,612,001 of OX336373.1, read as the reverse complement.
AGGTAGCCATTTGAGGTCCCTACAGGCATGCAAAAAATCGGAGCCCCAGCTGCCATAGGGCCGGAAAAAAGTTCGATCCTAATTGGGGGTAAAATGGCGGATTTCGCTGTAGTTGCGGATTTGGGTTTGGACCTAGCTCCGCCCCTATGGAACCGATTGAGCTCAAACTTGGTATGGAGGTAGGCATTCGAGGTCCCTACGCGCATGCAAAAAATTGGAGCCGCGGCTGCCATAGGGCCGGAGAAAAGTTCGATCCTAGAATTGGGTCAAATGCATATACACAAAGAGCAGGTTGGGTTTGGACCTTGCTCCGCCCCTGTGGCTCCGATTGAGCTCAAACTTGGTACTGAGGTAGCCATTTGAGGTCCCTACAGGCATGCAAAAAATCGGAGCCCCAGCTGCCATAGGGCCGGAAAAAAGTTCGATCCTAATTGGGGGTAAAATGGCGGATTTCGCTGTAGTTGCGGATTTGGGTTTGGACCTAGCTCCGCCCCTATGGAACCGATTGAGCTCAAACTTGGTATGGAGGTAGGCATTCGAGGTCCCTACGCGCATGCAAAAAATTGGAGCCGCGGCTGCCATAGGGCCGGAGAAAAGTTCGATCCTAGAATTGGGTCAAATGCATATACACAAAGAGCAGGTTGGGTTTGGACCTTGCTCCGCCCCTGTGGCTCCGATTGAGCTCAAACTTGGTACTGAGGTAGCCATTTGAGGTCCCTACAGGCATGCAAAAAATCGGAGCCCCAGCTGCCATAGGGCCGGAAAAAAGTTCGATCCTAATTGGGGGTAAAATGGCGGATTTCGCTGTAGTTGCGGATTTGGGTTTGGACCTAGCTCCGCCCCTATGGAACCGATTGAGCTCAAACTTGGTATGGAGGTAGGCATTCGAGGTCCCTACGCGCATGCAAAAAATTGGAGCCGCGGCTGCCATAGGGCCGGAGAAAAGTTCGATCCTAGAATTGGGTCAAATGCATATACACAAAGAGCAGGTTGGGTTTGGACCTTGCTCCGCCCCTGTGGCTCCGATTGAGCTCAAACTTGGTACTGAGGTAGCCATTTGAGGTCCCTACAGGCATGCAAAAAATCGGAGCCCCAGCTGCCATAGGGCCGGAAAAAAGTTCGATCCTAATTGGGGGTAAAATGGCGGATTTCGCTGTAGTTGCGGATTTGGGTTTGGACCTAGCTCCGCCCCTATGGAACCGATTGAGCTCAAACTTGGTATGGAGGTAGGCATTCGAGGTCCCTACGCGCATGCAAAAAATTGGAGCCGCGGCTGCCATAGGGCCGGAGAAAAGTTCGATCCTAGAATTGGGTCAAATGCATATACACAAAGAGCAGGTTGGGTTTGGACCTTGCTCCGCCCCTGTGGCTCCGATTGAGCTCAAACTTGGTACTGAGGTAGCCATTTGAGGTCCCTACAGGCATGCAAAAAATCGGAGCCCCAGCTGCCATAGGGCCGGAAAAAAGTTCGATCCTAATTGGGGGTAAAATGGCGGATTTCGCTGTAGTTGCGGATTTGGGTTTGGACCTAGCTCCGCCCCTATGGAACCGATTGAGCTCAAACTTGGTATGGAGGTAGGCATTCGAGGTCCCTACGCGCATGCAAAAAATTGGAGCCGCGGCTGCCATAGGGCCGGAGAAAAGTTCGATCCTAGAATTGGGTCAAATGCATATACACAAAGAGCAGGTTGGGTTTGGACCTTGCTCCGCCCCTGTGGCTCCGATTGAGCTCAAACTTGGTACTGAGGTAGCCATTTGAGGTCCCTACAGGCATGCAAAAAATCGGAGCCCCAGCTGCCATAGGGCCGGAAAAAAGTTCGATCCTAATTGGGGGTAAAATGGCGGATTTCGCTGTAGTTGCGGATTTGGGTTTGGACCTAGCTCCGCCCCTATGGAACCGATTGAGCTCAAACTTGGTATGGAGGTAGGCATTCGAGGTCCCTACGCGCATGCAAAAAATTGGAGCCGCGGCTGCCATAGGGCCGGAGAAAAGTTCGATCCTAGAATTGGGTCAAATGCATATACACAAAGAGCAGGTTGGGTTTGGACCTTGCTCCGCCCCTGTGGCTCCGATTGAGCTCAAACTTGGTACTGAGGTAGCCATTTGAGGTCCCTACAGGCATGCAAAAAATCGGAGCCCCAGCTGCCATAGGGCCGGAAAAAAGTTCGATCCTAATTGGGGGTAAAATGGCGGATTTCGCTGTAGTTGCGGATTTGGGTTTGGACCTAGCTCCGCCCCTATGGAACCGATTGAGCTCAAACTTGGTATGGAGGTAGGCATTCGAGGTCCCTACGCGCATGCAAAAAATTGGAGCCGCGGCTGCCATAGGGCCGGAGAAAAGTTCGATCCTAGAATTGGGTCAAATGCATATACACAAAGAGCAGGTTGGGTTTGGACCTTGCTCCGCCCCTGTGGCTCCGATTGAGCTCAAACTTGGTACTGAGGTAGCCATTTGAGGTCCCTACAGGCATGCAAAAAATCGGAGCCCCAGCTGCCATAGGGCCGGAAAAAAGTTCGATCCTAATTGGGGGTAAAATGGCGGATTTCGCTGTAGTTGCGGATTTGGGTTTGGACCTAGCTCCGCCCCTATGGAACCGATTGAGCTCAAACTTGGTATGGAGGTAGGCATTCGAGGTCCCTACGCGCATGCAAAAAATTGGAGCCGCGGCTGCCATAGGGCCGGAGAAAAGTTCGATCCTAGAATTGGGTCAAATGCATATACACAAAGAGCAGGTTGGGTTTGGACCTTGCTCCGCCCCTGTGGCTCCGATTGAGCTCAAACTTGGTACTGAGGTAGCCATTTGAGGTCCCTACAGGCATGCAAAAAATCGGAGCCCCAGCTGCCATAGGGCCGGAAAAAAGTTCGATCCTAATTGGGGGTAAAATGGCGGATTTCGCTGTAGTTGCGGATTTGGGTTTGGACCTAGCTCCGCCCCTATGGAACCGATTGAGCTCAAACTTGGTATGGAGGTAGGCATTCGAGGTCCCTACGCGCATGCAAAAAATTGGAGCCGCGGCTGCCATAGGGCCGGAGAAAAGTTCGATCCTAGAATTGGGTCAAATGCATATACACAAAGAGCAGGTTGGGTTTGGACCTTGCTCCGCCCCTGTGGCTCCGATTGAGCTCAAACTTGGTACTGAGGTAGCCATTTGAGGTCCCTACAGGCATGCAAAAAATCGGAGCCCCAGCTGCCATAGGGCCGGAAAAAAGTTCGATCCTAATTGGGGGTAAAATGGCGGATTTCGCTGTAGTTGCGGATTTGGGTTTGGACCTAGCTCCGCCCCTATGGAACCGATTGAGCTCAAACTTGGTATGGAGGTAGGCATTCGAGGTCCCTACGCGCATGCAAAAAATTGGAGCCGCGGCTGCCATAGGGCCGGAGAAAAGTTCGATCCTAGAATTGGGTCAAATGCATATACACAAAGAGCAGGTTGGGTTTGGACCTTGCTCCGCCCCTGTGGCTCCGATTGAGCTCAAACTTGGTACTGAGGTAGCCATTTGAGGTCCCTACAGGCATGCAAAAAATCGGAGCCCCAGCTGCCATAGGGCCGGAAAAAAGTTCGATCCTAATTGGGGGTAAAATGGCGGATTTCGCTGTAGTTGCGGATTTGGGTTTGGACCTAGCTCCGCCCCTATGGAACCGATTGAGCTCAAACTTGGTATGGAGGTAGGCATTCGAGGTCCCTACGCGCATGCAAAAAATTGGAGCCGCGGCTGCCATAGGGCCGGAGAAAAGTTCGATCCTAGAATTGGGTCAAATGCATATACACAAAGAGCAGGTTGGGTTTGGACCTTGCTCCGCCCCTGTGGCTCCGATTGAGCTCAAACTTGGTACTGAGGTAGCCATTTGAGGTCCCTACAGGCATGCAAAAAATCGGAGCCCCAGCTGCCATAGGGCCGGAAAAAAGTTCGATCCTAATTGGGGGTAAAATGGCGGATTTCGCTGTAGTTGCGGATTTGGGTTTGGACCTAGCTCCGCCCCTATGGAACCGATTGAGCTCAAACTTGGTATGGAGGTAGGCATTCGAGGTCCCTACGCGCATGCAAAAAATTGGAGCCGCGGCTGCCATAGGGCCGGAGAAAAGTTCGATCCTAGAATTGGGTCAAATGCATATACACAAAGAGCAGGTTGGGTTTGGACCTTGCTCCGCCCCTGTGGCTCCGATTGAGCTCAAACTTGGTACTGAGGTAGCCATTTGAGGTCCCTACAGGCATGCAAAAAATCGGAGCCCCAGCTGCCATAGGGCCGGAAAAAAGTTCGATCCTAATTGGGGGTAAAATGGCGGATTTCGCTGTAGTTGCGGATTTGGGTTTGGACCTAGCTCCGCCCCTATGGAACCGATTGAGCTCAAACTTGGTATGGAGGTAGGCATTCGAGGTCCCTACGCGCATGCAAAAAATTGGAGCCGCGGCTGCCATAGGGCCGGAGAAAAGTTCGATCCTAGAATTGGGTCAAATGCATATACACAAAGAGCAGGTTGGGTTTGGACCTTGCTCCGCCCCTGTGGCTCCGATTGAGCTCAAACTTGGTACTGAGGTAGCCATTTGAGGTCCCTACAGGCATGCAAAAAATCGGAGCCCCAGCTGCCATAGGGCCGGAAAAAAGTTCGATCCTAATTGGGGGTAAAATGGCGGATTTCGCTGTAGTTGCGGATTTGGGTTTGGACCTAGCTCCGCCCCTATGGAACCGATTGAGCTCAAACTTGGTATGGAGGTAGGCATTCGAGGTCCCTACGCGCATGCAAAAAATTGGAGCCGCGGCTGCCATAGGGCCGGAGAAAAGTTCGATCCTAGAATTGGGTCAAATGCATATACACAAAGAGCAGGTTGGGTTTGGACCTTGCTCCGCCCCTGTGGCTCCGATTGAGCTCAAACTTGGTACTGAGGTAGCCATTTGAGGTCCCTACAGGCATGCAAAAAATCGGAGCCCCAGCTGCCATAGGGCCGGAAAAAAGTTCGATCCTAATTGGGGGTAAAATGGCGGATTTCGCTGTAGTTGCGGATTTGGGTTTGGACCTAGCTCCGCCCCTATGGAACCGATTGAGCTCAAACTTGGTATGGAGGTAGGCATTCGAGGTCCCTACGCGCATGCAAAAAATTGGAGCCGCGGCTGCCATAGGGCCGGAGAAAAGTTCGATCCTAGAATTGGGTCAAATGCATATACACAAAGAGCAGGTTGGGTTTGGACCTTGCTCCGCCCCTGTGGCTCCGATTGAGCTCAAACTTGGTACTGAGGTAGCCATTTGAGGTCCCTACAGGCATGCAAAAAATCGGAGCCCCAGCTGCCATAGGGCCGGAAAAAAGTTCGATCCTAATTGGGGGTAAAATGGCGGATTTCGCTGTAGTTGCGGATTTGGGTTTGGACCTAGCTCCGCCCCTATGGAACCGATTGAGCTCAAACTTGGTATGGAGGTAGGCATTCGAGGTCCCTACGCGCATGCAAAAAATTGGAGCCGCGGCTGCCATAGGGCCGGAGAAAAGTTCGATCCTAGGTGTCATTCTGGCCGGATTATTCTAAGTATATTTGTGTCTCTGGTATGATGATGCACATGTCACCCATGGATATTAATAGATACTAATACCCATCTTGGAACCATGTACATTCTAAATAGGCATGCTTATGTCAATATGGGTCCCCAATGTTAATATCATAGTACTATATGGGTACCATAGGGATGTATAGAGTGGGACTATTGTTGGCATACTTTCCCATGTGGTTACACTCCTGTCCGTTTTTGCCTCATTAAATAAAGAGCAGAAAGGGCCCACTTTCACAATCTGTAGCTCCTCCCAAACGTTTCGTTGGGCCTTAAATCTTAGTCCGTCCTAAAGAGCAGTCTTTGATCTTGAATTACAGGCCAGGAAAATGGTATCATTAGGGATAAAGTTTTTCGCAAATCTTCATTCTGCACATCAACCCATGAAATTGTTTAGGCTCGGAAGTGAAAGTCTTGTAGGGTACCAGTTGTCAGTTTCTACAAGGAAATAGTTCCCTAATTAAAGCTTTGAATCACATGCATGACATGCAGCAGTGATCTCTCACTCTGCAGAACCTAACATCAAGCAACTTGCTGTTGATTAAACGTTAAACAGCATGACAAAAGGAGGAGATCAAATTTTCTTAATGGACTACTTTAGGGTACAACCACCCGGAAGTAATTCCGGAGTGGAGTTGACCTATGTAGGTGGCCTACGTAGATGCCGGTTGTACATCGCGTCTGGGTCCCAGATAGCCGTCAAATTTTTTCCAGAATAGGATCTCACGTCGGTTCTAAATGGGTCTCATATACATGTATGTTGCTGATTTGATATTCTTTACAAACTGAATAGTGCAGATTTAAAGGGCCTAGGCTACATAATAGCCTAATTACCATGCGTGAATGGCTAGACCGCCTAGGCTACATAATAGCCTAATTACCATGCGTGAATGGCTAGACCGCCTTGGCTACATATAACACCTACTTTGACTAGTTCGATAACTACGGAAAGTTATCGGATTAGCGGAGATGACAACTACTCTACCACCGCATTTTTACGCACTACTCATAGCATACGGGAAAACATTGTGGAAAAAGATAATTGCTGTATTTACGCACTACCCATTTTACTCATTTTATTTCTTTATTTATTTATTATTCTATTTGTTATTATTTTTGTTTTTATTGTTTTTTGTTGTTTTTATTACCAACCCAGCATGACTGCCATTTTTCAAATTACTAACTCAGAATTAGATTAGGGAACTACTTTATTGGTAAGTAGGTCAAAAGGGTGTAAACAGTCCAGATTTCCCGCCACAAGTTGAGTATGAGTATAAATTGGCTAATTCGGCCATTGTGATGAGAGTGCCATGAACTTGTAAATAAAAACAAAAATATGGGTCTTTCCGAAGATGGGGAGGAAAACATCGAGCAAAAATATGAAGAACTTTGCTTGGATCTTAACATGGACAAAAAGACAAAAGAAGAAGCGTGGAAAGCATATGACAAAATAAGGAAGAATTACACTCTCGAGGTGAGTGTTGACTTGTTCAGCTTGAGACTGTTTCAGGTTCGTACTGAAATCGGACATTTTTTTGCGATCTCTATCATTTTTAAAGTTATTCTATATTTAAAACTCTAATCAACATTTGCAGGGGAGACAGTTACAGTGGCTAGCTTGTGCTCTGTATGAATCATGCCGCAGAACGGTTGTGCCGACAGTGGGGCGGGGCACGGTAGAGGGGAACGGGGTTTCATTAACAAGACTCCTGCGATCTGCCAAATTCAGGTGAGAGTGATTTTGATTAAGGCGCAATTGTTTAACCCATCATTACTTGGGCCAAAATTCAATGCAGTTAAAGACGACAATTTAAGCCGTGTTTTTTTTTGTTTTTTTTTTTTTGTGCGAGCATTTTGAGTATGAAAACATTGTGGATAATGAAGAAATTACTTGTAACAATTGTTTTCAATGTTTCCAAGCCGTTTTTCTTCGGGTTTCAATGTTGTCCAGAATAATTATTAAGTGCCAAGCCAGCTCTATTGGTAGAGCAGTAGTGTTAAAGCCATATCTACCCCCAAAATTCACTACAAAATTAACAAGCAAACAAAACCCCAGACACAAAGGCAAAAATTGATATGACCATTGAAATTATAAGATCAACATAATTCTATGCAGTAAGCTTACAATTGAAAAAAGAGGTCAGGATATTTGAAATGTGACCCACCACAATTGAAGTTTTGTGATGACATTTAACTTTTGCTATTCTTTCAAACAACTATGTCACAAAGATTAAGGAAATCATCCGTACAGTTTAGTCATCAGCACCTGTGCATATAACAGGTGAAAATTTCCAGTGAAGAATCGGGTGTGTTAGTTTCAATTTCAAAATGTAAACAAACACAAATGGAAATTGACAAGAAAAACACGAAATACTCTTTCTAGAGAAATCACTCATACCCTGCTTTTGCATATTGACATTAAGAAGGTCCTTGTTTGCTTTAGTGATCAAATGAGTGATAGATTATTTTATCTTCTGCGGACACCAGATATGGCTTTAACGTTCTAGGGTAACAAATGTAAGTCCCACATTAGGCACACTTTTCCTCATTGGATTACTTCTGAGGGTCATCAGGGTGCCCATTCACGAACTGCAGTACGTAATTCATGTATAATTAAGTCGGTTCACGTACAAATCTTTCACCAAGACGAGCATGAACGTACAGAAAAATAAATGACATAGAAACAAAAATGCCATTATGTGTGTGTGCGTTGAAATATTATTAGCGTACAAAATGAGAAACTCAACATGTGTATTTTTCCCTAAAAACCCGAAAAATTGCAAGCAAAGTAGACCAAAATCACATCCGACGCAAATGATTTCCCTTTCATTTGACAGGAACCAATGCTCCTTTCTGGCCTATTTTCCTCTATATAAAGATAAGGTGAACCAGCAGCTGTAAAATGACTTATAATGCGGATCTTGATGCAGGGATTTAGTTTCATCTTAAATTTTGGGGGTCCCTGGGACTCAACATGTTTGGTTTAGGGAGTCCCTGGTTAAGTTTTGAGGGTCCCTCATTGGTTTGGAAAAATAGATTAATAAGAATAACTAGAGCAGCATGCCCACTGGGCTTTTAGCTCACCTGAGCACGTAGTGCTCAAGTGAGCTATTGTGATCGCCTTTTGTCCGGCGTCCGTCCGTCGTGCGTCGTGCGTCGTCCGTCAACAATTTCTTTAAACGACATCTCCTCCTAAACCACTGGGCCAATCTGAACCATATTTGGCAGAAATGTTCCTTAGGTGGTCCCCTTCAAAAATAGCTAAAAGAATTGAAATCTATTAAGAACTCTGGTTGCATGGCAACAAAAGTGAAATTTTAAAATAATCTTTAAAAATCTTCTCCTCCTGACCCAGAAGGCGTAGAGCCTTGATATTTTGCATGAAGCATCAGTATATTGACCTCTTCCAAAATAGCTAAAATCATGATCCTCGGATCCCCAGGGGCGGAGCCCCAGGGGGGTGGGGTTTATATAGAAATAAAGAACGATTTTTTAAATGACATCTCCTCCTAAACCACTGGGCCAATCTGAACCAAATTTGGCAGAAATGTTGCTTAGGTGGTCCCCTTCAAAAATAGCTAAAAGAATTGAAATCCGTTAAAAACTCTGGTTGCCATGGCAACAAAAGTGAAATTTTAAAATAATCTTTAAAAATCTTCTCCTCCTGACCCAGAAGGCATAGAGCCTTGATATTTTGCATGAAGCATCAGTATATTGACCTCTTTCAAAATAGCTAAAATCATGATCCTCGGGTCCCCAGGGGCGGAGCCCCAGGGGGGTGGGGTTTATATTGAAATAAAGAACGATTTTTTAAATGACATCTCCTCTCAAACCACTGGGTCGATTTGAACCAAATTTGGCAGAAATGTTGCTTAGGTGGTCCCCTTCAAAAATAGCTAAAAGAATTGAAATCCGTTAAAAACTCTGGTTGCCATGGCAACAAAAGTGAAGGTGTAGAACCTTGATATTTTGCATGAAACATCAGTATATTGATCTCTTACAAAAAAGCTAAAATCATGATCCTAGGGTTTCCAGGGGCAGACCCAGGGGGGGGGTATAGACATGAAGCATCAGTTCACAGACGTCTTTCTTATTTCTGAAATTATAACCCATGGAAAAAGTTTTTTCCTTCTTCAAATCAGCACTAAGGCCTTAGAATTTATTATTTAGACTTTTGGATCCCCAGGTTCATAGTCTTTATATGTAATTGTGGCCCACTTGTTTCATAATCCTAACCTTAACATGAAATTAGACTGTTGAAAGAAAAAGAGCCTTTATCTCAGGTGAGCGCCCCAGGGCCAATGGCCCTCTTGTTATTTTGGGGGTACATGTACCCCTTAGGTTTTGAAATGGGGGTACAAAGAAAAATCTAGGGGTACAGTATACCCTTTACTTTCAGATTTAAGGGTACACAATACGAATCTGAACCCTTTACTAAATGACAGACAATTTTTAGTTATATAGTTTGTTATTACTAAGTAAAGAAGTACCACACGTCATGTGTAAGTTTCAGAAAAATTTAGAGGGAAAAATGATAAATTTTCTTTGAAAACCTGGATTTTGACAATTCACTTTTTCTTAATTATTGGATTTTGGACAGGTTGAATGGGAAATGAGAGCGATGGCTAAACAAATCAAGTTATAATTACTCTTGGAGCAGGCCATACCAGGCATGTCAGCTAATTTTTAGACCAAACTCTGGTATTGAAACGATTCTGGTACAGAAAATATCAAATGATCTTATAAGTGTCTAAATGACACCATTTGTGGAGAAATAGAATAGGTTTTGTTACGACATTTTGCAGACAGCAACTTAGTAGCCAAAACTACAGCGTTAAACAAACTGCTCCATTTTGTCCCAACCGACTTACATGTACAACTTTACTTACAAGAAAAACTGATTCCAAAATCAGATTCTATATCATGAGTTCTTGACAATCTTGCCCAAAACACGTGAATATCTTGTGTTTAGTTTGAAAAATAGCGCAACTTTGGGCCTATTTCAAAACAAACTGGTGAGGCCATCAGGATCCGCATTATACGACTTTTTCCAACTGCTGGTTTCCTAATTCTCTATATAGATGAAAACAAACCAGCTGGTTCCTGTCGCATGTAAGGGAAATCACTGACTCACGATGCGTTTTGTTCTACTTTGCTTGCAGTTTTTTGGGGGTTTTAGGGAAAAAATACGCACATAGGGTTTCTCGTTTTATACGCTAATAATTTCAAATGCACACATGTAATGGCATTTTTGTTTCTACATACATTTATTTTTCTGTACGTTCATGCACGTCTTGGTGTAAGATTTGTACATGAACCTACGTAGTTGTACGTGCATTACGTACTGCAGTACGTGAATGGGCACCCTGCTAGAGTGTTATCAATTAAACTACATGTACTGTTAGTGATGTTGATGGGCTCTGTTCAGGGTCTACAGGTTTTTTAAAACCTTTATTGAAGAAGGACCGAAGGTGGCTTTGCTGCGACAGTTTGTTATTTCCTGCTGCAGACGAAGAATTAAAATCACGTCATCACCGCAAATATGGACTAAACGAGATTTTCTTTACCTCGGGCAAAATAATCAAAAAAGCAAATCTCTGGAGCAGTTAAATGAATATTTACCATATTACAGAAATATTTTTCTTAATCAACTTCAAAATTTAAGATAGAGATTGTGCATTATTTTGTAAATGAAAGGCAGGGATATTCATCAAGACCATTGTATCCACTGTAAACAGTTTCTCGCAATTCGATAGGCTGTCGGAGAATGTAAAAAGTTGTTACCCTCCTGTTACTTTTTACTTATTAAAATATATATAAAAATCGAATTGGCAGCGCAAAAGATTGGGGTTTCTTGAAGTTGCATTTGGATATCTGACTTGATAAATCATGACAAAAATTATCTGTCGTGAATTTAATAAAAGAAAACAATGCAGTTAAGGGGTTCACTTTAATAAATAATCACCAGTAAACGTCGTGGACTGGAGTTACTCCAACAGCTATTCTGAATACTTGGTGTTTTTCATTCTTGGCATTGGCCGATAAGTTGCGAAGATCGGCACGTTAAGCAAGCCTAAACACTGTAGCATATTGGTATTTGACGTAGAGTTAAGACATTTGTAACACCTGGTGTAAACATCGGCAATTGAAAATTGAAAATTTTCAGAATTCTGTTATTAATCCATATTTTGATTTTGAAACTGCATCCCCGGGGATGCATGTCTACCAATTTTGTGAGTCCTGCTATCATGATTCTGCGTACGAGACGCAGGTTTTCTGCGTCCCTTAAAACCCTGTTGATGGCCTGACCAGTTTCGCTATTTTTCAAACAAAACACAAGATATTTACATGTGTTTGGCGAGAAACTGACAATAATTCGTACGATAGAATTTGATTTTGAAATGAGTTCTTGTGAGTTCCGTTGTACGTGTAAGTCGGGTGTGACAAAATGGAGTCGTTTATTTAACGTTGTAGTTTTGTTTTAGCTACGCAATTTGCTGTCTGCAAAAGATCACAAAAAAACCTATTCTATTTCTCTGCAAATGGTGACGTTTGGAGAGTAATAAGGCCAGTTGATATTTTCTGTGCCAGAATTGTTTCAATACCTGAGTTTTAGCTAACAATTAGCTGACATGCCTGGTATGGCCGGCTCCAAAATGCTTTCCCTACCCTTGTAATTAACCTGTTAGAGTTGTTTAGCCATCGCTCTCATATCCCATTCGCTCTAAATTTATCTGAAACTGGCAGACAACATGTGGCACTTATTTACTGATTATTAACAAAGTAGATGTAACTATAACATTGTCATTTTGTAAAGGGTTCAGTTTAGTATGCCTGGTGTACCCTTAACTCTGAAAATAAAGGGTACACTGTACCCTCAGATTTTTCTTTGTACCCCCATTTCAAAACATAAGGTGTACATGTACCCCCAAAATGAAAACCCAGTGGGCATGCTGGGTCATAAGCCAAAATAGGAAAACTTGTCTGAAAGCAAATGAATCTATCATCAGAGTTCTGCCAAGCCTTTGACCTTAGGGGGCCAGTGGCCCATTTAAGCCAAGAATATGGGGCCACTTTTTCAAAACATTGGGCCACTATATTATGAGGCTGTATATATGATGTGAACAGAATCAATGAGAAGAAATCTCAAGGGCTTTCTTCCCATTTAAAAGTAAACAATATAATGAATTGAAAATACAGTTTCGAGCTGTTAATGAATTATTTTCCTTGTGCGAATGGGTTAATACAAAAAGAACAAGTCATGGAGATTTTACTTGAATCATAAGATAGCAACGGAAAGTCAAAGAGCCATTTCTTTTGGAACTTTTTTCATAGCGCGATTTGGCTATTTCGTCCCAGATTCTGATTGAGATTCAGCCAATTTTGAAGGCCCGGGTTCGTTTGGCTGATCATTGGCACCAGTTTGTGATCTCTGGCTCACTCTGGCCACAGAAGCTCAAGATTGTTTTTTTTTCTGCCATCACGCCGACAGAAAACAGGGAGTCTATGATGCAGAAGGAATATCTCGTTACGTCAAACTTAAATTTGTTATTTTTATTTTAGCGCTATTCATTGGCTGATATGACCGAAAATGAAATATATAGTGCACAGTAAACCAATCAGAGCGACCTTTTCAATCAATATTAACGCTCTGAATTACCAAGGGGAACCCCGGAAGTAAATAAAAACCCAAACATCCGCCGATTCGTCCCAAGGTATCTTCGAACCTACAGCGCACGGTTCAATACTTTAACGCGTCGGTCGGTCCCTCGGACATATTTTTTAGGGGCAATCGGTAATTATTCTGCGCCGATCCCGCAATGGCGGGCCCTTGGCAGAACTCTGTATCATGTATGAGGTGTAACATTTCCAGTCATTACAGGCCACAGCCAGTGTACTCTCACAATCACGAGGTTCAGGGATTGATCCCTGGTCATAGCAAATATCCTTTCCATCATTTGTCTCGCTCCAATGGGTATGGGGATGTAAATGTTGACCTAAGAGCAGCTAGAGGCTATCAAAGGATGTAGTACTGGTGTGAGCAATACAGTGAAAACTGTGTTTGCGGTTACCTGAGAGTAGCGGCCAATCTGCTTTTAACGGCCATCCCAGGTCAGCTGGTGCAATTTACTCTCTAAAATTACCATGAATAGAGGTAATCTGTCATATGTGGCAAGCGGTCACCTTTAATTGTCCAATATGCACTTTATGTATATCCCTTTAAACGGTCACTCCACGCAACTCGACTGACTGCTGACAGGTGTCATGTAAAAAATAAATAAAGCGTCTGGCTTATCTTGTGCATAAACTTTTCAACATGTGAGATAAACATCAACGCGCCACTTATAGGTATACTCATTTAACGCATGTTTGATTGAATGTAGTTACATAACAAGTGCCGAATTTGACGGATGAAATATAATCTAATTATGTATCCAGTTTGTAAGTTGCGAAGATGGGTAGTTTTGCCACACAAAAATTTTCAGACTAGTCCTAATTCAAAGAAGTTGCAGACAGGAATTTATTTGTTGAAAACTTGTAATCTTTGTCATTTGAGGTAGAAATATTTTGGATGGTGAAGAAATTGATATTTTTTCATTTTCCACAATGTTTTCCAAAGCTTTCTTTATGAGGGGCGTAAAAGCGGGATTGTGTATGAATGGGTACGGGGCTGGATCCGAATATTCTTTTACTCTGCGTTCATCAAGTAGTCCATAGACAATATGTAGCGATATTTAGGAAACATACAGTCGTAATAGAATATCTAAAATATATTTTTTCAAGGAAAATTAAATCAACATCGGTTTCAATCATAAGTCAATCGACGTTTTATCTTGCAATTTATCGTTTACCAACCATATTGTCCGTAAGTGATTAACTCTAGACTAACAGGTCAATGTTATTCATTTTCTTGATCCTGGTCGGTCGTTGCTTCCGAATTCGTGTTTGCGCAATTTAGAAAATAAAATGGAAAATAATTTGTCTCAATTCATAAATATTGGTGTATTTACTATTTTTTTTAGTAAAAAAACTTGTCTTTCTACATTTATGTGGCCATTCTGATATAAAGACATGTCCTTGTATCATGACTACTCTATGTCGACGAGGCTGTAGAAACAACAACAAAATTGATCTGTGTTAAGCAGCCAACTGTCATATGTGGCCAGTTTTGACCTGTCCCTTGGCTGGCTGCATACGACAGGTTGGACTGTACCAGTAATTTGTTGTTGGGTGCTCCAGTCACCACGTTATTACTGAATTATTTTTAAAAGTGGTGTTCAACCCATTCAAACAAATCCAACCATTAATGCACATGTGTGCAAAGTAAGGACTCTCATAACTGTATGCTTAAAGCGCTTTCTCTCACAGGTCTGGTTTCGAAACTTAAACACCTTGTTTCAAGTCAAGAGTCTATCAAGTAGAACAGTGTTTTATACAAACCAACCCATGATACTTCCTAAGGTGGCTATACAAGTCAAGCTGGTTCGAGATTGTTCAAGAAACTTCTTTATGAAAGCTACTGAATTAGAAAATGTTTTGATGAATACCAATGCATGAAGTTTTAACCCATTACAAGATGGCATTACAGGGTGCCCATTCACGTACTGTAGTACGTAATTCACGTACAACTACGTCGGTTCACGTACAAATCTTACACCAAGACGTGCATGAACGTACAGAAAAATAAATGAACGTAGAAACAAAAATGCCATTACGTGTGCGTTCATATGAAATGATTAGCGTATAAAACGAGAAATCCTACGTGCGTATTTTTCCCTAAAACCCCCCAAAACTGCAAACAAAGTAGAACAAAACGCATCGGGAGCGAGTGATTTCCCTTTCATGCGACAGGAACCAGCTGGTTTGTTTTCATATTGAGAATGGGGAAACCAGCAGTTGGAAAAGTTCGTATAATGCGGATCCTGATGGCCTCACCAGTTTGTTTTGAAATAGGCCCAAAGTTGCGCTATTTTTCAAACTAAACGCAAGATATTCATGTGTTTTTGGGCAAGATTGACAAGAACTCATGATATAGAATCTGATTTTGAATTCAGTTTCTCTCGTAAGTTCCGTTGTACATGTAATTCAGGCGGGACAAAATTGAGCCGTTTGTTTAACATTGTAGTTTTGTTTTGGCTACATAAGTTGCTGTCTGCAAAATGTCGTAACAAAACCTATTCTATTTCTCCACAAATGGTGACTTTTAGACACTTATAAGACCATTTGATATTTTCTGTACCAGAATCGTTTTAATACCACAGTTTGATCTAAAAATGAGCAGACATGCCTGGTATGGCCTGCTCCAAGATGACATTCCCTCCCTTGTAATTAACTTGCCATGCTCTCATATTCCATTCAACCCGTCCAAAATCCAATAATTAAGAAAAAGTGAATTGTCAAAAACCAGGTTTTCAAAGAAAGTTTATTATCTTTCTGTCTAAATTCATCTGAAACTTGCACATGACGTGTGGTACTTCTTTACTGAGTAATAACAAACTATATAACTACAACATTGTCTGTCATTTGGTAAAGGGTTCAGATTGGTATTGTGTACCCTTAAATCTGAAAGTTAAGGGTACACTGTACCCCTAGATTTTTCTTTGTACCCCCACTTCAAAACCTAGGGGGTACATGTACCCCCAAAATAAAAACCCAATGGGCACGCTGCATTATTTTGGGCTGTTCAAATTGAACAAATTGCAGAGGCCAAGTAAAAGTTTGTAAAATTTTAGATTATTCATCTTGAAGAAAACATTTGAGTAGGAAATTTCTTCAATTCACAGTTTTTTTCTCAAGTGTTATTCTTGAGAGGTGTCAAAAAGTGTCATTGAGTGGGAATGGTTATACACAAGTAGTGATTGATAATGACTTATCATCTTATTACAGTATTTATTATGTATATTCTGCAGTGTTGTGCCTAGACCACTGTATCGCGGGAATCCCGCATTTTTTTCACCAATGTCCCCCAAAAATCAAGCCAGTGCGGAATCTCGGGCGCGTTCACGAAAAATCACGATTTTTTTTAAACAGACATTGATTTCGGTAGTTAGATTTCATAGCATTTTATTCGCACCTGCAAAACATAGACTGTGACCCGCGGAATTATTGATTTTTAGTTTGCCTTTAAATTCCCATATTAAACCAGTCTTTGTTAGATTGTAAACATGGCGAAATGTCAGCTTCGCTTGACCGACTTCATGTCGGAAAGCCCTAAAAATAGAAAACTAGCAGACGAGGACAAATTGTCAGGAACACGAGAAAATGCTGATTTGATCCCGTCAACGGATCCCAAGCCCGCCATGTCTTACGAAGGCATTGATACTGAGGCGGCCTCCTCTTCGTTCCCCGGGAAGATTAAACTTTCCAAAAATCTTGGCTTGTTATTATAATGTTAAATTCCCATGGTTACTCGAGTCTGATGGAAACATGAAATGTAAAACGTGTGTTGACTAACCAGCCTTAAAACTATGGAAGTCTTCAAAAGTTAGGAAGTTGTACACAAATTAGAATCATTATCAGGTGAAAAAAAAATGTTGTTATTATTGTGTCCCCTAGAATTTTCAATTGTCCATCTGAAATCAAGGTAGGGGGACACCTGTGTCCCCTTAAAAATTTGGTCTGGGCACATTACTATTCTGGTATTTATGAATATTCTGAAATTTTTACCACCATTTCATAAATACTATTCACTTGTTTCAGTTTGATACAGTTTTTTAATAAAATGAAGAAATGGCAGAACATGGCAAACCTTCCACAGGAGTTTAGTGACAAAGTAGATCGACTGGAGAGAAATTTTGCTGTTTCAACTGTGATATTCAAAAAATTTGAACCAATTTTCCGTGATATTTTCAAAAGTCCAGCAGATGAGACACCTAGGCAGCCAAGAAGTAGAAAACAAAGGTATACAACTTGTAGAGAAAAAAAATAATTAAATGGATGGTTTTAAATGGATTTTTTTAAATGGAAAGCTTTCAGTCAGGCAATGTAGTTATACAATTATTTTGGTAAAGACAGGGCTCTCACTAGGAGTTTGAAAGTAGGATTCCAGGAATCCAATCTAGGAAAAAATTGGATTCCAGCCTGATCAGGCAGGATTTTCATACTAAATGCCATTTCCACAAAATCATTTTTAGAGCACTTTCTTTGTTGAAAATAGTGTGAAAAGGGAGATTCAATTTGGTTTTAAGAATTATTATATTTTCAAGCCCATATAATGTTGTTTACATGTCTCATCATGTTCATTTGATCATCAGCAAGTTCTCTTAATTAGGATTATTTGTAAATCTAATCAAGAATTTAAATAATTAATGTCAAAATATACCAAATGATAGAATTATCCAACATGTGTAATTTTTCTTTTCTTTTTTTTTCTAGGCACACATGGTAACTAAGTTAACCCTTGTCACACTATAAATGTAATATTCCTCCTTTAGCATGAAGTAAAGACAAAGATGTGCAGTCTGATCTTAGTCTTTACCACCTAATTTTCTTTCTTAAATTCAACAAATTTAAAAATTGTATTTTCAAAATAAATACTGACTCACAATAAGTCAATCCCTTCTTTTACCACTTTGATTTTTATGTAAATTTGCAACAATTTTTATTCAGCTTGATAAGGGTTAAATTTTTTGTTGAAATTTGGACAAAATAAAGGCATATATTGACAGTCAAATTGACAATTTTTTAAACTAAAAAATGACAGTAAATTTATAATTCATGCTCAGCTCTAGAATTCTAAGAGCCAAAAAAAGTTAATCTAATAATTTTCATTTTCAATTGAATTGCCTGTTGTACCCTCGAAAACCCATGACAATTTAACTTTGCAATATAAGTTGACTTCATTATTAAGTTTTGGTTACTTTTTCACTAAATTTTTCAATAATACTTTGATTTTAGTGAGATAAGAGTGCTAGTAAAATAATTTTACCCAAGTTTCACAGGTTTCTAACACCTGTCACTTACGATCGTCGATGCATGAACGGCCACCGCAAAGTGGTAATTGTCAATCGAGCTGGGTGTTATCAATGATTTTGGTGTATGTTAGGATAATCAATTAACATTTTCCAATAATCTACTTACTGTTTTAATGACCCTTGAACAATGATAGATGATTTTACAGAGTCACTTTGATATAATGACTGCTAACGTCGGACGCATGTCATTGAAAAAATTGTCGTCCGTCGGAATCCTTTGATAGGATTTTTTGTCGTCCCATGCGGAAAGTTGTCGTCTCAGACGACAGTACTGTCGTTTCCGAGAGCCCTGTAAAGATAAATGAAATATTCCGAAGGCAAGACAAAGTTTCAGTCGGGCAGTCATTATAGGTAAACGGTATACAGGAAAGAGGAATGATAGTGGCATTTAGGGCTTGGCCCTGAATTTTTATAGAAAATGCCTATACTCTGTATTTTCTCATAGCTATGAGAATGCATTGTTTTTAGTAATGTGTGTGTGTGGGGGGGGATCTTGAAGAAAAGTTAATATGGGGAAAGATCAGTCTAATATCACGGGAAAAGGGACTGTATGAACATTTATTACAAAATCCTCATTAACATAATGTCCGTAGTCTTTATCGGAGTCTCTTCAAACTTTAATAGAAAGATTGTACCATCATTTGGATTCTTCCTTTGTAAGTTCGGTCTGACCTGTTAAGTAACACGAGAAAAGGGACCTTATGAAAATTTTATTACAAAAACGTCTTTATCACCATAAAGTCCTCAGTCTTTTATCATTTTCTTCAAACTAACTGCATGTATCATTAGGATTGTTCCTTTGTAAATTGGGTTTGATTTTGAAGTTATGTTAAGTTAAATGGGCCTTATGAAAATTGTAGTAATAAAACTATTGACACAATTCAGTCCACTGTTTTCATTGATTCTCTTTAAACTTTTATAGAACGATTGTACCTTCATTAGAATTGTTCCTTTTCAAATTTGGCTGTCCTGATGCTCTATTCAGTGTTTAGAAAAACTTAATTACCTGTATGATTAGAATAACAGGCATATTTGCCTCTAGTTCTCGTTGTTGTCTCTTTCAGGAAATTACCTTGTTCTCTTGTGGATGTTTTCAATTTCTGCTGGACGATGTTTGTGCAAGTAAAAGGTTAGTCATTATATTTGGTGATGGCTATGTACAGATTTTATGAGATTATTGTATGAGCCTATTTCATTAGGCAATAGGCACGGCCATAGCACAGCAAGTCGCGCATTCGACTCAATCATGGGGTCCAGGGTTTGATTCCTGGTTGCAGCAAATATCCTTTTTGACATTTGAATCCCATCAATGGATCAATAATCGCAAACTCTAAGTGGGATGAGCAGCTGGAAGCTTGTAAAGGATGTAGTGGTAGTACTGGTAAGAGAATTATTACAATGTGCCCGCATTGCACTTTTTGGATCATGCTGTATTGGGCTTGCATCGTCTTGATTTTTGGTCAGAATATTTCTCACAACAAATCCTATTAACCCTTGTCATGCTGAATAAAACCCTTTCAGAATTGTATGAAAATAAAAGGGCTGAAAGCACTGGTAGTACTTGTTGTTCAGTTGTCAATATTTATTTTGAAAAATAGTTTCATAAACAACTCTGGTTTTAAAAGGACAGACAGGAGGTGTGGACTAATCTTTGCCTTTACCTCCTGCAAAACTGGGATAATCAGGGTTCAGCATGACAAGGGTTAAGTTCCATATTGGGTCTTGGGGTGAAAAACGTCACTATGTCAATTCTCTTAAAAACCTCATGTGCACACTAGAAGCCACATATAAGATTCAAATATCTTAGTGAAGTTCTCTTCCGGGTCATGGGGTCAAGAAGAAGGTTACAAAGTCGAATCTTTGAAAAATGTTTAGTCACTCCTAGAGGCCACATTTTTGGCTGAAATTTACTGATATTTAGTCAGAATGTTTGTTTTGGTCAAGTTTTATATTTGGTTACATATTGTCAAAAACTTGGTCACTTAGTCAAATCTTTATAATTTTGTGTGTACTCTAGAGGTTTAATTGAGGGCTTAAAGGTCTGAAAAATATCTTAGTCAAGTTCAATATAACGTCACATAGGGTCAAAAACTAGTTCACTAGGTCAAATCTTGAAAAAAACTTGTTAGCTTTCTAGAGGCCATATTTTGTCTCAAATGTCTTGCCAGTTGCTCAGAATGTTTGGGTCTATTAATTCCCTGTCAATATTCATACTTGATCATATGGGGTCAAAATCTAGGTTATGGAAGGATTGCATGATCTCCAGAGGCCAAATTTTTGGCCTGATTACCTTGATATTGGGTCAATATGTTCGTTTCCATATCTCAGCCGGTCTTTGTTAGAATGTACTTTCGTTTCTGATTTCTTATACAAGATATTACTCCAAAGTGACTTTTGACCAAAATTAGGTCACTGGCGCTTTATAACTTTAGAAGTCATCATCTGAGGTGAGAGCCTTAGGGCCGATGACCTTCTTGTTACTGATTGGAAAAAGAAAATAATTCTAAAGTACACTGCAACTCCTCTACAACGCTACCCGGCACAACACTGACTCCATTATAACGCGGGGTCCGCTTGGCTCCCAAAATTATGGAGGGGGGGGGCATTTTGGGTTGCAGATGCTGAGATACGACGTTAATCCTGATTTGGCCCCGATTTTTTCATCCCGTCTTCGGCCCGTCTGAAGAAAAAGGGTTGCACATAAAAAATCGATAATTACCCAAAGTCAGGTAAGTTTTTAACACCTTAGGTGGACGGTCCTGGCCATTAATGCATTAGTTCAGAGGTAATTGCTTTGTTTGATTGATGACACGCGTAGTGTTTGAATTTACAAAATCGTTTTGATTGTTTGGTCTTACTGTTTGACATTGAGATGATCAATGCCTTTGGTCATTGATATTTTTAAAACAATAGTGAATAGGCACGCTCCTCGGTATCCTTCAGTTACAACCCTTGA
The DNA here is from genome assembly GCA_946902895.1 of Fragum fragum. Taxonomy (NCBI): domain Eukaryota; kingdom Metazoa; phylum Mollusca; class Bivalvia; order Cardiida; family Cardiidae; genus Fragum; species Fragum fragum. The sequence continues at coordinate 44,590,532 of OX336373.1, read as the reverse complement.
AGGTGGTGCGATTGAAATATCACACTTTCACTCTCATCGTTCTTAATTTTCTTCAGTCCCCGGTAGGACGTGTTCTTAAAGTAATGCGCGACAGTGAAATTAGACAAATTGACTTGAGCCTAATTTTTATTTCACTTCATAGTTTGCTGGTATCCGGAGCTCGTAGAGGATAGTGGCTTCAACATAAAACGCAACAGTGTGCTAGGAAAACAATCAGTCGTAGTTGCAACATTTTCAGAAAACTTTAATTGTAAATGTCACAATATCGGAAGATTTTCATCCGAAACGGGGTAGATAATATAAGTAGATTAAAATAAAATACCGTTATTTTTCCGAACTTCTTTCAATAATCCGAAAATTTAATGCCATTCTGTATGATCAAACACGGCAAAAAGCTCGTCGACAAATTTGAAGTAAAGGTTTTTCGGGTACAGTTTATTTTATTCTGAGGGAGGAAAGGTGATCAAAGGCGCCGCCCCCAGATGTTCAGCTATTTATGGGAGAGTTTCCGGAGTTGACACGTGCCAGACATATACCCCGTGTAATTCTTGCTGACCGAATTTTTTACTCTTGTCGTTATGAAACCAGACATTCCACCGTCTCGGATATTTTTCGATTATTATGACCTTCATTTTTACGATTAAAAGTTAACCGCTACATGTATACGTGCAACTGGTCGGTTTAAATTCCCGATTCGTAAATGACTAGGTTCAGATAGAGTTCTTTGTTTATTTATTGTTACCGTATTTTTAACAATGGTAAAGAAATTAGACCAAGTCCATTTCCGCGAAAGAGGTTCGAAGGTCGATCCACGCGACATTTTCTCAACGCTTCAGTAACCGCAGGTGTTCAACAACTCGTCGGTCTCCAAGGAGACGTCGCTATGCGAGCTACTTAGATTTTGTCCCTTTTGTCTACGGATGGAAATATTTACGTCCGAGTAAAAATAAATTCAATTAGATTAATGCCGACGACTATCAAAATAATAAAACATGTTTCGGGTAAAAGTTCTAGCTTCTTAATATTGGGAGAAAGAGAACCACAATTTGTAGACCTGTAGAAATTTACGGATTATTCAATCCTGATAGACTGGGAAGGTAAGGTTAGAATTTAATTCTCCGCACGCTGAATTTCGTCAGTTTCTGCTAAAATCTCGTAACTACAGTTGTTGTTTTTCATTTCCCGACTACTAACTTGTATAGAATTAATTTTGTTACAGGAATTATCACGAATTATAGGGTGTTTAGTTCCGATTCCGACGGTTGAACATTTCAGTTACGGCAGCGGGGGGGGGGGGGGCAGTGTTATAGCATAATAACTCCACTTCTTCCGCTGTTTCATTTCTTGGACCCCATCAACAGCGTTATAGTGGAGCTGCAGTGTATTGTCTCTCTTTCCTCATTAGACCAGCTATTTCAAATTAGAATAGGACTGTATAAAGTAATTTCTAATGTAGACAAAACCTGTTTTCAAAACTTGTTATGAATAATAATGACTGAGGTGTTTGTCATTTCAGGAAATTTTCCAGCTATAAGTGATGACTTGGTGAACTCATACCACTTGTTATTGTGCAATATTGACTGGTTCTATTCCAATGCTCTGATAGGAGGCAGAAAGGACCTGATAAATGCAGACTTCAGCGGTATGTCTATTTCAATTATTTCTGATGTTTGATTTCATGTTAAGTTTTTAGCTCCACTTGCCAAGGCCACTGGGGCTGTTGTCATTGTTTTGTGTCTGCTGTGTGTCCCTCTTTTTTCATGAAAATATTCTCCTTATTAACTACAGGCTGGAATGAAATATTTCATAGGAATGATCACGGGGTGACCTTTTATTCTGTTTCTTAAAAAGTATATTGATCATGTGAAAAACTTGGTGTTTTGAGGCAAGCTTATTTCCATATGGTGTATAGTGAAAACTTTGAAAACCTCGGAAACTATTGACTTGATTATTTAAAAAATTAAAAGAAATAATACTGTAGTGATCCTTTCTCAGATGAATGGGGAAAAAATGATCTGATTCAAAGCATGTTTGTGATAAGTGAACATTTTGAATATCTTCTCAGAACAGATTTTACAGAAATGGTTCTGGGTGACCCCTTGTCAGATACTTTGAAAATACTTTGATTGAATGAAAATGATTGCTTTCACAGGTTTGGCTAATTTTTATTAATTGAATAAAGTGAATTTTTTTAAAACTTTGCTTCAAAATTTTTCTTCATATATTTCAACAAAAAAACACAAATGATCATCAGGTGACTTTGTCAGATGCTCTGATCAAATTTTGATCAAATGAAAATCATGGCTTTTAAGGGCAGGGCTATTTTCTGTTTATATTATGGTAAGATTATTCTTGTTGGATTTCAACCAGATGTCACAGAAAAGCTCCTTTGGTGACCTGATCCTCTCAGATCTATTCAAGAAATTCCTACAATGTTAGAAACTAGGGTTTTTTGGGGCAATCAAGTCATCAAAAAGTGGTGCCACATGCAGAAACTCGCAAAAAATTCTCTGAAACATGAATGATTTTTAGCTCCACTGGCAAGCTTTTGCCTGACTGTCCATTAGTGTGTTAACTTTTTCTTATAAAGAAAGCTTAACAGAAACTACTGGTCAGATCGCAGTCTTAACAGGAAGGTTCCTTAGATGGTCCTCTTTCAGATTCTTCTAAATAATGTTGTTCCATGAGGGACTCTAGTTCCCATGGCAACCAAAGTAGAAATCTTTTCAAATTCATTTTCTCTCAAACTTAATGGAAATGAGGTTGCTAGGTCTGTTCTCAGGAAAGCTTTGTAGACAAACAAGAGCCATCAAAGCTATAGCTCAACAGACCTGAAAATTGGTCAGAATGTTTGTTTTTTATAAAATCTATGGGGGCATGTTGGCCCTTTTGATCACATTTTTTACCTGGATAATCTTAAACCTAAGTGGGATGGCAACTGGAGGCTTGGAAAGGATGTAGTGGTAGTACTGGTGTGAGAAATACCAGGAATCCATTTTTCGGTGCTTCATTCACAGCGTTATGACTGAAATACTGTTAAAAGTGGCATTAAACCCCATTCGATCAATCAATCATATTAATCACAATAATCTGAAAATTGATGCAAAATTAGTTTTATAAATTAAGTTTGATCTTGGGTTACTTAAGTTTAAAAATAAGGCTGTTGAAAATCTTTATGGACACTGAAACAGCCACATTTTCTACTTCCATGACCTGAAAATGTCAATAAGACAGTTGAGCAGGTTCGATGGCTTTTTGTTTTTCAGACTTTTTATGGAGTTATTATAACCCCCCCCCCCCCAAAAAAAACTATATTTGGGGGGTATATAGGAGTCAGCTTGTCTGTCTGTCCGTTGGTCGGTCCGTCTGTCTGTAGCTTTTTGTGTCCGCTCAATTTCTTGGCAACCATTGGACGAATTTGATTCAAACTTCACTGATATAATCAGTATCAAGCAGAGATGTGCATATTTTATTTTGGTTACGGTCCATTGAGTTTCGATGGAGTAAAGGCCCTTTGGTGAAAAACTGTGTCTGCTCAATTTCTTAGCATCCATGGGATGGATTTGATTCAAATTTCACTGAAACATTCTGTATAAGTCAAACAGGTGCATATCCTATTTTGGTTATATGGTCCATTTATTTTTGTCTGATTTGTGGTCCTTTAATTAAAAATTTTCTGTTACGGTGGGCCCTTTGGTGGATAGCACTTGTATATGGACAAGCACTGCTGGGGGGCATTAGTCTGCTTTCCAACAATGTCTAGGTTCCCTCTTTTGTATTTAGAACGACCTTTAGAATGTATCTCTGAAAGGACTTTCATAGAAGTTTGTCTTGCAATCAATTTGACATTCAGAAAAATTGTGTGTTTTTTCAAACAATTTGGAATCTGCTCATTTGAGATAAGTGGTTTATAACCCACAGTAGGATTAATGAAAGTAAATTGTAATTAATTTGATTTCTTTCAGCTTGTAAACTTTCAGCTTGTAATATCTTGATTCAGGGTTACCTGAAGATTTCCATAGTCGAGATTGGAAGCCTCCTACAGAACCACAATGTATTTTAAAATTGTTATGTGATAAACATGAGGGCTTAGAGGTGGAAGCAAAAGTAATCAAAGAACACTGGTGGAAACCTCATCTCAAAAGGTTATTTGACAAAAAGGTAGGTGAATGGATGTTTATATAAAAATCATCGTATAAATCATTACTGGATGACAAATTTTAAATTGGTCCTGATTATTAGAATTTTAAGATGATGAAGTTAAATTGGTTAGTGTCACACCATAAAGAAAATGTCATAAGAGTGACTATATTTCTTCCATGTTTAATTTTGCTATTATTGTATGGATATCAAATGAGTCATTTTGTTGAAATGAGTTTAATGTCAACATCAACCCTTTCCTATACAAACCCAGGATTTTATGCCGCGGTGATTTTATACTTGAGAAACATTGTAGAATAAGAAGTTGCTTGTAACAAGTAAATCCTCCTTTTTCCAACAATATTTTCTACCACATAGGATGGTTTCATTTCAAATTGCATCTAAATTTCATTGTTGACTGCAACCCTTTCAATTTGGACCAGTCTGAAATTTCAAAAAAAATGGGAAGAGTCAAAGCAGAGCAGCAGATCAAGCAGAGGTATGTTTTTTGAAATTGAAAGACTAGATTATTCTTTCTAAATGAGATTTAAAATAGTACCGTCTTAAAAGTTTTGTAGAGACAGTGCTCCAGATAATTTCAAGAGGCATCAGTACTGTACTGATCCAAATAATTTTAAATCAGTACTTGATATGAGGATCAGTACCAGCTTACTTTTAGTATCAAATAAACAGATGGAATATCAAATTTCGTTTCTTTTGTTTATTAAGTAACCTTTTAATCAAAACTGAGCTCTTTAACCCAACACAGAGATGGTCAACATTTACACCATAATGTTAGAATATAGCAAGAACGCTAGAACTTTTCTGTGTAGCCAATTGATTGCTATCAAAGCAATTGTCCTGATTAAAAAGTAATTTATATGAACAGGTCAATTGCTCATCAAACATTGAATTACAGTAAGTAACTGCAAATCAAAATCTGAGCTATAGCTCAGTTTCAAGAAAATTAGACAATATGACATTTTATAGATACGAGTATCTACCATAGTAGACATCCAAACTCTTCCTTAACTTCTATGAATCGTTTGGAATCGATTTTACATACTACTCAGCAACAAAATTTTTAATTTATTTTCATTTCGTTTTTGTATCACAAATTCCATTTAATTAAACAAGAAACCATTTCTATCATCACCTATTTCTCGTTTCAAACAGATGTCCAAAGTGGCTAGAACAAAAATGCTGTTTCTGAATCAATATATACTTATTACGCCCTACACTTACCATGCCTTAGAAAATGTTTCACAATGGAGCAAAGGATTTCCTCAATTATTGGTCTTATGATTTCTTCTGGCTTTGGGAGGGCTTTGTCCGTAGATGACCAAAAAAACTCGTCAAATTTTTCTGTCTCGACATTTTGCGATTTATCATCCGTCATGCGTCGTGTGTCGGGCTTCGTCCGTTAACAATTTCTTTAAACGACATCTCCTCCTAAACCACTGGGCCAATTTGAACCAAATTTGGCAGAAATGTTCCTTAGGTGGTACCCTTCAAAAATAGCTAAAAGAATTGAAATCTGTTAAAAACTCTGGTTGCCATGGCAACAAAAGTGAAATTTTAAAATAATCTTTAAAAATCTTTTCCTCCTGACCCAGAAGGCGTAGAGCCTTGATATTTTGCATGAAGCATCAGTATATTGACCTCTATCAAAATAGCTAAAATCATGATCCTCGGGTCCCCAGGGGCAGAGCCCCAGGGGGTTGGGGTTTATATAGAAATAAAGAACGATTTTTTAAATGACATCTCCTCTCAAACCACTGGGCCAATTTGAACCAACTTTTGCAGAAATGTTCCTTAGGTGGTCCCCTTCAAAAATAGCTAAAAGAATTGAAATCCGTTAAAAACTCTGGTTGCTATGGCAACAAAAGTGAAATTTATAATAATCTTGAAAAATCTTCTCCTCCTGACCCAGAAGGTGTAGAGCCTTGATATTTTGCATGAAGCATCAGTATATTGACCTCTTTCAAAATAGCTAAAATCATGATCCTAGGGTTTCCAGGGGCAGACCCAGGGGGGGGGGGGGGTGGTACATGCATGAAGCATCAGTTCACAGACTTCTTTCTTATTTCTGAAATTATAACCCATGGAAAAAGTTTTTTCCTTCTTTCAAATCAGCACTAAAGCCTTGGAATTTGTGATTTAGACTTTTGGATCCCAAGGTTCATAGTCTTTATATGTAATTGTGGCCCACTTGTTTCATAATCCTAACCTTAACATGAAATTAGACTGTTGAAAGAAAAAGAGCCTTTATCTCAGGTGAGCGCCCCAGGGCCAATGGCCCTCTTGTTTTGTGACAATTTTGTCTGTTGTTGAAAAATGTAACAATTCAAAATATTTTCAGGTATTAAAAGGCAAAGCAGAAACATTATCAGCTGTCCTGGAGATTGGAAACTTTGAGGCTAATAAGTAAGTTTTTCTCTTGCCTAGAAGTGAAATATTGATATCACATTATAGTAAAATTGCCATACTTTTTAGCTCTACTGGCCAAAGGCCAGAATAGCTATAGGATGGTGTTTTCCAGTTTAGCATCTGTCCATCATGTCCATAGTTTTCATTAGATCCTCAACAAACTTTCTCAAATCAATCATGAAATTGGATCCGATCCAAGTACCACAGGAAAAGGGTCCTTATGAAAATTTAATTAAAATCTCCTTGTTAACATTCTTAGAGTCCATAGTTATCATCTGATTCTCTTCAAACTTTCACAGAATGATTGTACTGTTAAAAGGATAGTTCTTTTCAATTTGGGTCCAAGTCAAAAAACAGAAAAGGGGGCCTAATTGAAACTTGATAAAAAAATATTTAACACTCTGGGTCCACAGTTTTAATCAGATTCTCTTCAAACGTTCACATTATGGAATATTTCTTTTGAAATTAGGTCTGATGTGTCAAGAAAAACAGGAAAAGGGGCCATATGAAAATTTAACAAAAAATCCTTATTAACACTTTTAGACCAGTTTTCATTGGATTCACTTCAAACTTTCATAGATTGATTGTACCATCATAAGGATTGTTCTTTTCGATAGTAGGTTTGACCAGTCAAGTATCGTGAGAAATTTTAATCAAAAAAACCTCTTCAACACTCTAGATCAGTTGGTCTTGATCAGATTCTTTTCAAACATTAACAGAATTATTGTACTATTGTAATGATTGTTCTTTCGAAATTGGGTCCGATCTACTAAGTTTTATTGGGAAAAGGGCCGTATGAAATTTTAATTAAAAAAATCCTCGATAATGCAATAAAGTCTACAGATTTCTTCAAATTCTCTTCATACTAGATTTCAACAGATTCACTTCATATTCTAACAGAATTATTGTGCTATCATAAGGATCATTCCTTCAAAATTGGGTCTGATCCATCAAGTAACCTTGGAAAAGAGGCCTTGTGAAAGTTTGATTAAAAAATCCTCATCAAGGCGATAAGGTACACACCTTTGATCAGTAAGTCTTCAGTTTCCATCATTTTCCCATCAAACTGACACAGGATGAATGAACCATCAATAGGACTGTTCCTTTTGAAATTTGGTATATCCTTCAAGTATCACGGGAAAAGGGTTGTATGAAAATTTCATCATGAAATCCTTGTTAACACAATTAAATACACAGTTCTCATCAGTTCTGTACAAAGAATGTGGTGAACATCGTTCAGATTGCAGGGCCTTCGCTGAAGATCGCCATTATCGCCTAATGTGAAAATTAAAACTAAGTTAGGATAAAGATCAAATCTGGCAATGAAAATAAGTCTGTGAAAGCAATATTGATTTTCATAAAAAGTACCAACTGTGTACCAAAAGTTTATATGAGACTCAGATCAAGCAGATTTATGTAGTCTAGGTGGTAAAAAGTGAAAATGGTGTCAAATTTCAATGAACATGCTAGTCGGTCAATAAACGAAGTATGACAAACACTAATCTAATGTATGACCTACGATGCAGGTGACAGTTTCTGAGCGTGATCGTAAAGACTTCTTGAATGATAGTGTATGTTACAGAAATTAATTCAACAATTAACATTGGAAAATCTTACCTCAGTGGTTTTCCAGTAAATCCAAAATAATTTTCCAACCAAAAAAATCGTAAATTGACTAATATATACAAATAACCGATTTTCGTGCTCAGTTTTGAGTCTAAATTCTACTCTGGGGAAATCTTGGAACACAGGCACAGAGTTCTGCCAAGGGCGCGCCATTGCGGGATCGGCGCAGAAAAATTACAGATGGCCCATAGAAAATATGTCCGGTGGGCCGACCGGCGCGTTAGTATTACGAACCCTGAACTGTAGGTACGAAGATACCTTGGGACGAATCAGCGGATGTTTGGGGGTTTATTTACTTCCGGGTTTCCCTTGGTAATTCAGAGCGTTAAGATTGATTGAAAAGGTTGCTCTTATTGGTTGACTGTGCACTGTAAATTCTGTTTTTCAGTCATATCAGCCAATCAATAGCGTTATAATAAAAATAACAAATTTAAGTTTGACGTAACGAAATATTCCTTCTGCATAATAAACTCGGTGTTTTGTGTCGCCGCGTTGGCAGAAAAAAGAAAACATAAACAATCTTAAGCTTCTTTAGCCAAAGAGAGCAAGAACTGGCACCGATGATCAGCCAAATGAGCCCGGGACTTCAAAATCGGCCGAATCTCAATCGGAATCCGGGCGCGAAACAGCTTAATCAAGCTACGAAAAACAGTTCCAAAATTAATGGCTCTCGGACTTTTCGTGGCTATCTCACGATTCAAGTAAAAACTCAATGACTTGTTCTCTTTGTATTAAGCACAAGAAAAAACAATTTATAAACAGCTCAAAACTGTTTCTTTAATTCAATATATTGTTTATCTTGAAATGAGAAGAAAGCCCTTGAGATTTCTTCTCAATGATTTGGTTCACATCATATATCCGATCTCATAGTAAAGTGGCCCCATGTTTTGGAAAAGTGGCCCCACATTATTGGCTTAGATGGGCCAGTGGCCCCCTATGGTCAAAAGCTTGGCAGAACTCTGCAGGCAACACTCTAAAGGCTGTCTCCTTGGTCTCTTTGATGTATGCCCAACCCTATGCTCCTGTATGGTAGTATGTGCAAACCCAACATTTTTGTGACATCAGCTATGTTTTTCCATCAACATAGTAATATTTAGGGTAACTGGTTGACAGAAAAATGCAAAGACTTTGATCTCCTTTAAAGTAAATCACCGGTCTTAAAGTATTATCACTTGACACTAAGCCTTGTGCCCTATATGATGCCTCATCTATTTGTGGTCAATCAACTTTTGCATCTAACAGCTTCTCTTAAATGGCTGGTCCAATTTTGAAATTATTTCAGGTAAATGTTCCTTGTGTGGCCCTCTAGTATTGCTCATATTGTTCCTGTCCAATGCACACTTTGTCTATGAGGGTCAAAAAGAGGTTCAAAATTTGCAAATTTCAAAAAATCTTCTTGTCCAAAACTGCAAAGCCCAAAGCTTTCATATTTGGTGTGTTGCATCCTCTAGAGGACCTCTACAAAGCGTGCTCAAATCATGACCATTAGGGTCAATTTGACCCAATTTTGCATAGAATTTACAGACGAAAACTTCAAAAATCATCTCCAGAACGACAAAGCTAGAGCTTTGATATGAAGCATTACTTAGTAGACCTCTTCCAAATTTGCTTAGATTATTACCCCTAGGGTTAAATTGGCCCAGCCATCAGGGTCACCTAATTTATACAATAGAAATTATGCAGGAAAAGTTAAAAAATCTTCTTCTTCATAACCCCAAAAATAGATTTTGGATATTTTTCATGATGCAATGCTTGGTAGACCTCTAAAAAATTTGATTAATTCATGACACACACACACCCGGGGTCATACAGTCCCTGGGCCAAAGTAACTGGAACCCCTCTAGACTTTCCACCCCTGGAGGTTAAAATCCCGCTCCGGAGAAATAGATATCTTTCATATGAGAGCCACCCAGCTGCTAAAAGAATATATTAATTGTGTAGTAGCGATATTTTTGTCTTGTCACTTAGCACTGATATCATCAAAGTATTTGATTCACCACAATGTATCTAGTGAACCCTGCCCCCTGGATTTTAAAAATGTCACTCAAGTGAGCGATTAAGAGCCATCTGGATGGTCCTCTTATTAACTGAATCATTTATTAAGCAAGGATCTGCCCAGAAATCAATTTCATGGAGACAAATGGAACTCTGGCTTGAAAAAAGCGGTTCATTTCAGAAAATGTTGGGCTCTACTAATAAAATAAATTTCCAATATTCTCAATAATCATCCGGTTTCCAGCCAGTATTGCCAGTATTCAAGGTTCAGTTAGCCTTTTGGATTACCAGACTCTTATATAACCACCGTCATAGCCCAGTATCACTGGTGTGAGAAATGCAGGGAATCCATTGTTAGGTGCTCCAGCCTCCGTGGTGTGACTGAAATACTGTTAAAAGTGGCGTTAGACACCAATCAATCATTCAATAGACTCTTATATGTTACTTTCCAATCACCACTAAAGATGTATAAATAGTGAAACCATGCATTTACTATCTACCAGTTTACTATCTACACATTTTGTTTTTAGCTCACCTGAGCACAAAGTCCTCCGGGGGAGCTATTGTGAGCCGTCATCATCAATCCGTCCATTCTCAATTACAAAAAAATCTTCACTTCCTAAACTAACCATGGCATTTCAACAAAACTTCACAAAAATGATCCTTAGGTCATGCTCTTTCAAAATACTTCAAAGAGTTGAAAACCATGAAGAACTCTGGTTGCCATGGTAGCGGAGTGAAAAAAATTAAAAAATCTCCTCCCTAGGCCTAGAGCTTTGATATTTTGTATACATCATCATCTATTGACCCTCTAGCAAAATACTTCAAAGAATTACCAAACTCTGAAAATTAGCCCTTTTCTGTGCAATCCCTGATTTTACATTGAAATAAAGAAGGAAATCTTTAAAAAAAAATCTTCTTCTCCCAAACCATAAGGCCTAGAGCTTTGATATTTGGTACAAATCATCATATATTGACCCTCTTCCAAAAAACTTTAAAGGATTCCCGTATTCTGAAAATGAGCCCTTTTTGTGCGATCCCTGATTTTACATAGAAATAAAGAAGGAAAACTTCGAAAATCATCTCCAATACCATAAGGCCTAGTGCTTTGATACACTGCAGCTCCACTATAACTCTGTTGGTTGGGTCCAAGAAATGAAACAGCGTAAGAAGTGGAGTTATTATGCTATAACGCTGTAACAAGTTTAATTCTATACAATTTACTAGTCGGGAAATGAAAAACAACAACTGTAGTTACGAGATTTTAGCAGAAACGACGAAATTCAGCGTGCAGAGAATTAAATTCTAACCTTACCTTCCTGGTCTATCAGGATTGAATAATCCGTAAATTTCTACAGGTCTACAAATTGTGGTTCTCTTTCTCCAAAAATTAAGAAGCTAGAACTTTTACCCGAAACATGTTTTCTTATTATGATAGTCGTCGGCATTAATCTAATTGAATTTATTTTTACTCGGATGTAAATATTTCCATCCGTAGACAAAAGGGATAAAATCTAAGTATCTCGCATAGCAACGTCTCCTTGGAGACCGACGAGTTGTTGAACACCTGGGGTTACTGAAGCGTTCAGAAAATGTCGCGTGGATCGACCTTCGAACCTCTTTCGCGGTAATGGACTTGGTCTAATTTCTTTACCATTGTTAAAAATACAGTAACAATAAATCGACAAAGAACTCTATCTGAACCTAGTCATTTACGAATCGCGATTTTAAACTGACCAATTGCACGTATACATGTAGATCTAGAGGCTTACTTTTAATCGTAAAAATGAAGGTAATAATAATCGAAAAATATCCGAGACGGTGGAATGTCTGGTTTTATAACGACAAGAGTAAAAAATTCGGTCACCAAGAATTACACGGGGTATGCGTCTGGCACGTGTCAACAACGGAAACTCTCCCATAAATAGCTGAACATCTGGCGGCACCACCTTTGATCACCTTTCCTCCCTCACAATAGAATAAACTGTACCCGAAAAACCTTAACTTCAAATTTGTCAACGAGCTACAGAATGGCATTAAATTTTTGGATTATTGAAAGAAATGCCGAAAAATAACGGTATTTTATTTTAATCTACTAGTATTATCTATCCTGTTTCGGATGAAAATCTTCCGATATTGTGACATTTACAATTAAAATTCACGTATTTTCTGTATTTAGCGAAAACGTCGCAACTACGACTGATTGTTTTCTAAGAATATTGTTGCATTTTTATCTTGAAGCCACTATCCTCTACGAGCTACAGATACCAGCAAACTATGAAGTGAAATAAAAATTAGGCTCAAGTCAATTTGTCTAATTTCACGGTCACGCATAACTTTAAGAACACATCCTACCGGGGACTGAAGAAAATTAAGAACGCCGAGAGTGAAACAGTGTGATATTTCAATCGCACCACCTTCAAGGTTTGTAACTGAAGGATACCGAGGAGCATGCCTATTCACTATTGTTTTAAAAAATATCAATGACTTTAGGCATTGATCATCTCAATGTCAAACAGTAAGACCAAGCAATCAAACCGATTTTGTAAATTCAAACACAACGCGTGTCATCAATCAAACAAAGCAATAACCTCTGAACTAATGCATAAATGGCCACGTCCACATAAGGTGTTAAAAACTTACCTGGCTTCGGGTAATTATCCATTTTTATGTGCAACCCTTTTTCTTCGGATGGGCTGAAGACGAGATGAAAAAATCGCGGCCAAATCAGGATTAACATTGTATCTCAGCATCTGCAACCCAAAATGCTCCCCCCCCCCCCCCCTCTAAAATTTTTGGAGCCCAGCGGACCCTGCGTTATAATGGAGTCAGCGCTGTGCCAGGTAGCGTTGTAGAGGAGTTGCAGTGTATTTGGTAAACATCATTATCTATTGACCCTCTACAAAAATACTTCAAAGAATTACTGTATTCTGAAAATTAGCCTTGTTCAGAGCAATCCCTGATTTTACATTGGAATAAAGAAGGAAATCTTTAAAAATCTTCTTCTCCCAAACCATAAGGCCTAGAGCGTTGATATTTGGTAAAAATCATCATCTATTGACCCTCTTCCAAAAAACTTTAAAGGATTACCGTATTCTGAAAATTAGCCGTTTTCTGTGCAATCCCCGATTTTACATAGAAATAAAGAAGGAAAACTTTAAAAATCTTCTCCTCCAAAACCATAAGGCCTACTGCTTTGATATTTGGTAAATATCATTATCTATTGACTCTCTACCAAAATACTTCAAAGAATTACCAAACTCTGAAAATGAGCCCTTTTCTGAGCGATTCCTGATTTTACATAGAAATAAAGAAGGAAATCTTTAAAAATCTTCTTCTCCCAAACCAGCTTTGATATGTGGTACAAATCATCATCTATTGACCCTCTTCCAAAAAATTTCAAAGAATTACCGTATTCTGAAAATTAGCCCTTTTCTGTGCAACCTCTGGTTTTACATAGAAATAAAGAAGGAAATCTTTAAAATTCTTCTCCCAAACCATAAGGCCTAGCTCTTTGATATTTGGTATACATCATGAATTATTGACCCTCTACCAAAATACTTCAAAGAATTACCATATTCTTGAAATTGGCATCATTTGGTTGGATCTTCACTATACCTAGGATTAAAGGAGAAAATCTTTAAAAAAAAAATCTTTTTCTCCAAAATGATTAGGTGTTGGGCTTTGATATTTTGTATATTTTGTATTATGCCTTGAGCCATCATCCTCAGGGGAGCGATATAGGACCATCATGGTCCTCTTGTTGTATTTCAAATTTCTCTGTGATAAGTATAAAATGCTGACAGGTGGTGTTGTTTCAGTTTTGTGTCAGTTTGGTTTTATAAGGGTTCAATTTAAGAGAGAGTGTGGCAATATTAAATTCCTATTGCTCATTCATTCCTTCTGTTGTAGGTACTCTTTTGAATTGTCTCGTTAAGACAAATCTAATGGGTATCAAATAAACAGGATTTGTTGGACTATTGTCAAAGTCTCACTCATGACCCCTTTGTTTTTAGCTCACCTGACCACTTAGTGGTGATGATGAGCTATTGTGATCAGGCGGTGTCTATCATCAACTTTTAGCTTGCGTGTCACATTTTTGTCTCAAATGCTTTGAAACTTGGTCAGAATCTTTGTCTACATAAGATTGAACAATGGGCCATGTGGAGTCAAAAACTAGGTCACTAGGTCAAATCTTAGAAAAACTTTGTGTTCACTCTAGAGGTCATGAAGTTTGATACTGGGTCATGTGGGGTCTAAAACAAGGTCACTAGGTAATATCTTATAAAAACCTTGATTGCACTCTAGAGTTCACACTTTTGGCTCAATGCCTTGAAACTTTGTCAGATTGTTTGCCTACAAGACATCTTTGACAAGTTTAATATTTGGATATGTAGGGTCAAAAACTAGGTTACTAGGTCTTGTCTTTAAAAAGTCTAATGTGCACTCTATCGAGGTAACATTTTTGGCTCTGATGCCTTGAAACATTGTCAGATTTTTGGTAAGCTGGATATTTCAAATGAGTTCTAAAATGGGTCACCAGGTCTTATTTTAGAAAAATTCTGTGTGCACTCTAGAGGTCACATTTTTTGCTCACATGCCTTAAAACATTGTCAGAATAATTGTCTTCATGAGGCCTCAATTGATTACCAAAATGGGTCACATGGGGTCAAAAACTAGATCACTAGGTTAAGTCTGAGAAAATCCTTGTGTGCACTCTAGGACACTTTTTTGGCTCAAATGCCTTGAAATTTGTTAGAGATTTTTTTGCTCTCATGAGATCTCAAATGAGATCCAAAATGGGTCACATAGATTCAAAAATTTAGTCACTGGGTTAAATCATAGAAAAACCTTAAATGCTCTAAGAGGTCATATTTTTTAATCAAATGTTTTGATATTTGGTTAAAACGTGTGTCTGCATGAGATCTCTTTTATGTTTGAAAGTAAGTTGTGTGTGGTTAAAACTAGGGCCCTTAGTCATATCTTGGTTAAACCTTTTGCGCACTTTAGAGACCCTATTTTCGGCCCAAAAGTCAGGACTTGTGGTCAAAATATTTATCAGCATGATGTCTTGACTAGTTCAAAATTGGGTCACTTTGAGTCAAAAACTAGGTCACTGCGTCAAATTTTAGAATAAATACCTTGTTGCACTCTCAAGGTCACACTCGACTTAAAAGTTTTGACAATTTGTACACACATTATCTTGAACAAGTTTGCAATTAGATCACATATAGTCAAAATTATATCACTAGGCCCAATTTTAGAAAAATTTGTTTGCCATCTGGAGGCCATATTTTTTACCCCTGATGTCATGAATATTTTGTGAGAATTTTTGCCTGCATGATATCTTGGTCATGCTAAGCTTTTTGTCACATGGGGTCAAAACTAGGTCACTGGGTCTTACCTGAGAAATACCTTGTGTGAAATCAAGAGGTTAGTTAGTTTTTTTAGCTCAAATATCTTGATATTTAGTTGGAATGTTTGTCTCTGTCAATTTGGACATCACTTCATTCGGGGTCAAAAACTAAGTCGCAAGATCAAATAATAGAAAACTCTCGTGTGCAATCTAGAGGCTACATTTTTTGGCTCAAATATTATGAAGGCTGGTCAGAATGTTTTTCTTTATGATATCTCGTTCATGTTAACTGTTTATAAGGTCATTATACTTTCTGTAAAAGATATCTTTTAAACATGATGAGAATGTCTAGATTAATTTCTGAGACAAGACTGTGATGACAAGTCTAGTGAGGAAAAGATAAGGTCACTTGTGCTAATTTACTTCTATAGTCATCTACTCAGGTGAGCGCTCTAGGGCCAATGGCCTGCTTGTTGTTTTGTTGAAGTTAGTTGTGTTTTTGGTTGTTTTCAGTAATGCTATAAATGAGGCCTATGAAGAATTTCCCCTTGTTCATAGCAGGTTAGTTGCCAGCCCATTTAGACTAGCAAGTGTTGCGACTAACCGACTTGATACACAAGTTAAAGCTTAAGTTTGTATCCATAATACAAGATATCAAAGCAAAGCATGGTAAACAGTAAACCCTCTTCTGTTCAAACCTGGGATTTTAAGTCATTGAGATTTTATACTTGAGAAAAACTTTGTGGAAAAAGAAGAAATTGCTTGTAACAAGTAATTTCTTCTTTTCCAACAATATTTTCTACCACATATGTTGGTTTCATTTCAAATTGCATCCAATTTTCACTGTCATCTGTAACCTCTTTCAATTTGGACAGTCTAAAATTTCAAAAAACGGGAAAGGGTCAAAGTACAGCAGTTACATCTATAATTATCAAATTACAAATTGCTGGAATTACAGTTATGCTGAAACCTTCTAAATTCTTTTACTTGAGTAAATCATTTGTTTGTTATCCAAGATGTTCTTAATAATTATTGTACCCCTGCATTGATAGATTAGGGGTACATTGATTTTACTGGTGTTGGTCCATTATGTACACTATAATCGTATCTCATTAAAATAAGCTTGACCCATTCCCATACAATGAATTTTTCGACTGGTCCAAATTGAGAGAAGTTGCAGAGGACAATTTCAGTTGTTGTATTTTCTAAGATCTTTGTGTCTGGTTAGAAAACAATATGGAAAATGCAGAAATTGCTTCATTTTCCATATTGTTGTCAAGAACGTAAGAGAAGGGTTTGTGTCAGAATGGGATTTGAAGTTTATAAAGAAAATCAATTTTTTATGATAGTTTGGTTCACAAGTGTTCATTACCATTGTTTGAATTACAACCTTTCTTATTGCCTTATTGGTGTGTTCTTGGACAAGGTATCACTAGAATACAAGTGTAGTATCAGTTTTATATATAAATGAACCTTTCTGGGATATAGTTAAAAAAGTTGTTGTGTTATGAAAAACACCTGAAATATAAGCATTTTCATGTTTCACAACTCATAAACCAATCTAAAACAACAAATTAAAAGTTTACATTTCTTACTCAATAGGCACTTTTGTTTGAAGTCTGTTAGTCAAAGCACGTTACACAAAATCACAGAATGGATTGTGGGTTTTTGAATATTCAAAGATGTTTATTAATGAATCAAAATTATTTGAGACAGGCTTGCTGACATAACTCTAAAAGCAGCATTAAGATCAAATGATACAATATAAAGCTCTAGATAAGAGAGAATGAAGACAACCTAGATTTGGAATTTTCCCTACCAAAGCTGCTGAGCCCGGTTAGTTCAGTCCTTAACATATTCCCCCTTGACAAAAATTTATACTTGTCAAAATTCAAAGAATTGCAGACAAAAATTTATGTAAATGAAATTTAAAAATTCTTTGTCGAATGGGGTAGAAAACACTTGAGTAATGAAGACATTGCTTGAAAATAGCAATTTCTTAATGTTTCACAAGCATTTTTGTTTAGGGGCATAAAAAAGCGAGGGTATTATAAAAATCAAAATATATTGTTTCTCATATGGATGGGTCAGTGCAAAACGTTTGTAACTGCCTAAATGTTTATAGGCAGTTACAACTGTTTCACATTGACCCATCTATATGAACCCTATGGTATGGCTAATTATTAGCATCATCTGGACAAGAAAATTCTAATGAGTACCTTCAGCATACCATAGGGTGTAGTACACAATGAACCCATTCCTATTGCTATTGTGATCACCCTTTGTCGGCCATTCATCAACAATCACTTTAAACGCTATCTCCTCTCTAACCACTAGACCAATTTAAACCAAATTTGGCAGAAATGTTCCTTAAGTGGTCCCCTTTAAAAATTGCTAAAAGAATTGAAACCCATTAAAAATTGTGGTTGCCATGGCAACAAAAGTTAACTTTTAATATAATCTTTAAAAATCTTCTCCTCTTGAGCCAGAAGCCTTGATATTTTGTTGAAGCATCAGTATATTGACCTCTTTCAAAATAGCTAAAATAGTGATCCTTGGGTCTTTAAGGGCTGAGCCCCAGGGGGCTGGGATTAATATCTAAATAAAGAACGTTTTTTAAATGACATCTCCTGCAAAACCATTGGGCCAATTTGAACAAAATTTGGCAGAAATGTTCCTTAGGTGGTCCCCTTTGAAAATATCTTAAAGAATGGAAATTTGCTATAAACTCTGGTTGCCATGGCAACAAAAGTGAAATTTTCAAATTATCTTTAAAAATCTTCTCCTGTCCCAAAAGGCGTAGAGCCTTGATATTTTGCATGAAGCATCAGTATATTGATCTCTTAAAAATATCTTAAGTCATGATCTGCGTGTCCCCAGGGGGGGGGGGGGGAGGGGGGTTATAGGCATGAAGCATCAGTTCACAGACTTCTTTCTCATTTCTGAAATTATAACCCATGGATCCAGAGTGGAAAATTTTTTCCCTCATTCAAATTCGCCCTTAAGCCTTGGAATTTGCAATTTAGACTTTTAGATCCTCAGGTACATAGTCTTTATATGTAAGTGTGGCCCACTTGTATCATATTCCTAACCTTAACATGAAATTACACTTTTGAAAGAAAAACAGCCTTAGTCTCAGGTGAGCCCCCCATGGCCAACAGCTCTCTTGTTTTCTTCAATGTTTCCTTAATTATATAATCACAGGGGTGTTAAAACGGGATTGTTAATGATGAAATTACTTCCTCAATGTTTAGCTCAGAAAAATGCTTCCTGCTCAAGGTGAGCTTCAGGCCAAATTTTTGCCAAATTGACCTTTCTTGATGAATCATATGTGAGTTATAAACTGGTTCAACTGGGGTAAAAAACTTGGTCACTCGGTCAAATCTTAGAAAACCTTGCATGCATTCTAGAGGCAAATTTTTTTCCCAAACAACCTGAAAATTGGTCAGAATGATTGTCTTGATGAAATCTCAGCCAAGTTCCAAATTTGGTCAGCTGGGGTCAAAAACAAGGTCACTGGTTCAAATATAAGAAAAACCTTGTATGCACTCTAGAGGCTACATTATTTTGTCTGATCAACCTAAAATTTGTCTAGATGAAATCTCGGACAAGTTTATAACTGGGTCAACTTGGGTCAAAAACTAGATCCCTCGGTCAGATCTTAGAATAACCTTGTATGCACTCTAGAGGCCACATTTTTTGTCCAATCTACATGAAATTTGGTCAGAATGATTGGCTGGATAAAATCTTGTGCAAGTTTGAAACTGGGTCATCTTGGGTCAAAAACTGGTCACTGGGTCAAGTCTTAGAAAAAACCTTGTATGCACTCTAGAGCAGGGCTCCGGAAATCCGATAAATTGCCGGTCTGGACCGAATTTTGAATTGCCAGACCGATTGGAATCCCAAAAAATAACACCAAAATTGGTCCGAAAATTTCATTCTATTATTGGTAAACTCGCTCATTATCGATCAAAATCAACTATAAAACCGAAATAATTCAACGGTTTCAAACCTTATCTGCAGATTAAGGGATTAACAAAAGTGCCAAAAATCGATAATTAGCTTACCCGCCGGTCAGTCAAGTGACCATTCGCACATGGACCTAATTAGCAGTTTCGCGCTTGACCGAACTTCGGGTGTCGAGTGTAGAAAATCGGTTTGACTTACACACGTTAGAGGTCTTATCAAAATGGACATCTAAAACTGCGTCAATTTAAATTGCCGTTACTGATGAAACAAATTTCTTTTACTATAATACGGGAGGATTATATAAATCGAGACATGAATAGGCTTCAGTTGCTGTTCGTATGAATTTGGCAAAGTTCAGCACAACGCTTTTATGAAATTAATTTACCACAAGTAAGCGCGTGAGACCGGGTTTGAAGTTTGTATAAAAAAGTCATGTCGTTAATAATGGTTTTATTTTCATACACAGTAAGAAACGTAGCCTTTAGAATTCAAACAATAGGTGGTACCCACAAAATGCCGTTAATTTGAATATAAACGAAAGTGTCACTTAATAATATCGCTAGTTTTGTCAATAAAATTAAAGAAACAACGAATCGTGAAATCTTACTTCAGGGGAGGAAAATGTCCGAAATTATAAATCGCAAATTAACTACAATTAATAAATGACCGAGATTTGTGCACAAATTCTACTCTGAGATAATACTGCAACACGTGGGCGACCCACTCGAGTTTGTCTCGTCGGTCTATATGATGTACGTCACGACTCTGCGATCCCTTTGGGTAGAATGGACTGACCCGACATTTTTGTGACGTCAGCTGTGTTTTTCCATCATCAGAGACTCGTGTTGAGAGAAAATGGCTATGACTGTGTTAAATTTACAGATCTTTGGATAACTAGCTAATGAAAAAGTACATCATTACTATAATTGAATCGGGGGGGGGGGGGGATGCGTATGTCAGGAAAATAAATTTTGATTGTCTTATTTTACAATATATTGGAATTTCGTGGACTGCCGTACATTTTTGCAATTTATATACAGCCGAATTTTCAAAAACAAAATGAAAGTAGGATCTGTCAGTTGTTTTCATCTATCTTCCACTCGTTTAAGATTATAATCATCTTCGGAAAATTTGAAAAAGAATGCAACTACTGAATGAATGATGAACCCTTTTACATACAGGGAAAGGTGAAAAAAGGCGGGGTATTCGTTTTTGCCGGGGCGGGGGGGGGGAGGGGCATTGTCCCGGACCGATTTTAATTTCCAAATTTTCGGAGCCCTGCTCTAGAGGCTATATTTTTTCCCCAAACAACCTGAAAATTGGTCAGAAGGATTACTTTGGTGAAATCTTGTACAAATTCAAAACTGGGTCAACTTGGGTAAAAAACTAGGTCACAGGATCAAAACTTGTTTATGGTTTTTTTATGTCAGCAAGTAATGTTTGCACTCATATTTCATGAATCTCTGCAAGTTACAATGCAATGAAATAAAGATAGAACCATTTCAAATATTTTTTATTTGTTTTCAAGAATCTTGAATAAAACCACAATTCTAACCTGTGATTTGATCATTAACTAGTAGGGCTGGCAAGTATAGCATCCATCAAATCATCATTCATTCCATATTTCTTTCAGATCAGTGCTGGTGCAGTTTAGTCCGCCAAACCAATCTGTGATTTTGATTTTCATTTATTTTGTTCATTTGTTCTTTGTTCACACTGTTCCAGCTTTGCAAAGTAAGCAGCCTATCTTTGACAACTTCAAAATCATGCAATACAGCATGTAAATGAGCTTTTAGATTATGATAATTCCTGTGAAAATTAAGTCAAGAAAGAAAGAAAGGAAAAACAAAAAAGCAATTAAGGGTGAAAAATAACTTAATTAAAACTTCTAATCATTCATTGTTTCTTTAACTGATCTTGATATTGAGCATTTAAAGAAAATTTAGCATCAAAAGAAATAAAAGCTAGATGAGTATAGATAGGTCATTTGTTTCCATAGGAGAAATGCTTACTTTGCAATGTATTTTGCTTGTCGGTTTTGGCAACCTTGCTACAACTAAGACATAGTTTGGGAAGCCAACAGATTATGTTCAACTTGATTTCATTGTTGAATTTAAAAACTGGTCCTAGTTCACTTCAAATATCTGTTTATGATTTAACCTTTGCAATGCTGTATCTAGATTATTCCTGAATACTTGTGCTGTCCGATCTTAGTCTACAGCTCCCATTTGCTTCTTTAAGCAAGGTTTATCTATGATAAACTTTTAAAATGAATATCCCACCTTTAGTACCTTGATGGCTTTGAGCTCTGTGATTTCAATGCACTGGTATAGAGGATTTTAATAGGCATCACAAGGGTTAAATCTAGCTTTCTTCCCAGCCTTTATCTGTATTTGATATATAATGAATTAAATAGAAGACTAAGGGTAATAAAGAAGTGAACTTGGCGTAACTACACTGTGCTTAATCCATCACTACACAATCCCAAACTTCTATGTGCTGAAAGAATATAGCTGAAGTAAACATTGTGAGAAAAGGGGGAAAATGCTTGTCACAGGCATAATTTCCTTTTCACACAAGGTATTCTACTTCATTTGGTACTCATTTTCAAATTCAAACTTTATTGTAGATTGTAACATTATTCTTTCAATTTTGATTTCTTTACAGTTGTGTTGTCTGGCAATGGATTTAAGACAAAGCACATTGTCATATAAAAGATAGAAAATGCTATATAAATTTGTAGCTTTCATTGTTGGCTCTTGCAAAGTTTTTCTCTTTCAAACAAAGTTTGGTGTTGTCACAAAAGTTACTGTATTTCATTTTCATATCACTTTTTCATGGTTTAATCACTTTGCAACAATAACAATTCACTAAAAAAAAATTGTTAGCAATATGATGAGGAGGTCATTTGTTGGAGAAAATGTTGAATTTTTATGCCCAGATTTATTGATGCAGGGGCATAATGTTTTACTGGTGTCCGTCTGACTGTCTGTCTGTCTGCAAAACTTAACTTGCCAACTAGACATTTTCTGATCACTTCAACTCTGATTAAGTTACAATGCTCATATTTGGTATGGAGATAGGTCTCAACAAGCCGCAACAGGGGAAGGTCATTTCATCAAGGTCAAGGTCAAAATTTTGACCCTTTTCCCTAAAACGTTGCTCAAAAACTTAACCTGTCAACTAAACATTTTCCTATGACTTCATCCCTAATTAAGTTACAATGCTAGTATTTGGTTTGTAGATAGGTCTTAACAAGACGCAACTGGGGAAGGTCATTTCATCAAGGTCAAGGTCAAAATTTTAACCCTTTTCCCTAAAACAAAGGGGAAAAAAACAATAAAAATCACCCGTTACTCAAGAATTCTTCTTTCGGGGGCATGGTGTTTCACATACACATCTTGTAGTTTACTTTAATGACTTGTTAGCTCTACCGGCTGAAGACCAAAAAGATCTATTGAGATGATTGGGGGAAACTTATTTTAAGTAATCTATATGATCAACCCATTCCCACACAATCCTGCTTATGTATGCCCCACAGGAAATAGCTTTTGAAAACATTGTGGAAAAAGAAGAAATTGTTAACAATGTATTCTGCCCCCAAAAGACAAAAGAGTTTTAACATATGATCAGCTGAAATTGTCTGCAACTTATTATACCCCCCACAACGAAGTTATGGGGGGGTATACTGGAATCAGGTTGTCCGTCCGTCTGTCCGTCTGTGGACATAATTTTGTGTCCTCTTCTCCTCCCACATTTTTTGACCAATTTTGCTGAAATTTTATCAGGTTGTTTCCTATCATATGAAGTTGTGCACCTGCAATTTTCATCTTGATCCAGTCGTTAGTTTCAGAGTTATGCCATTTTGAACTTTTTAAGGGAGGGGGGGGGGGAATGCCATTTTGAACTTTTTAAGGGAGGGGGGGGGGGGGAGTAGTCAAAATTTAAAATTGCAAAACTCAGTAACCATAAGGGGAGTTACCAAATTTGGTAAGTAACATCATCTTGTTGACCTTTACAAAATATTGAACGGTCAAATTTGACCCCGCCCCACGGGGGTCAAAAATTTAACATAGGCTCATATTGAGTTTTCGTGGATATAAT
Organism: Fragum fragum; assembly: GCA_946902895.1. Classification (NCBI taxonomy): domain Eukaryota; kingdom Metazoa; phylum Mollusca; class Bivalvia; order Cardiida; family Cardiidae; genus Fragum; species Fragum fragum. The sequence continues at coordinate 44,566,912 of OX336373.1, read as the reverse complement.
TTTGTGTCATCATCTCCTCACACAGTTTTCTTTAACATAGGCTCATATTGACCAACCTTTCCTAATCAGTCAACTCTAGCAACAAACACAAAAACAGAAAGAGGTGGAGGGTTGGCAATGTTCGTCCACCATGACATGTATGTGATTAAACAGCTTCAAATTCCACTCCTTCATAGAAAAGCCTTTTTAGCGGTGTGGGGGGTATTCTCGTCAGCCCTTGAGGGCGACAGCTCAAGTTAGCTCTACTAGCCGAAGGCCACTAGAGCTATGGCGATGGCTTTTTCCCGGCCGGCGTCCGTCCGTCGTCCGTCCTTTAAACATTTCCTTGTTTACGCGATAAAGTCCACAGTTTTCATCGGATTCCCTTCAAACTTTCACAGAATGATTGTAACATCATAAGGATCGTTCCTTTCAAAATTGGGTCAGATCCGTTAAGAAACACAGGAAAAGGGGCCTAATTAAAACTTAATTAAAAAATCTTTGTTTATGCGATAAAGGCCACAGTTTTCATTGGATTCTCTTCAAAATTTCACAGAATGATTGTACCATCATAAGGATTGTTCCTTTCGAAAATGGGTATGATCCGTCAAGAAACACGGGAAAAGGGGCCTTATGAAAATTTACTTAAAAATTGAATTAAAAATCCTCGTTTACGCGATAGAGTCCACAGTTTTCATCGGATTCTCTTCAAACTTTCACAGAATGATTGTACCATGATAAGGATCGTTCCTTTTGAAATTGGATCAGATCCGTCAAGAAACACGGGAAAAGGGGCCTTATGAAAATTTACTTAAAAATTCAATTAAAATCCTCATTTACGCGATAAAGTCCACAGTTTTCATCGGATTCTCTTCAAACTTTCACAGAATGATTGTACCATCATAAGGATCGTTCCTTTTGAAATTGGGTCAGATCCGTCAAGAAACATGGGAATAGGGGCCTAATTAAAACTTATTAAAAAATCTTCGTTTACGCGATAAAGTCCACAGTTTTCATCGGAATCTCTTCGAACTTTCACAGAATGATTGTACCATCATAAGGATCGTTTCTTTCGAAAATGGGTATGATCCATCAAGAAACACGAGAAAGGGGGTCTTATGAAAATTTAATTAAAAATTCAATTAAAAATCCTCGTTTACGCGATAAAGTCAACAGTTTTCATCGGATTCTCTTCAAACTTTCTCAGAATGATTGTACCATCATAAGGATCTTTCCTTTCGAAAATGGGTATGATCCGTCAAGAAACACGAGAAAAGGGGCCTCATGAAAATTCATGAAAAATTCAAGTAAAAATCCTCGTTTACGCTATAGACTCCACAGTTTTCATTGGATTCTCTTCAAACTTTCTCAGAATGATTGTACCATCATAAGGATTGTTCCTTTCGAAAATGGGTATGATCCATCAAGAAACACAGGAAAAGGGGCCTCATGAAAATTCATTAAAAATTCCATTAAAAATCCTGGTTTACGCGATAGAGTCCACAGTTTTCATTGGATTCGCTTCAATCTTTCTCAGAATGATTGTACCAACATAAGGATCGTTCCTTTCGAAAATGGGTATGATCCATCAAGAAACATGGGAAAAGGGGCCTCATGAAAATTCATGAAAAATTCAAGTAAATATCCTCGTTTACGCTATAGAGTCCACAGTTTTCATATGATTCTCTTCAATCTTTCTCAGAATGATTGTACCAACATAAGGATTGTTCCTTTCGAAAATGGGTATGATCCATCAAGAAACACGGGAAAAGGGGCCTCATGAAAATTCATGAAAAATTCAAGTAAAAATCCTTGTTTACGCTATAGAGTCCACAGTTTTCATTGGATTCTTTTCAATCTTTCTCAGAATGATTGTACCAACATAAGGTTTGTTCCTTTCGAAAATGGGTATGATCCATCAAGATACACCGGAAAAGGGGCCTTGTGCAAATTAAATTAAAAAATCCTCGTTTACGAGATAAGAGTCCACAGTTTTCATCAGATTCTCTTCAAACTTTCACAGAATAATCGTACCAACATAAGGATTGTTCCTTTCGAAATTGGGTATGATCCGTCAAGAAACACAGGAAAAGGGGCCTTATGAAAATTTAATAAATATTCCATTAAAAATCCTTGTTTACGCGATAGAGTCCACAATTTATTCTCTTCAAACTTCCACAGAATGATTGTACCATCATAAGGATCTTTCCTTTCGAAAATGGGTATAATCCGTCAAGAAACACGGGAAAAGGGTCCTTATGAAAATTTAATTAAAAAATCCTTGTTTACGCGATAGAGTCCTCAGTTCTCATCAGATTCTCTTCAAACTTTCTCAGAATAATTGTCCCATCATAAGGATTGTTCCTTTCGAAAATGGGTATGATCCATCAAGAAACACGGGAAAAGGGGCCTCATGAAAATTCATTAAAAATTCAAGTAAAAATCCTGGTTTACGCGATAGAGTCCACAGTTTTCATTCGATTTTCTTCAATCTTTCTCAGAATGATTGTACCAACATAAGGATCGTTCCTTTCAAAAATGGGTATGATCCATCAAGAAACACGGGAAAAGGGGCCTCATGAAAATTCATGAAAAATTCAATTAAAAATCCTCGTTTACGCGATAGAGTCCACAGTTTTCATTGGATTCTCTTCAATCTTTCTCAGAATGATTGTACCAACATAAGGTTTGTTCCTTTCGAAAATGGGTATGATCCATCAAGAAACACCGGAAAAGGGGCCTTATGCAAATTAAATTAAAAATTCAATTAAAAATCCTCGTTTACGAGATAGAGTCCACAGTTTTCATTGGATTCTCTCAGTCATGGCGAAGACCGTCGGACCTTCGGACCTGTCCGATGAAATTTCACAATGTCCGACATGTTTTTCCTTTCCGTCAGTCCCACCGTCCGATAATAATTTCAATGATTGTCTGTATAAAAAAGATCGGCAAATCTATCTAACAAGAACTGAAAACTTACCCAAGTAAAATTTGAGACTGTAGCCGGAAATTACTTTTATTTTGTTTATGCCTACTTGATTGGTAGCAAGAAATACTACCGAAAATATTAATCGAACTAAGTACATCTAGGCTGTAAAAGCACGCAACGTGTATAATCGGGTTCGACCCGGTTCAGTTTCTAGAACATTCCTCGCGATAGTTTTTATGATAATGTGTTTCTCACGCCGTTCGTTTTTTGAGCACTGGTCCATTTTTGACATCTTTTAATCCTATTAACTCAAAATTATTCACTATTATAGGTTCTATAGTCGTAGGGCTTGTACAAATTACGTTGGGCGTCTGTAGGGCTATAAATCTCTGTGGGGCTTGTTTTAGTGTGACCGTCTTTTAAGATGAAGGCTTGAGAAAACATTGTGGGAAATGAAAGGATTGCTTGTGACATTAATTGTCACAAACAATTTGTTTAATTCCTACATTTTTTTTTTTTCATTTCATTTAATTGAGATTGTTGTCTGCAACTTTCAAGTGGGTCTAGTCTAGAACTTTGCACAATATCTACATCTTCTCTTTCTCTTTTTCTTCTACTTCTCCTCCTCCTTCTTCTTCTTTAACTTTGAATGAAAATTATGTTTCTCTTCATAAGGGTTAATAAATACTTTGAAAAATATCGCAAATTGTGTCTTTTTATTCTGATCTTTCGGTCTGACAGAATTTCATTCGGTCTGACAGATTATCTAGCACTGTCAGACCGAGTGTCTGACAGAAATTTCCAGATCTTCGCCATGTCTGTTCTCTTCAATCTTTCTCAGAATGATTGTACCAACATTAGGATTGTTCCTTTCGAAAATGGGTATGATCTGTCAAGAAACACAGGAAAAGGGGCCTTATGCAAATTAAATTAAAAAATCCTCGTTCACGAGATAGAGTCCACAGTTTTCATCAGATTCTCTTCAATCTTTCACAGAATGATCGTACAAACATAAGGATTGTTCCTTTCGAAATTGGGTATGATCCGTCAAGAAACACAGGAAAAGGGGCCTTATGAAAATTTAATAAAAATTCCATTAAAAATCCTTGTTTACGCGATAGAGTCCACAATTTATTCTCTTCAAACTTCCACAGAATGATTGTACCATCATGAGGATCTTTCCTTTCGAAAATGGGTATGAACCATCAAGAAACATGGGAAAAGGGGCCTTATGAAAATTTAATTAAAAATTCAATTAAAAATCCTCGTTAACGCGATAAAGTCAACAGTTTTCATCGGATTCTCTTCAAACTTTCTCAGAATGATTGTACCATCATAAGGATCTTTCCTTTCGAAAATGGGTATGATCCATCAAGAAACACGGGAAAGGGGGCCTTATGAAAATTTAATTTAAAAATCCTTGTTTACGCGATAGAGTCCTCAGTTCTCATCAGATTCTCTTCAAACTTTCTCAGAATGATTGTACAATCATAAGGATTGTTCCTTTCGAAAATGGGTATGATCCATCAAGAAACACGGGAAAAGGGGCCTCATGAAAATTCATTAAAAATTCAAGTAAAAATCCTGGTTTACGCGATAGAGTCCACAGTTTTCATTGGATTCTCTTCAATCTTTCTCAGAATGATTGTACCAACATAAGGATCGTTCCTTTCGAAAATGGGTATGATCCATCAAGAAACACGGGAAAAGGGACCTCATGAAAATTCATGAAAAATTCAAGTAAAAATCCTCGTTTACGCTATAGAGTCCACAGTTTTCATTGGATTCTCTTCAATCTTTCTCAGAATGATTGTACCAACATAAGGTTTGTTCCTTTCGAAAATGGGTATGATCCATCAAGAAACACCGAAAAAGGGGCCTTATGCAAATTAAATTAAAAATTCAATTAAAAATCCTCGTTTACGAGATAGAGTCCACAGTTTTCATTGGATTCTCTTCAATCTTTCTCAGAATGATTGTACCAACATTAGGATTGTTCCTTTCGAAAATGGGTATGATCTGTCAAGAAACACGGGAAAAGGGGCCTTATGCAAATTAAATTAAAAAATCCTCGTTCACGAGATAGAGTCCACAGTTTTCATCAGATTCTCTTCAATCTTTCTCAGAATGATTGTACCAACATAAGGATTGTTCCTTTCAAAATTGGGTATGATCCGTCAAGAAACACGGGAAAAGGTGCCTTATGAAAATTTAATAAAAATTCCATTAAAAATCCTTGTTTACGCGATAGAGTCCACAGTTTATTCTCTTCAAACTTCCACAGAAATATTGTACCAACATAAGGATCGTTCCTTTCGAAAATTGGTATGATCCATCAAGAAACATGGGAAAAGGGGCCTTATGAAAATTAAATTAAAAACTCCTTTAAAAATCCTCGTTTACACGATAGAGTCCACAGTTTTCATCTGATTGACTTCAAACTTTCACAGAATGATTGTACCATCATAAGAATTGTTCCTTTCAACATTTGGTATGATCAGTCAAGGACCACGGGAAAAAGGGGCCCGATTAAAACTGGATTGAAAAAGTCCTCAAAAACACAATAGAGTCCATAGTTTTCAACAAATTCTCTTCAAACATTCCCAGAATGTTTATTACATTAAATGGATTGTTCCTTTCGGAAGTAGATTTGATCCATCAAGTTTCATGGGAAAAGGGGCCCTTTGAAAATTTAATAAAAAAAATCTTAGTTAACATGTCATGGCCTTAGATTTCACCTGATTGACTTCAAACTTTCACATAATGATTGTACCATCATAAGGATTGTTCCTTTCAAATTGGGTCTGATCCATTGAGAAACATAGGAAAAGGGGCCTTAGGAAAACTCAATTAAAAAAAATCTTAATTAATGCTTGTAAGTTCACAGATGAGATGGGGTTGTCTTTATACTCAAACAGAATAATTATACTTTTGTAAGAAGAGTTCCCTTTGGAATTGGTTCAGATCCATCAAGTAACACGGGAAAAGGGGCTATATGAAAATTCAATTGATAAAACCCTGTTAACACAATAAAGCCCACAGCTTTGATCAGATTTTGTTGAAACTTTCACAGAATGATTGGAAGGTCATAACTATCATTCTTTTCATAACAGGGTTTGAACTGTCAAGAAACACAGGAAAAGGGGCCTTATGAAAATTTCATTTATAAATCCTTGTTACCAAGTCCAGAGCTTTCATCGGATTTTCTTCAAACATTCACAGAATAATTGTACAATAATAATGTCAGCTGATGTTTGCATTAGACCTGATCCGTCAAGTATCACAGGAAAAGGAGCATTATGAAATTTAATTTTAAAATCATTGTACCACAATAAAGTCAACAGTTTTCATCAGATTCTGTTAAAACTTTCAGAGAATGATTATTCCATCATAAGGATTCATTCTTTTCAAATTAGGCGTGATCTGTCTAGTATCATGGGAAAAGGGGCCTTTAGAGAATTTTATCTATAATCCTTGTAACCAAGTCCAGAGCTTTCATTGGATTTTATTCAAACCTTCACAGAATCATTGTACAATAATCACGATTGTTGATGCTGACATGAGACCTGATCCTTCAAGTATCACAGGAAAAGGAGCCTTATGAAAATTTTATTTTAAAAATTTGACACCAAGATAAAGTCTGCAATTTTCATCAGATTCTGTTCAAACTTTCACAGAATGTTTGTACCATCATAAGGATTGTTTCTTTCCAAATTGGGCCTGATCTGTCTAGTATCATAGGAAAAGGGGCTGTATGAAAAAGTATTACCAAATCCTCATAAACACAACAATGCCCTCATTCTTTATCAGAATCTCTTCAATCTTTAATAGAATGATTGTACCATCATTTGGATTGTTCCTTTGTAAATTAGGTCTTATTGGTTAAGTGACACAAGAAAAGGGACCTTATAAAAATTTTATTACAAAACATCATTATTACAATAAAGTCCTCAGTCTTTATCATTTTCTTCAAACTATCATTAGGATTGTTCCTTTGTACATTGGGTCTGATTTGTTAAGTTTCACAGAAAAAGGGGCCTTATGAAAATTTAGTTTCAAAAATTCTTGACACAATTCAGTCCACTGTTTTCATTGATTCTCTTTAACTTTTGAAGAATGATTCTACCTTCATTAGAATTGTTCCTTTTGAAATTTGGTTTGTTCTGTAAAGTATCATGACAAAAGGGGCCCTATGAATATTTCACTATAAACTCATTAACACAATAAATTCCACAGATTAAACAGATTGATTGTACCATTATTCCAATTGTTGATTTTGACAGTGGATCTGACTATAACAAGGGTCACATAAAAAGGGGCCTTATGAAAAACTCTCTTAAATATTCTGGTTAACACAATGATGTCCCTTGATTTCACCGGATTCACTTCAAAATTTCACAGAACAATTGTACAAATACTTCGATGGTTCTTTTCAGAACTTGGTACAATCCATCAAGTATCATGTAAAAAGGGGCCATATGATTTATTTTTTTTTAAATATTCTAGTAAACATAATGAATTTCCAATATTTCATCGGATTCACTTTTAACTTTCATAGAATGATAAAACCAACAGTAAAATATCACGGGATAAAAGGGGCCCTATGAGAACTTGAATTTAATATCTTTGTTAACACAATAAAGTCAACAGTTTTATTGGATTCTCTTCAAAGATGCATGGAATAATTGTAGCATTTGAAACACAGGAAAAGTGGCCTTACAGATTATCATTCAAAGCATTCTTGAGTATGTGATGAAGATCACAATCATTATTAAGTTGTCTTTTAAATTTCACAGGACAATTGTCGGGTTGTAAGGAAAGTTCCTTTTGGAATTAAACTGATCCATCAGAAAACACAGGAAAAGGGGCCTTATTGATTTTCATTCAAAACAATCCTGTTTATGTGATTAAGTCCACAATTATTGTCAGATTCTGATGAAATATTCACAGAAAGATTGTAGGGTCATAAGGTAACTTTCTTTTGGAAATGGAGTGGATCCGTCATGAAACATGGGAAAAGGGGCCTTGAGGATTGTTGCTTAAAATGATAAAGGGGATAAAGCCCCTTTTTTTTCTTTATGCATTCTTCTTTGAGCAATTAACTTCCTTAAATATCAGATTTCTTTAACGGAAAACTTGATAACCAGTAGAGCGTCTCAGGCCCTCATGGGCCTCTTGTTTGAATTTCCACCAGCATAAATTTTGTCATCTGGTAATGGGTTTAACCATTTCTACCCTATCTGTTAACTTTAAGGAAGTCTGCAATTTCTTTGAATTTGGACAAATTTAAAACTGCATCAAAAGAAGGGGGAAAATCTTGAAAGATCATACCAAACGATTTTGTAGGCCCATAGAGATGGGGAAGGGGGCATAAATGATTCTTTAAAGAGAGTACTTAATTCCAAATTTACTTAATGAAAATCTGGGTTCAAATATTAGCCCATCACACTTTCCCAATCCCTGTGGAAGTGCAATTATGTCTGACTTCCTGTAGAAATACATGCAAAACTTTGGGAGGAAAAGGAGGAATTACTTTTAATTAGCAGTTTCTGTTTTCCTCACAATGTTTATTATTTAATAGCAATTTGAAATGACGTCTACAACTTCTTTTAATTTAGAACAGTCTAAATTTTTTCTTGAGGTTATGGTTTAAGTCTTTCCAAGTAAGTATTCTATCCAATGTAGGCTTCCTATGTTTGTTAAAGTGAGATTTGACGTTAACAAAATACAGTGTATATAAATAAATGAAGCATGATATTGTATAAGTCACAATTACATGTATCCAAATGAACTGTATATAGCTTGTGAGTGCTCATTAACTTTTTAATGTTATTTCAGAAAAACAGTGAATAATGCTTATGAGGAGTATGTTCTCAGTGTTGGAGATTTTGATGAGCGAATATTTCTGGATGAGGACGCTGATGAAGAGATAGGAACTCCGGCTAAGACCCGCGAGGAGGTGGCTGGAGAATTCTCTGAATACATGCAACAAAAGAAAAGTCTTCAACAACATTTTGATGAGGTAAGTGAAAATTATTTTTTAATCTATTCCCACACAATCCCTTTTTAGGTCACCTGACTGAAGGTCATGGTGACCTATTGCAATCATGTTTTGTCCGCATCGTGAGTTTTACGTCTTGCATTAACTTTTTAGCTCACCTGAGCACAAAGTGCTCAAGTAAGCTGTTCTGATCAACCTTGGTCCGACGTCCGTTTGGCGTGCGTCGTCCTTCAACAATTTCTTTAAACAACATCTCCTCCAAAACCATTGAACGAAATTTGGCAGAAATGTTCCTTAGGTGGTCCCCTTCAAAAATAGCGGAAAGAATTGAAAGTTGTTGTGTTATGAAAACACCAGAAAAATAAACATTTTCATGTTTCACAACTCATAAACCAATCTAAAACAGCAAATTAAAAGTTTGCATTTCTTACTCAATAGGCACTTTTGTTTGAAGTCTTTTAGTCAAAGCATGTTACACAAAATCGCAGAATAGATTGTGGGTTTTTGAATATTCAAAGATGTTTATTAATGAATCAAAATTATTTGAGACAAGGCTTGCTGACATAACTCTAAAAGCAGCATTAAGATCAAATGATACCATGTAAAATCTTAGTACAGAACTCTAGATAAGAGAGAATGAAGACAACCTAGATTTGGAATTTTCCCTACCAAAGCTGCTGAGCCCGGTTAGTTCAGTCCTTAACACATTCCCCCTTGACAAAAATTTAGACTTGTCCAAATTCAAAGAATTTGCAGACAAAAATTTTTGTTAATGAAATTTAAAAATTCTTCGTCTTACGGGGTAGAAAACACTTGAGTAATGAAGACATTGCTTGAAAATAGCAATTTCTTCATGTTCCACAAGTATTTTAGTTTAAGGGCATAAAAAGCGAGGGTATTATAAAAATCAAGATAGGTTGTTTCTCATATGGATGGGTCAGTGAAATTGAAATTTCAAAGTAATCTTTAAAAATCTTCTCCTAACGCAGAAGGCGTAGAACCTTGATATTTTGTTGAAGCATCAGTATATTGACCTCTTTCAAAATAGCTAAAATTATGATCCTCGGGTCCCTAGGGGCGGAGCCCCAGGGGGCTGGGGTTTATATAGAAATAAAGAACAATTTTTAGCTCTACTGGCCGGAGGCCACTAGAACTATTGTGATAGCTTTTTCCTGTCTGGCATACGTCTGTCTGTCGTCTGTCTGTTAAACTTTTCCTTGTTTACGCAATAGAGTCCACAGATATCATCAGATTCCCTTCAAACTTTCACAGAATGATAGTACCATCATAAGGATCGTTCCTTTCGAAAATGGGTCAGATCCGTCAAGAAACATGGGAAAAGGGGCCTAATTAAAATTCAATTAAAAAATCCTCGTTTACGCTATAGAGTCCACAGTTTTCATCAGAATCTCTTTAAACTTACACAGAATGATTGTACCATTATAAGGTTGTTCGTTTCGAAAATGGGTATGACCCGTCAAGAAACACAGGAAACAGGGGCCTTATGAAAATTTAATTAAAAATACTGATTAACACTCTAGAGTCCACAGCTTTCATCAGAATCTCTTCAAACTTTCACAGAATGATTGTACCAACATAAGGATTGTTCTTTTCAAATTTGGATTTATCCGTCTAGAAATGTGGGAAAAGGGGCCTTATGAAAATTTCATTAAAAATCCAATGAAAATTCCTTGTTAACACTTTAGAGTCCTCAGTTTTCATCAGATTCTCTTCAAACTTTCACAGAATGATTGTACTACAATAAGGATCATTCCTTTCAAAATTTGAATTGATCCGTCTAGAAACGTGAGAAAAAGGGCCTTTTGAAAATTTCATTAAAATTCAATAAAAAATCCTCTGTAACACTCTCGAGTCAACAGTTTTCATCAGATTCTCTTCAAACTTTCACAGAATGATTGTACCATCATAAGGATCGTTCCTTTTGATAATGGGTATGATGTGTCAAGAAACACGGGAACAGGGGCCTTATGAAAATTTCATTAAAAATCCTTGTTAATACTCTACGGTCCCCAGTTTTCATCAGATTCTCTTCAAACTTTCACAGAATGATATTACTACCATAAGGATCATTCCTTTTGAAATTTGAATTGATCTGTCAAGAAACGTGGGAAAAAGGGCCTTTTGAAAATTTCATTAAAAATTCAATAAAAAAACCTCTTTAACACTCTAGAGTCAACAGTTTTCATCAGATTCTCTTCAAACTTTCACAGAATGATTGTACCATCATAAGGATCGTTCCTTTTGATAATGGGTATGATCCGTCTAGAAACGTGGGAAAAGGGGCCTTATGAAAATTTCATTAAAAAATACTGATTAACACTCTAGAGTCCACAGTTTTCATCAGGTTCTCTTCAAACTTTTACATGTTCCTTTCTAATTTGGATTGATCCATCTAGAAATTTGGGAAAAGGGGCATTATGAAAAATTCATTTAAAATTTAATAAAAAATCCTCTTAACACCATAGAGTCCACAGTTTTCATCAGATTCTCTTCAAACTTTCACAGAATGATTGTACTACCATAAGGATTGTTCCTTTCGAAATTGGGTATGATCTGTCAAGAAACACAGGAAAAGGGGCCTTATGAAAATTTAATTTAAAATTCTCTTAACACTCTAGAGTCCACAGTTTTCATCAGATTCAATTCAAACTTTCACAGAATGATTGTACCAACATAAGGATTGTTCCTTTCAAAATTTGGATTGATCAATCTAGAAACGTGGGAAAAGGGGCCTTATGAAAATCTAATTTAAAATTCAATAAAAAATCCTCATGAACACTCTAGAGTCCACAGTTTTCGTCAGATTCTCTTCAAACTTTCACAGAATGATTGTACTACAATAAGGATCATTCCTTTCGAAATTTGAATTGATCCGTCTAGAAACGTGAGAAAAAGGGCCTTTTGAAAATTTCATTAAAAATTCAATAAAAAATCCTCTGTAACACTCTCGAGTCAACAGTTTTCATCAGATTCTCTTCAAACTTTCACAGAATGATTGTACCATCATAAGGATCGTTCCTCTTGATAATGGGTATGATGTGTCAAGAAACACGGGAACAGGGGCCTTATGAAAATTTCATTAAAAATCCTCGTTAATACTCTACGGTCCCCAGTTTTCATCAGATTCTTTTCAAACTTTCACAGAATGATATTACTATCATAAGGATCATTCCTTTTGAAATTTGAATTGATCTGTCAAGAAACTTGGGAAAAAGGGCCTTTTGAAAATTTCATTAAAAATTCAATAAAAAAACCTCTTTAACACTCTAGAGTCCACAGTTTTCATCAGATTCTCTTCAAACTTTCACAGAATGATTGTACCATCATAAGGATCGTTCCTTTTGATAATGGGTATGATCCGTCTAGAAATGTGGGAAAAGGGGCCTTATGAAAATTTCATTAAAAAATACTGATTAACACTCTAGAGTCCACAGTTTTCATCAGGTTCTCTTCAAACTTCTACATGTTCCTTTCCAATTTGGATTGATCCATCTAGAAATTTGGGAAAAGGGGCATTATGAAAAATTCATTTAAAATTCAATAAAAAATCCTCTTAACACCATAGAGTCCACAGTTTTCATCAGATTCTCTTCAAACTTTCACAGAATGATTGTACTACCATAAGGATTGTTCCTTTCGAAATTGGGTATGATCTGTCAAGAAACACGGGAAAAGGGGCCTTATGAAAATTTTATTTAAAATTCTCTTAACACTCTAGAGTCCACAGTTTTCATCAGATTCAATTCAAACTTTCACAGAATGATTGTACCAACATAAGGATTGTTCCTTTCAAAATTTGGATTGATCCATCTAGAAACGTGGGAAAAGGGGCCTTATGAAAATCTAATTAAAAATTCAATAAAAAATCCTCATGAACACTCTAGAGTCCACAGTTTTCGTCAGATTCTCTTCAAACTTTCACAGAATGATTGTACATACATAAGGATTGTTCCTTTCAAATTTGGATTGATCTGTCTAGAAACATGGGAAAAGGGGCCTTATGAAAATTTCATTAAAAATTCAATAAAAAATCCTCATTTACACTCTAGAGACCACAGTTTTCATGGGATTCTCATCAAACTTTCTCAGAATGATTGTACCATCATAAGGATCGTTCCCTTCGAAAATGGGTATGATCCTCAAGAAACACGGGAAAAGGGCCTTTTGAAAATTTCATTAAAAGATCCTACTTAACACTCTAGAGTCCCAAGTTTACATCAGATTGTATTTAAACTTTCACAGAATGATTGTACCATCATAAGGATTGTTCCTTTTGAAATTGGGTATGATCCGTCAAGAAACACAGGAAAAAGGGGCCTTATGACAATTTTTATAAAAAATTTTCATTAATAATCTAGAGCCAACAATTTTCAAGGGTTCTCATCAAACTTTCACAGAATGATTGTACCATCATAAGGATTGTACCCTTGGGAATCGGATATGATTCCTCAAGAAACATAGGAAAAGGGGAAAAATTTAATTCAAAGATCTTTGTTTACAATGTAGAGTCCACAGTTTTCATCTGATTGACTTCAAACTTTCACAGAATGATTGTACCATCATTAGAATTGTTCCTTTCAAAATTTGGTATGATCAGTCAAGGACCACAGGAAAAAGGGGCCCGATAACAATTGGATTGAAAAAGTCCTTGTAAACACAATAGAGTCCATAGTTTTCAACGAATTCTCTTCAAACATTCACAGGATGATTTCACATTAAATAGATTGTTCCTTTCAGAAGTAGGTTTGATCCATCAATTCTCATGGGAAAAGGGGCCCTATTAGAATTTAATAAAAAAAATCTTAGTTAACACATCATGGCCCTAGATTTCACCTGATCAACTTCAAACTTTCACATAATGATTGTACCATCATAAGGATTGTTCCTTTCAAATTGGGTCTGATCCATTGAGAAGCATAGGAAAAGGGGCCTTAGGAAAACTCAATTAAAAAAAATTTAATGCTTGTAAGTCCACAGATGAGATGGGGTTGTCTTTATACTTAAACAGAATAATTATACTTTTGTAATTAGAGTTCCCTTTGAAATTGGTTCAGATCCATCAAGTAACATGGGAAAAGGGGCTATATGAAAATTCAATTAATTAAACCCTGTTAACACAATGAAGCCCACAGCTTTGATCAGATTTTGTTGAAACTTTCACAGAATGATTGTAAGGTCATAACTTTTATTCTTTTCATAACAGGGTTTGAACTGTCAAGAAACACAGGAAAAGGGGCCTTATGAAAATTTCATTTATAAATCCTTGTTACCAAGTCCAGAGCTTTCATCCGAGTTTCTTCAAACATTCTCAGAATGATTGTACAATATTAATGATTGTTGATGTTTGCATCAGAAACTCTTCAAAATTTAATAGAATGATTGTACCATCATTTGGATTGTTCCTTTGTAAATTAGGTCTGATTGGTTTAGTGACACAAGAAAAGGGACCTTACAAAAATTTTATTACAAAACATTATTATTACAACACAGTCCTCAGTCTTTATCATTTTCTTCAAACTATCATTAGGATTGATCCTCTGATTTGTTAAATTTCACGGAAAAAGGGGCCTTATGAAAATCTTGTTACAAAAATTCTTGACACAATTCAGTCCACTGTTTTCATTGATTCTCTTTAACTTTTAAAGAATGATTGTACCTTCATTAGAATTGTTCCTTTTGAAATTTGGATTGTTCTGTAAAGTATCATGAGAAAAGGGGCCCTATGAAGATTTCACTGTAGACTCATTAACATAATAAATTCCACAGATTACACAGATTGATTGTACCATCATTCCAATTGTTGATTTTGACAGTGGATCTGATTATGGCAAGTGTCACATAAAAAGGGGCCTTATGAAAAACTTTCTTAAATATTCTGGTTAACACAATGATGTCCCTTGATTTCACCGGATTCACTTCAAATTTTCACAGAATGATTGTACAACACAAGGAATTTGGAAGTTTGACAAACATTGAAGGAATCTGTTTGGCTTCACAGGCCTGATTCTAGT
>OX336373.1:44446479-44551771 GCA_946902895.1 Fragum fragum | reverse complement strand
AGGCCGCCTTTTAGTTTGATCCATCGCTTAGAAACATTTAAACCAGGGTTCTCCCCAGGCCCTTATGGCGCATCGGGGCCGATACGCCTTCATAAATTAAGAGAGTTTGCCGATACGCCTTCAGATCGCCGATACGCTTAAATTTGGTCACCGATACAGCTTAATTTCCAGCTGAAGAAAGGGTAAAGCAAACCATTAAAATTGGTTGCAAAAGCGGGGACACGACAGGCTCTTTATCTTTCGTGTTGTATACCACATATTACATAACATCTCCATTGATAAGACCCTTACACTCATACTAATTGGTGATTATTGATTTTTTTCTCGTGTTTCCCACTGGTACCTTCGCTATCAGTCACCAAGGATGATGGGTACCAATATGTAAATAATGAATTCAAAATGGCGACCCGGTTTCGGAAAATTGTCACTTTGGCTGAGATTGGTCTAGTTAAAAGTAAAAGATGTGGTTATTTGATGTGACAACTATCAAACTAAAGCCATAGTGGTTTAAAATGTAATTTTTTGAAGGAAAGATTACTTGGGTCAGTTTATTGCATACATTGATCGCTGAAAACATACCCTTTTCGCGATGTTTTTTCCTTATGAGAAATTGACAAAATAATAAAGACAGATTTGTATAGAAGCCATCCCAGTTATACTAAGCTCTTGTTTTCAACTCGGTTAAATAATTACACACATGTATCTTCTGGATTAAGTCCATATATTTTTTATCCAACATGGAGGGTATTATCTCAAACATTCGTACCCTGGTTTGTTCAACCCATTTTTCAATAAATTTGTTTTAAAAGTTTGATGAAAAATATTATTATACTTTTAGTAATCATTAAATGATATCTCATTATCTCATGTTTTTTTACCCAAAAGAAATAATACCCAAAAGAAATAATACCCACATAAAAATCAAATTGCTGAAAGCACTTCAAGACAAGAGGGCCGTTGGCTCGTCCTGGGTTGGGTTTGAGTTTGCTGTTGCCATACAATTGTATCAAGATCTCAAGTTTATCATTGCCCCATGTTTCATATTGAATCTTTTTTTTTTTTTGGTACCCCTTGCCTTTTGCATCTTTATCTTGTGTGAAATAAGTAATAAGTGAATCAAGTATATTGAAGATGGTTTCTACTGCAATGTATACAGACATCCACCTCTATTGGTGTACTTCCTTAATTTTAAGGTTGGGCTCATCAAGGACTTTCTGGATATCAGATAGTTTATGAGATCTAACAGCAGATGCCTTAAAATAATAAAAAATCCCAGTTAGGACACTTTGATAATCAACAAGATATGGAATAGCATCGGCAGCTTGAGATGTAACAAGGGCCAATCTATGTGCAATGCAATGATAGTTCACCAACATAGGATTATCCCTTAACATATAACCAGTCAGACCTTCCCATTTTCCTGTCATGGAAGCTGCACTATCGGTTCCTAAACCCATTACTTTCTCCACTGGAATATTCTTTTCAGTCATTAGTTTTTTTCAGCTCAGTGTATATAGTTTTACCAGTCCCACTGTCAACAGAAACATTACAAACAAAATGGGTTGAGGGTTGAGGGTTCCATAGTCTCAGGATTAATCACTCTACAGTACACACTTAATTTCTTAATGATAAACTTGAGATCTTGATACAATTGTATGGCAACAGCAAACAGTCAAACCCAACCCAGAACGAGCCACTGGTTACCATGGATCCCATCATTGACCCTATCAAAACTAGAAAGGAATGATCTGATGTCAAGAGGGCTATCCCAGAGATAAAATGTTTCAACTATGGTTTTTGATCATGAAATATTACAGTGGTGAATTTCCAAATTTACTGAAATTTAGTAAAATTGCTCTATCAGCACCTGTCCACACAGCTGATTGTGAACGAGGTTTTAGTGCACAGAACTTAATGAAAACTGCACAAAGAAATAGATTTTCACCAGAAATTGTAAATGATCTGTTGACCATTAAGCTTGAGGGTGGAGATTCAAAGGAATTTGATTTTAAATGGCCCTATTACACTGGAGAGAGCAGAAAACTAGAAGGATTTTTGAATCAAAGAGCAAGAATTAGAAAAGATATTCAAATTTCTCCAAGTCAAAAGTTTTTGTCTCAAATCTGCCTATATTTATACTGTTTAAAGAATTTTACTTTGATTACAGATCTATGTACCAGGTATATCATTATGATGTAAATGTCAGTTGTTAACTTAAGTTTCAATAAAAGTATATTGTTCAGCAAAAACAGAGTTACTTGAGTCTACTTTTCTAGTATGATACACACAGTTAATGAGCAACAATATACCAGTATCTCCAACTTAGACCAAATGAGACTTGATTCAGCAATTATGTATCCTGGAAGTTGAAGATTGCTCTTGAAATGCAAAAAAAAATTTGTAGATAGTGTTCAGCTTTAAATGATTGGTTTCACTATCTACACATCTTCAAATTTTAGGACAAGTGATTGGAAACTAACATGTATGAGTCTAGCAGTCCAGTACGCTTACTAACCCTTGAATAATGGCAACACTGGCTGGAAACCCTATGATTACTGATTATATTGGAGATGTACTAGTAGGGCCCCACATTTTATGAAATGGCCCACTTTTTTCAAGCCCAATGGGCCATTTGTCCCCTTGGATTTGATTTCTGGACAGATCCCTGGATAAAGGGTTAAATATTTTACCTTGACCAACAAAGTTATCAATGAAAAATGAAATATAAAAACAAAAGCATCGCCTTCGGGTGCCTAAGCTCTGCTGTTGGGTGCTGGATAGTGGATAAAAAAGGGGCATAAATCATACGAAACACAACTAGCCTTATCCCCCTTGATAGTATAGATTCCTCTTGAACATTGAAGGAATCTGTTTGGCTTCACAGGCCTGATTCTAGTAAATTCAATATTATAATATGGTATAGCGTTAAATATTTTACCTTGAACATCAAAGTTATCAATGAAAAATGTCCTACAAACAAAAGATCGCCTACGGGTGCCTAAGCTCGGCTGATGGGTGCTTGCATCTTGTACATACGATAAGGTGACTTGCAGTTTCTATAGTAGTGATTATCGATTTTTCAAACAGGACTTAAGTTGTGTGTTTTGTAAGATGACTGTTATTTAGATGTGATATACTGTTGGCAGTAGACCAATTAAGGTGACTGCTGGCCATATTTCAGAATATCACGCTATTCACAGTGCAATTAAAGAAGGAGTTGGGGGGGGGGCTCAAGTGTCTGCTGTCAACAGATTGGCCGTTGTGCATAGTTGGCCGCTAACACAGATTTGACTGTATTTTATTCACTGAGGAATACACTACATTTAATTTCATAGTTATGGTGAAAAATATATCATGAAACAAAGCAGAGGATAATTCAAAGTTGATGGAATTTTAAATTTCTCTGTCTTTTGGGGTAGAATACAATGTGAAAAATGAAGGAATTGCTTTCTTCATTTTCCACACTGTTTTCCTGAACTATTTTCTTGAGAGATGAAAAAAGACGGAATTGTGTTGGAATGGGTTAAGGTCATTAATGCAGAGTACTCTTTTTATGCTTCTAAAGAACAGTATTGAAAATATTGGTCAATGGAGAAATTAATATTGTATCAAACAAATTTTACATTTTTAGCAATATTATCTATTAAGCCAATGCTTTTTAGCTCACCTGAGCACGTAGTGCTCAAGTGAGCTATTGTGATCGCCTTTTGTCCGGCGTCGATCCGTCGTGCGTCGTCCGTCAACAATTTCTTTAAACGACATCTCCTAAACCACTGGGCCAATCTGAACCAAATTTGGCAGAAATGTTGCTTAGGTGGTCCCCTTCAAAAATAGCTGAAAGAATTGAAATCCGTTAAAAACTCTGCTTGCCATGGCAACAAAAGTGAAATTTTAAAATAATCTTTAAAAATCTTCTCCTCCTGACCTAGAAGGCGTAGAGCCTTGATATTTTGCATGAAGCATCAGTATATTGACCTCTTTTAAAATAGCTAAAATCATGATCCTAGGGTTTCCAGGGGCAGACCGGGGTGGGGGGGGGGGTATAGGCATGAAGCATCAGTTCACAGACTTCTTTCTTTTTTCTGAAATTATAACCCATGGAAAAAGTTTTTTCCTTCTTTCAAATCAGCACTAAGGCCTTGAAATTTATAATTTAGACTTTTGGATCCCCAGGTTTATTGTCTTTATATGTAATTGTGGCCCACTTGTTTCATAATCCTAACCTTAACATGAAATTAGACTGTTGAAAGAAAAAGAGCCTTTATCTCAGGTGAGCGCCCCAGGGCCAACGGCCCTCTTGTCATAGTATAACACCGAAAAATGAAGGCAAAACAATCGGTTGCTTGCAATAAGGTTCCTGGAAAACAAAACAGGTAGAGAAACCTCCCAGCATTCTTGTTGTTTTTCTTTTAAAGATGTGAAATTTTAAAATGATCTATAAAAAAAATTTATATACAATGTAATTGTGGCCCACTTGTTTCATAATCCTAACCTTAACATGAAATTAGACTGTTGAAAGAAAAAGAGCCTTTATCTCAGGTGAGCGCCCCAGGGCCAACGGCCCTCTTGTCTGTTTATCCTAAACAATTTATAGAGTTTATTCTTAAAAGGACATCCATCATCATGGGAAAAGTCATAGAATTTTGTTGACAAAGGTTTGTATAAACCTTGGATTTTTAAACAATATTTTTTCCCAAACCATTTTGCCAGTTTGAACCAAATTTGGCAGAAATGTTCCTTAGGAGTCCTCTTTCACAGTTTGTTACATTATACAAATGCAGTGGAAGAACTCTGGTGACCATGGCAAAGAAAGTTCAACTTTCAAAAAATTATTCCCCTTGACCCAGGTGGTCTCAGCCTTCATCATTTCATCGACTCCTTTCTTATTTCTGAAATTATTACCTTTGGACCCAGAAGGGAGGAAAATTGTTCTCTATCAGGGCTCTGCTGAGTGGGCAACTCAGGCGAAGAAGTCGCCTGGTTTCATAAAACTTGATCAAAGCGAAGTCGAAGTCGCCTGGAAAATACGGGAAGTTGCCTCGTTATGATAGGCGATAATCGCATTTTGCCTAGAGGCTATCAAATCAGGGGACAGTAAATCAATTATACAACTGCTGATCAGAAGCCCTTGGATCGTAAATGAAGCTTGTACCAATAGACAACACGCTATCTTTATTTGCACCTCGGCTGATTGGATGGTTGCAAGCCCTTGGGAACTGCCGGAATTATAGGAACTTTTTGATATCAAACTCTTTCCCTTCTGAAGATTCAATTATTTTAGTGGCACATTATGTTAATATTTTCAATATACGAGATTTGTTGCGTACTTTCAAGCAGCGAGAATAATGGCGGATTTTATTACAAACGTCATGTCATTTGCCGTATTCTAAATTTCATTGATAAAAGAAATGAAATATTGGTGATAAAAACTGATTTTCCCGTAAAACCAAAAAGAAAAAAATCATTTTCAATGAAATCCTTGGACTATAGTTATCTACTTTGATTTAACAAATATAGAAAAACTAAGTCAAACAATCTACAGCTTCTACGAATCTTTTCATAATTAACATTGTTAGGATTTTATCCAGAAATTAAATTTCACTTATCTTATTTTGGTAATTAATCCATTCAATGTCATAATCCGAAGCACTAGAACAAATGGTTCCGTGTTAACATAGTTTCAAATTTAAACCTCTACACAGTCTGTGATTTATGTTCTCAGCTGTTAATAATCTTTACCCTTTACTGACAACTGCATCTCTGTCAAAATGCACCCTTTTTAAATCTATTATTTACAAGCTTTGTATCCATTTATTGTTACATTCAGGTGAAGTTGACATACCTTAACCCATTACCACACAATCCCGCTTTTTAGCTCACCTGAGCACAAAGTGCTCTGGGGGAGCTTTTGTGATCGGTCGTCGTCCGTCCATCCGTCCGTTTGTCTGTCCGTCATTTCACAATTACAAAAAAATCTCCTAAACTAACCATGGAATTTCAACAAAACTTTACAGAAATGATCCTTAGGTCATGCTCTTTCAAAATACTTCAAAGAATTGAAATCCATGAAGAACTTTGGTTGCCATGGCAATGGAGTGAAAAAACTCAAAAAATCTTCTCCTCCCAAGCCATAAGGCCTAGAGCTTTGATATTTGGTACAAATCATCATCTATTGACCCTCTACCAAAATATTTCAAAGAATTAAGGTATGATAAAAATTAGCCTTTTTCTTTGTGATCCCTGATTTTACATAGAAATAAAGAAGGAAATCTTTAAAAATCTTCTTCTTCCAAACCATAAAGCCTAGAGCTTTGATATTTGGTATACATCATCATCTATTGACCCTTTACCAAAATACTTCAAAGAATTAAGGTATGATAAAAATTAGCCTTTTTCTTTGTGATCCCTGATTTTACATAGAAATAAAGAAGAAAATCTTTAAAAATCTTCTTCTCCTTAACCATAAGGCCTAGAGCTTTGACATTGGTACAAATCATCATCTATTGACCCTCTACCAAAATACTTCAAAGAATTACAATATTCTGAAAATTAGCCCTTATCTGGGCGATCCCTGATTATACATAGAAATAAAGAAGGAAATCTTTAAAAATCTTCTCCAAAACTCATTAGGCCTAGCGCTTTGATATTTGGTATACATCATCATCTATTGACCCTCTACCAAAATACTTCAAAGAATTACAATATTCTGAAAATTAGCCCTTCTCCTTGAGATCCCTGATTTTACATAGAAATAAAGAAGTAAATCTTTTAAACTCTTCTCCTCTCAAACCATAAGGCCTAGAGCTTTGGTATTTGGTACAAATCATCATCTATTGACCCTCTACCAAAACACTTCAAAGAATTACAATATTCTGAAAATTAGCCCTTTTCTTGGCAACCCCTGATTTTACATAGGATAAAAGAAGGAAAACTTTAAAAATCTTCTTCTCCCAAACCACAAGGCCTAGAACTTTGATATTTGGTACATATCATCATCTATTGAAGCTCTACCAAAATACTTCAAAGAATTATCATACTTTGAAAATTAGCCCTTTATTGTGCCACCCCTGTTTTTACAAAGGAATAAAGAAGGAAATCTTTGAAAATCTTCTGCTCCCAAACCATAAAGCCTAGAGCTTTGATATTTGGTACATATCACCAGCCATTGCCCCTCTACCAAATTACTTTTAAAAAATTAGCCCTTTTCTGTGTAATCCCTAATTTTAATTAGGAATAAATAATGATATCTTTGAAAACCATCTTCTCCTAAACCATTAGGCCTAGAGCTTTTATACTTGGTATGTATTGATGTCTATCCTTCAAAGCATTACCATATTCAGGAAATTAGTGCTATATGGTTGGATCATCAATATACCTAGGATTGAAAGAGAAATCCTTTAACATCTTCTCCAAAATAATTAGACAGTTTTGCTGTTATGTTTATATCATATAGCCATGAACCATAATACTCAGGGGAGCGATTTAGGACCATCATGGTCCTCTTGTTTTTTTTTTTTTTATTTTTGAAGATTTTAATTAATTAAATGGAAAACTTAAGAAAGCGGAAGTGTTTGTAGCAAGCAATTTCTTCTTTCCCACAATATTTTTTATCTGGTACTTATTTTCTGTTTTGAGTATATTCTGATTTTGAATGTGGTATGCAACATTTGTTTTCAATTTGGACCAGTCTGGAAGTTTTGTCTTTTGGTAATGAGTTAAATAAAATAGTAATAATAATAATGTTTCTATTTTCTGCTTCAAATTAAACTCTGACCATTATTGTAAGTTCGGACCACCTATACTCTCTTTTCAAATTATCGATTATTATAACTTTTGATAATTGAAATTGTAGAACCATCTATATATGAAATCAAGTAAATAATTTCAGAATCGGATTCCTACATTCTCGAACCGGAAGAAAGAAGTAAAAAATATTTGTCCAAAGGAATAAGATCTCTGTAATAAGGACTGAAATAAAGGATGAGGAATACTTTAATATAAACTACATACTATATAAAACAAAATGTGCAGCTACTTGGTTGTAAAGCTTTTTTTAGCTCACCTGAGCACATAATGCTCAAGTGAGCTATTGTCCGGCGTCCATCCGGCGTGCGTCGTCCGTCAATAATTTCTTTAAACGACATCTCCTCTCAAACCACTGGGCCAATTTGAACCAAATTTTGCAGAAATGTTCCTTAGGTGGTCCCCTTCAAAAATAGCTAAAAGAATTGAAATCCGTTTAAAACTCTTATTGCCATGGCAACAAATGTGAAATTTAAAGATCATCTTTAAGAATCTTCTTCTTCTGACCTAGAAGGCGTAGGGCCTTGATATTTTGCATGAAGCATCAGTATATTGACCTCTTTCAAAATGGCTAAAATCATGATCCTCGGGTCCCCAGGGGTGGAGCCCCAGGGGGTGGTGGGGTTTATATAGAAATAAAGAACAATTTTTTAAATGACATCTCCTCCCATACCACTGGGCCAATTTAAACCAAATTTTGCAGAAATGTTCCTTAGGTGGTCCCCTTCAAAAATAGCTAAAATAATTGAAATCCGTTAAAAACTCTGGTTGCCATGGCAACAAAAGTGAAATTTTATAATAATCTTTAAGAATCTTCTCCTCCTGACCCAGAAGGCGTAGAGCCTTGATATTTTGCATGAAGCATCAGTATATTGATCTCTTACAAAATAGCTAACATCATGACCTCGGGTCTCCAGGGGCGGACCGGGGGGGGGGGGTATAGGCATGAAGCACTAGTTGTTCACAGAATTCTTTCTTATTTCTGAAATTATAACCCGTGGAAAAAGTTTTTTCCTTCTTTCAAATCAGCACTAAAGCCTTGGAATTTGTAATTTAGAAATTTTGGATCCCCAGGTTCATAGTCTTTATATGTAATTGTGGCCCACTTGTTTCATAGTCCTAACCTTAACATGAAATTAGACTGTTGAAAGAAAAAGAGCCTTTATCTCAAGTGAGGGCCCCAGGGCCAACGGCCCTCTTGTTTTATTTTGATATACAAATAAGGATACGGGCAAAAACTTGCTTCTTAACGTGATCCACTTCTCCTGAAAGTCTCACCACTTCTCCCTATTTTGAAAAATTTCTCTTAATTCTCAGACTAGGGAGAAGTCACTTCTCCCCAAATTCTGAGAGTCTGCTCTATATTAGAACACTTGTAGCCTTGAAATTTGTCATTAAGACTTTGATTCCAGGCAAAGGGCCTATAGATGTATTAAGTATGGTCAGGGCTAACAACACTCTTGTTTGGTACAAAGGTGCAAAAATGCAGCCTCAGCAGATCACTATGTACCAATTCATCAGTTAACCCATTTACACACAATGACGCTTTTGGACGCCCCTCAAGAAGAACAATTGGGAAGACATTGTGTAAAATAAAGAAATTGCCTTTGACAAACAATTTCTTCATTGTACACAATATTTTCTGTCCAGAAAGTTGAAAGAATCTGAAATTCCATTATCTTTAAAGTGTCATCTGCAACGCCTTTTAAATTGGACCAGTCTAAAATTTTGCTGTTTGGTAATGGGTTAAGATTTCTCGATGGAAACATGCAAGTTCAATCTTTCCTTGAAGCAGTCGGTCTATTCCATTAGAAATTTGGCAACCATCTGTTTGAAAATTTCATACTAAGTGGATCCGTATTTCCCTGCTCTTTTTGATTTTCAAAAAGTTAGATCTGTAAATATTTAGACACTATATAGTTATAGGGTGGGTGTAGCTTTTCATCTGACTTTGTAAAGTAATTTTATATAACTTCGACTTGACTTTTGTGCAACAATGAACAAATTGGAACATGTCTGTAGAACTATCTTAAAAAAACTTGAATGAATAGATTTATTTGCCGGATATGTATTCCTGAAAACGCCATCTCCTTAATCAGGACATTCATGTCTGTGGAGCAATACAGACGCTTAAGTGCCTCTAGGTTTATGATGAAATTGATATTCAAGAAGAATAAATTATAAAACTTGATTATGATAATAGTTTCCAGGGGTCGATACTAACAGTGTCCTCGGATCCCGAGGAACCCTGAAAATTAGAAGGGACCCGGGGCTTGGGATTCCGTCAGGATCCTTCAATATTTCCCCAGTACAATAGATCTAAATGTATCAACTAATGCTTATGATATTTTTATGCCCCTGCATCGAAAGATCAGGGGCATATTGTTTTACCAGTGTCCATCTGTCTGTCTGTCTGTCTGGGGCATCGATAGATCGGGGGCATATTGTTTTACCGGTGTCCATCTGTCAGTCTGTCTGCAGAAGTTAACCTGCCTATTTTCCTATAACTCAAACCCTGATTTAGTTACAATGCTAATATTTGGTATGTAGATAGGTCTTGTCAAGGCGCAACTGGGGAAGGTCATTTCATCAAGATCAAATTTTTTTCTCTTTTTGCCAAAACATTACTCAAAAACCTAACCTGCCAACTAAACATTTTTCTTTAACTTCATCCCTAATTAAGTTACAAAGCTAATATTTGGTATGTAGATAGGTCTCAACAAGGTGCAACTGGGGAAGGTCATTTCATCAAGGTCAAGGTCACATTTTAACTCTTTTCCCTAAAACTTAACCCAAAAACTTAACCTGCCAACTAAACATTTTCCTATTACTTCATCCCTAATTTGTTACAATGCTTATATTTGGTATGTAGATAGGTCTCAACAAGATGCAACTGGGAAAGGTCATTTCATCAAGGTCAAGGTTGTCAGTTTAACCCTTTTCCCTTTAACTTTACTCAAAAACTTTACCTGCCAACTAAACATTTTCCTATAACTTCATCCCTAATTAAGTGACGTTGCTAAAATTTGGTATGTAGATAGGTCTCAACAAGGCGCAACTGGGGAAGGTCATTTCATCAAGATCATATTTTTTCCTCTTTTCGCCAAAACATTACTCAAAAACTTAACCTGCCAACTAAACATTTTCCTATCACTTCATCCCTAATTAAGTTACAATGCTAATATTTGGTATGTAGTTAGGTCTCACAAAGGCGCAACTGGGGAAGGTCATTTCATCAAGGTCAAGGTCAAAATTTTAACCCTTTTCCCTAAAACATTACCCAAAAACTTAACCTGCCAACTAAACATTTTCCTATAACTTCATCCCTAATTTGTTACTATGCTAATATTTGGTATGTAGATAGGTCTCAACAAGGTGCAACTGGGAAAGGTCATTTCATCAAGGTCAAGGTCAACATTTTAACCCTTTTCCCTTAAACTTTACTCAAAAACTCTACCTGCCAACCAAACATTTTCCTATAACTTTATCCCTAATTAGTGACAATGCTTAAATTTGGTATGTAGATAGGTCTCAACAAGGCGCAACTGGGGAAGGTCATTTCATCAAGATCAAATTTTTTTCTCTTTTCGCCAAAACATTACTAAAAAACTTCACCTTCCAACTAAACATTTTCCTATAACATCATCCCTAATTAAGTAACAATGCTAATATTTGGTATGTAGATAGGTCTCAACAAGATGCAACTGGGAAAGGTCATTTCATCAAGGTCAAGGTCAATTTAACCCTTTTCCCTTAAACTTTACTCAAAAACTTTACCTGCCAACTAAACATTTTCCTATAATTTCATCCCTAATTAAGTGACAATGCTAAAATTTGGTATTAAGATAGGTCTTGTCAAGGCGCAACTGGGGAAGGTCATTTCATCAAGATCAAATTTTTTTCTCTTTTCGCCAAACATTACTCAAAAACTTAACCTTCCAACTAAACATTTTCCTATAACTTCATCCCTAATTAGTCACAATGCTAATATTTGGTATGTAGATAGGTCTCAACAAGGCGCAACTGGGGAAGGTCATTTCATCAAGATCAAGATCAAATTTTTTTCTCTTTTTGCCAAAACATTACTCAAAAACTTAACCTTCCAACTAAACATTTTCCTATTACTTCCTCCCTAATTAAGTTACAATGCTAATAAGGTCTTGTCAAGGCGCAACTTAGGAAGGTCATTTCATTCAACTTTACCTGCCAACTAAACATTTTTAGCTCACCTGAGCACTTAGTGCTCAAGTGAGCTATTGTGATCCCCTTTTGTCCGGCGTCCGGCCGTCGTCCGTCGTGTGTCGTGCGTCGTCCGTCAACAATTTCTTTAAACAACATCTCCCAAACCACTCGGCCAATTTGAACCAAATTTTGCAAAAATGTTCCGTAGGTGGTCCCCTTCAAAAATAGCTAAAAGAATTGAAATCCGTTAAAAACTCTGGTTGCCATGGCAACAAAAGTGAAATTTTATAATAATCTTTAAGAATCTTCTCCTCCTGACCCAGAAGGCGTAGAGCCTTGATATTTTGCATGAAGCATCAGTATATTGACCTTTTTCAAAATAGCTAAAATCATGATCCTCGGGTCCCCAGGGGCGGAGCCCCAGGGGGATTGGGTTTATATAGAAATAAAGAACGATTTTTTAAATGACATCTCCTCCCAAACCACTGGGCCAATTAGAACCAAATTTGGCAGAAATGTTCCTTAGGTGGTCCCCTTCAAAAATAGCTAAAAGAATTGAAATCCGTTTAAAACTCTGGTTGCCATGGCAACAAAAGTGAAATTTTAAAAAATTTTTAAAAAATCTTCTCCTCCTGACCCAGAAGGCGTAGAGCCTTGATATTTTGCATGAAGCATCAGTATATTGACCTCTTTCAAAATAGCTAAAATCATGATCCTCGGGTCCCCAGGGGCGGAGCCCCAGGGGGGTGGGGTTTATATAGAAATAAAGAACGATTTTTTAAATGACATCTCCTCCCAAACCACTGGGCCAATTTGAGCCTTGATATTTTGCATGAAGCATCAGTATTTTGACCTCTTTTACAATAGCTAAAATCATGATCCTCGGGTCCCCAGGGGCGGAGTCCCAAGGGGGGGGGGGGGAAGGCATGAAGCATCAGTTCACAGACTTCTTTCTTATTTCTGAAATTATGACCTATGGAAAAAGTTCTTTCCTTCTTTCAAATCAGCACTTAAGCCTTGGAATTTTAAATTTAGACTTTTTGATCCCCAGGTTCATAGTCTTTATATGAAATTGTGGCCCACTTGTTTCATAATCCTAACCTTAACATGAAATAAGACTGTTGAAAGAAAAAGAGCCTTTATCTCAGGTGAGCGCCCCAGGGCCAACGGCCCTCTTGTCCTTTAACTTCATCCCTTAATTAAGTGTCAATGCTAATATTTGGTATGTAGATAGGCCTCAACAAGGCGCAACTGGTGAAATTCATTTCATCAAGATCAAGGTCAACATTAAAGAATTCCTGTATCGGGGGCATGGTGTTTCACAAACACATCTTGTTTGTTTGCTTGTTTTTGTAGAAAACATTGTGGTTTATGAAGAAACTGCTGGTAACAAGCAATTTCATTTTCTGCAATGTTTTCTGAAGCTTTTTTTTCAAGTTTGGCTAAGAGGGGAAGGATTGTGCTGGAATGCGTTAATGTATATTAAGGAGGGATCCCTTACTATCTGGAGGAAACCCTAAAGTTATAAGAAGGGATTCCTGTGGGATCCCATGAAGCAAAGTTGGTGTCGACCCCTTTTTTCTCTTGAAAATACTGTTGGTCAAATAAATAATTAATTGAACTCTGCCCTTTTGTTTAACCAGGTCAAATTCAATGAAGTTGCAGACAACAAATTTAATTTACAGACAACAATTTGGAATTTATGAAATATTTAAAATCTTTCTCTGTTAGGGTAGAAAACTGTGGATAATGAAGAAAATGCTTGTTACTAGCAATTTCTTTATTGCCACAATATTTTTACAACTTTTTCTTCTGGATTGTAAAAAAACAGGTTTAACCCATTACCAGATAACAAAAGTTCGGACTGGTCCAAATTGAAAGGTCTAAAGTTGATAAAACAACATTTAAAGTTTATGAACTTTTAGATTCTTCAACTGTCTGGGTCCAAAATGTTACAGAAAATGAAGAAATTGCTTGTTCGAAAGAAGTTTCAGACAATTATTTCAATTTGAAATTTTCAAAATCTTTGTCTATGTTGATAGAAAACATTGTAGGAAATGAAGAAATTGCTTTTTGTAAGAAATTTCTTCTTCATTTTCTACTTTTTCCTTGGCTGTTTTCATGAGGGTGTCAAAAAGAGAGATTTATGGGAATAGATTAGTGCTTGCTTTTTTATACATAGATAAACAGTAAGTGAAACTATTTTGGAACACTGAAGAAAAAGAAAAAAAAAATGCATAGGTTTTTTTATCTGTTACAAATTTTATAGGCCTCAAGTTTTATCATTAGGTTTTAAGACAAAAATCCATGAAGTTTAATAGTACAGATAAATATATCTGCCCATAAACCCAATTATTAGATTTAATGTGGCCTTGTATTGTCAATCAGGTATAGACTTGTACCCTGTCTTCCCTCTATTCTTAATTTAACCAATACAGAACAAAGAAAGTTTATATATAGTATACCAGTCCCAATGCTCTAGATAGGAGAGAGTTCTTATATTCCATATGCATTATTACTGTTCCAAACCATATGTTTAGGGTACTCATTAGAATGGTCTTAATTAGTTGATTCTAATGAGTGCACACAACACAGGGTTTTGAAGGACCAAATAATGAATGTCATATTTCAAGTTAAGAATCATTTTCTCTGAAGCCTTGATTTGAGTGTTCAAACGGGTTAAATTGGTTATAGAGGGAATCAGCTGTTTGAGTGTGCAGCTGAAATGTTGCTTAATTGTTAACAATTAGGAGTGAATATTTGTATTCAATAACTGATGTAGATTTCTGTTTATTCTACTGAGGATTTTACCTGATCAGAAAATGGTGATTGTTTATAAACAAACTAGATTAGGCAAATGTTTTAACATGGAGTTGATGAGTAGGAAATGGAGGGAATGAATGGATGTGAAGAAAGAATAAAATGTTGGTCTTGAGGTTTTGACTTGTGGTTATGAGTACTTATAATGACCATTTTTGAGTTGGAACATAAATTAAGATATTTCTTTTGAAGAATTTGACCTTTGAAATGTTTGATTCTTGGAGAGAAAGTTAAGGCGGAAAACATGCTTTGACTTGACATTTGTGTTGAAAACAAAATGAACAAATGCAGCGTCTAACCTTCACTTTTTGTTTTGCCGAGACTGAAAATGGGAAATGTTTGGATTTTCAATCATCTTTGTAAATAGCTGAGGATGTCTACAGTGTTTTCAAGAACATATGTTTGGGGGAATATCTTACTAAACTAGAAAAGTGGAATAAATGTTTGTAACTATGTTGTAACCTAATAAGCCACCAACAGTTGAGTAATATCTAGTCAAAAAAAGAACAGTTGATAGGATTACTTACAAGTACAATGAAAAATGATGGTTTACAGTATTTTCAAGAAGATTTTTTCGGCTGCGGTATCAAGTTCAGAAGAAAATGATTCAGATCGCAGTGGATGTAAATGTTTGTATAATGAGAAAAGTTGGCCATATCCCTCTAGTCCTTGCTATTGTCTTTCTTTTGATCAGACTCGAACTCTTGCTCCATCCACTCCGCTGACAGGACGTAGGTACTTAAAGGAGAAAGACCCTACTATAACCCCAGTTTCAACGGCTACTCAGAGTGTCAGTAAACTTCAACATTTACTCTCAGGACTGAAGACGGCACCAAGTGACAGGCTCCAGGAAATACTATTGTAAGTTCTGTTTAACTTATTTTGTCATACCTTCTACATTAACCCTTTCCTGCTCAAACCGGGGATTTTATGTTGCCATGATTTTATACTTGAGAAAACATGATGGAAAAAGAAGAAATTGCTTGTAACAAGCAATTTCTCCTTTCTCCACAATATTTTCTATCATACGGGATGGTTTCATTGGAAACTGCATCCAATTTCCATTGTTGTCTGTGACCCTTTTTAATTTGGACCAGTCTAAATTTTCAAAAAATGGGAAAGGGTTAAGTAATGGATTTCTAAAGAAATTGCCAAAGCCATTCGCCTTGTAGAGTACTATAATAGCGATAATGTGTCACCTGACCAAGCCTCATTTGCTTCCACCCTCGTATAATGCAGGATTGAATTTTTTTTTATGGCTTGTGAAATGAGAATACTTTATAATGTGACTGATTGACGATATTGGTTAGAATAACAGTTGTCAATGTTATGTTAGAGTTTTTGTTTATCAACAAGTGATGTGTTATCCTGGGTGAAGTATGTCATGAAAAATACCAGAACTATGTAGTGATATACCCATTCTCACACAATGATGCTTTTGGATGCCTCCCAAGAATAAATCTTTCCAGAGAACATGACAGAAAATGAAGAAATTGCTTGTTATAAGCAATTTCTTCATTATCCACAATGTTTTCTACCCCAAAATGTAAAAAATCAAAATGTCAACAACTAAAACTTGTCATTTGCATCACCTTTGAATTTAGACCAGTCTAATCAGGGCTCTGCAGACTCCCAGAATTTGGGGAGAAGTCACTTCTCACTAGTCTGAGATTTGGGAGAAGTTTTTCAAAATGGGGAGAAGTGGTGAGACTTTCAGGAGAAGTGGATCGCATTAAAAATTAAGTTTTTGCGCGTATTCCTCATTTCTATCAGAAAATGAAATAGCTTTACAACCAAATAGCTGCATTTTATATTATGTATTATGCAATAAACATAGAAAATACTGCTTATCCTTTCAGTCCTCAATAAAGATCTTATTCCTGTGAACAAATACTTTGGTATTTTTCATTTTTTAGGTTTGAGAATTCAAGAGTTTGATTCTGATTTTTTTTTCAATATTTCATAATAGATTCATATATGATAAGAAAGTCAACTAATAAAAAAAAATGCAAATAGTGTATAGGCAGTCTGAATGAAATGAGTAGTGTTCCTATTTGAAGCAGAAAATGAGAAAAGATTTTATTGTATAACATGTATTTAATCAAACCATTACCAGAAGAAAAAATTCAGACTGGTACAAGTTGAAAGAAGCTAAATAAGACATTTCAAAGTGAGCTTAAATAAGAAAGAAGGTGCCAAAGAGGGTAGAAAGAAGGTGCCAAAGAGGGTAGAAACATGTGGAGAAAGGATAAATTGCTTGCTGCAATTATTTCCTCCTTTTTCCACAGTTTCCCATTAAAACATTTTAAGATGTCAAAATGGGGGAGTGTGTGGTAATGAGTTAAAGTCTGTCCACTTTACCTGATAACATATAAATGGATAAAAATAGTCATTAATTGGTCAAAAAGGTCCTCTGTGATTAAGTCAGTTATAGTGTGTAAAGGGTAAGGGTTACTGCTCAGTACACAAAACCAGACTGTACATGCAGAGGTTTAAAGTTAACACAGGATAATTTGCTCCATTTTATAGGATTACATGTTATTTAAAGGAATTATTACCAACACAAGTAAGTGAAATTTAGTTTTTTGAAAGAATGTATCATAACAAGAAACTCAGGAAAAGATCGTAGCAGCCTTTAAATTGTCTGCCATAATTTTCTTCACTTGTTACAATTAAACCAGATAATTCAAATTGAAGGATTGTAATGAAAAATGAATTTACTACTCTACGTAGATTTTCGGCAGAATTATTTTTCATCAAGATTTCAAATTTTTAACAAAACTTTGACTTCTGGTAAATGACACCGCTTCGGTAAATGTCGGCCATTATTCTCATTTTCTGAAAGTAAGCAACAAATCTCGTAGACTGATGATAATTTACAGAAATAATTAAAACTTAAGAAGGTAAAGGATTTCTAGTGCCGATAGTATACTAAGCATTACCGAAACCAATCAGCGTAGGTGTGAATGAAGCAAGCATGTTGATTATCAGCTGCCAGAACATACCCCTCTTTCTGATAATCTGCTGGCCTCGCGACTATCAATACACGCTTGAATTACGATCAAAGGGCTTCCGACGGACAGTTGTATAATTGCACACTGTCCCCTACTTTTATAGCCACTGGGCCAGATTTGGTTATCACCTAGCGTATCCAGGCGACTTCTCGAGAATTCCAGGTGACTTCGACTTCGCTTTGATCAGCAAATCAGGCAAAGTTTTATGAAACCAGGCGACTTTTTCGCCTGAGTCGCCCACTCTGCAGAGCTCTGCTAATACTTTGTCATCTGGTCTGGTAATGGGTTAATTCAAAGATGTCTCTAATCTTTAACCAAATACAGACTGCAGAAGCAAGAATATTCAATGATCATCAAGTGTAGTGCTTGAAATTATTATTTTAGTTGAAATCATAATCATGAATTTAGGGAGGTCAAGAATGACAACCTCACAATGACAACCCTAAAGAAAAACAATTGGGAAAACATTGGGTAAAATGAACGAATTGCTTGTTGATGCAGAAATTTCTGGCAACAAACAATTTCTCATTTGCAACAATGTTTTCTTCCCAGATAGTTGAAAAATATAAAATTTCTTGAACATTTACCAATTTCCACAAAATCCCCCTCCCCCTTTTTACAAGCCTTTTGAAAAAAACTATTCCTATCTGAAAATGTAGAGAAAGTGTCCTAATGACAATTTCTTTATTAACAATCTGTTACTCGGAATTTTACTAGATTTTGATGAAACTTGGTCAGAATGTTTGTCAGGTCATAAGATTAAACCCTATCAAAAAATGGAATGTTACAATGGAAAACATTTGGAAATGTTGTGTTAACAACGGTTTCTTCAATATGGGTCAATCTTGCAATTTGGTCCTCCGGTTTGATTTACAGTAGCCATTTTTGTTGCATTTTACACAGGTTATGTTTAATTGAACATATTTTTAAAGACATTGAATCGCTATAATGTATTGAATTAACTTTAAATTGTCATCTGCAACTCAATTCAATTTGGACCAGTCTAAAATTTTCTCATCAGATAATGGGTTAAGAAAAATAAAATCAATGTTTTCATACTATATTGTTTTGACTATTTATGTACAGTATCATAATTGAAAAACAATTTCTTTTACCTGCTACTTTAACCCATTTCCAAATTTCAAAATTTTGGACTGATCCAAATTCAAAGACATTTATGATGACTTGAAAAATGATGCCTTAATATGGTAGAAAACATTGTGGAAAAGGTGAAATGGCTGTTGCCAGCTATTTCTCCTTTTCCCACAACATTATTATTTGTACTGTTCTACAGGGGCATCGTAAGATGTTACTGAGTGGTAATTTGTTTAAAAGTACAAGAAAGCAGAAATTATTTGATGTCTGCTGATGAGCATACTTGGTTATTATTAACTTTAAATGACTTATTAAGCACTTCAAATTAAGGAATTTATTTCCTCTTACCCAGAATGTTTTCACTTCTATAATTTAGCTATTATCACAGGTTAGGGTAAAGGAATTAAAGGCACCAAGTCAATATGTATATGATTGCCTTACAGTAATTTGTGAAAATGTAGGCCTTGTATCTTGTATAATAACCTGCTTTGATGAGTGTTTGATTAAATTCGTATTAAATGAGAAATGTCAGTATTCTCCAGTCTGCAGTAATGGATTTTCTGGGACATCGGATAACACACTCCAGTCAAGGTTTTAGCTTTGAATCAAAGGACTGAAAGTCCTGAAAGCGGTTTTGCTGGTTTATCAGTAACCGCACTCAATAATGCGAGCATATTTCATCAATATGAGTGAGTAAATCGTACCAGGAATCCATGGTTAGGAGCTCAAGCCGCCCAGATATAACTGAAATACTATTAAAAGTTGCATTAAATCCTATTCAATCAATCATGACCCATTACTGTTTACCGAAATCGGTATTTTGAATTAATGAGCAAGGTTTTCTTTTTAAGTGCGTGAAAATTTGTGGTTGTGTGGTAAAAGGTTAAATGATAAAAGGTAAAGAAATCAAAGCTAACATTCAATCCTTTTTTGTTGAGCATAATATTATCACAATTGAAGTACTACATGTCCGTTTCAAAGTCAAATTCAAGAGGTAAAAGGTGTTATACTCGATGGGGTTAATAGGCGGTTGAATCGCGTCTATAACAGGGTTGTAACGTGTTACATATACTGTGTATACAGGGTGTAAATTTGCTCAGCCCTGCCAGGTCAAAACACCAGCAGACAGTTTATATGTCTTCGCTATCTCCACTATCCACTGGCCTAGATTCTATCTTGAAACGCGAGGAAATAATATATTTGTCTCTTATTTTGACAATACATGAGACAATTTACCATGGATATATTAAGTCAAAGTTTTAAACCATTTTCCTGGATATTCATGACTAAAAACATAGATTTTCACTTCAAGTTTATGAGCATGCGTGGAAATGAGCGGAAATGCGTGAGAACTTGTTTCCGGTTGATCGATATGAAATACTGGTTTTTCCTTAAAAAAAAAAAAAAACGCTAAAAAAGTAATCCAAGAAACAAAATCACTAGCTTGTATACAATTTACGAAGAGTAATTTGAAATCAAAAATATTATATAGTATAAAAAACATAAAAGGAGAGGACAGTTACAAAGAAATTTCATTTTAATCTGAATTTATAACTTGGTGTTTTGTGGGAAAAGGTTAGGCTCTTGACACTATAAAAATGCAAAACAAGATTGAAGGTTTACAACCCATTATCATACAACAAAATTGATTGATTGAATGGGTTTTAAAGCTGCTTTTAACAGTATTTCAGTAATATTGCGGTGGCTGGAGCACCTAACAATGGATTCCTGGTATTTCTCACACCAGTACTACTACATTCTTTCCTAACCTTCAGCTGCTATCATTGGTGAGAGACTAAAGTTGGAAAGAATGTGTGCCGCCGCCGGGAATCGAACCCATGACACCCCATGATTGAAGATTAGGAGTCTTACGCACTACCAACTGCGCTATGACGGCAGCTCATACAACAAAAATTGAGATTTGTTTATATTGTAAGAAGTTGCAGACAACGACATTCGATTGATGAAATTTTTTTGGTTAGAAAAGATTGTAGTTGTGGAAAAAGAAGAAATTTCTTGTGACAAGCAATTTCTTCTTTTTCCAATATGTTTCTCTATTTTTTATTCATTTATTTTTTGCAGGGGGGGGGGGTGTCAGAAATTAGGATTGTGTGTGAATGGGTAAAAAATGAATAGCTCTTTTTGAAAGGCAGAAGACAATACATCTTTAACCTTTTCCTGTTTTTCAAATTTTAGACTTGTTCAATTTGAAAGAAGTTGCAGACGACAATTGAGTGAGTGCAAATTGAAAAGCAACCAACATACAGGGAAGAATATATTGTGTGAAAAGAAGAAATTGCTTGCTACAAGCAATTTCTTCTTTTCCCACAATGTTTTCTCTAGTATAAAATTGCAGGGACGTAAAAACCAGGGATTGAACGGAAAAGAGTAAAGTACTTGTAAGACCTCTCTAACTCTTGGGTTACTTTAACCTCGTTTATTTATCATGGTAGCCTTTGACAAAGAAAATTACTTAAGAAAACAATGCTTTGTTAGATTACAGTACTTTCAGTACTTTGATTTAAAAAACAGGGGCAAGGGCCATCTTCCTGTAGATGGATTTCAACCAAATTTTGAAGGTTTTATCCTCTGGTGACTCTTTGTCAGATTCCTTTATATAGTTTTGATTGGTTGAAAAACATTACTTTTATTGTTTTGTTCATAGATGGTGTACAGTGAAAATTTTGTTAGTACCTTTCCATCTGACTTAGTAAATGAATGTTACATTACTTGACTTGACCTTTGTAAAACAGTGAAAAGTTCAAAATACTTCTTTAGAATTATTTCAAAAGTTTCATTGACAGATTTATTTACCAGAGATGTAAAAGATGATTCAGTTTGTATCAAAATTCGGAAAACAGCCTTTGTTCAATCGGTATTGTGGAGCAATACAGGCACTCAAGGGCCTCTAGTTGAAAAATGTTATCTTGGCAGCTTATGCTGGGCGTCTCTTTAAATCTTCTCTTTAACCATTTGGCTAATTTGAACCTAATTTGGTAGGAATGTTCCTTGGGTGACACTTTCGAAACTTGTTTGAGAAATTTTGATTTGCAAAAAAATAAAAGATGGGGCTTAACAGAGGAGAAATCATTGAATTATTCTTTAAAATTCATCAGCTGGCAGGTAGGGATGAGTTCACATAATTCTCAGCTGACCGATTTAGGGCCATTTTTGGCCTCTTGTTTGATAATCCAAAATAAATAAAAGATAAAGTGCAATTCATTCATATATCAGGTTAAGAGTTATTGGAAATTGAAAAATAAGAACGAGAATCAAACCCAAAATTTTTAATTTCATACATATATCTGAAATATACACCAGTCAGTAAATCATTCAAGAACCCTTATCATTTTTAACTGAAAATTTCAAAATCTTACCTATGCTAATGTTGGTATTGCGTATTACAAGGTATCTTAACCCTTTACCAGACAACAAAATTTAGACCAGTCCAAATTGAAAGAAGTTGCAGACATCAGTTTGATGTTGATTTTGATAGGAATTTGATGAAGTGTGAAAAGTCTTTGTCCTTTGGAGTAGAAGATATAGGGCTAATGAAAAACATGCTTGTATTAAGTAATTTCAGTGTTTTCCAAAGCTTTTTTCTGGAGCGTGTATAAAGTGTCATCTGGACTTCTTTCAATTGAACAAGTCTAAGATGTTGTCATCTTGTAATGGGTTAGTTTAACCCTAAGGAAACTTGGATGAAGATATGGCATGATAAGAACAAAATTGTAGAGTCTGAACTTTGTGCTTGTGAGGTAAATATTGAATTATGAATGAAAACAGTCATAAAATCTCTCTCTGTGTGGTCTCTTATCTTCAGTATGCATGATAAATTAAGGTGATAGCCTGAAAACAATTTTCACTAGTGTATTACAAAATCAAAGTTTCCAAGTACTTATTTCTTAACCTATATAAGACTGAAATTTTAAGACTGGTACAAATTTAAAGAAGCTATGGCATTTTCAAAAAGGATCAAGTACCATAAAGGGTCTTTCATGTTTACACAGCTT
The DNA here is from genome assembly GCA_946902895.1 of Fragum fragum. NCBI lineage: Eukaryota > Metazoa > Mollusca > Bivalvia > Cardiida > Cardiidae > Fragum > Fragum fragum. The sequence goes on along the minus strand of OX336373.1, from coordinate 44,528,844 downwards.
TCTAGCTCCACAGTTCGTGAACTTTTACTTTAGAAATCTTCTCCTCAGAAAGTACTGAACAAAATTCAACCAAATTTCACAGAATGATCCTTAGGTGACCCTTTATCATATTCCTTCAAAAAAAATTGATTGGTGAAAAACATGGCTTTAACAACACTTTCATAATCAGAACAATCAGGCCTGAGCAGGGATACAGGCACTGACAAGCGCCTATAGTTTGAAATTTTAGTCTGGTCCAAATTGAAAGAGGTTGCAGACGACAATGAAAATTGGATGCAGTTTGCAATGAAACCATCCTATGTGGTAGATGATATTGTGTAAAAGGGAGAAATGGCTGTAACAAGTAATTTCTTCCTTTTTATGCCCACACATCGATAGATCATCTATAAAAACATGGCGCCGTAAAATCTCTGGTTTGTACAGGAAGGGTTAAAGGGGTTAATACTGATTTGTCGAAATGATAAAAAAAATGAATTATTTGTTTTAATTTGAAAGTTTAGGTGCTAACAGACCCTTTCTTGTTTATGATTAAAAATTTCTCATAAAGATGTGAGGTGACTAATTACATCTAATTTTTCATAGCTCATAAGTTGTATCATGAAAATTTGATCATAGTGATATATTTGAGACTCTGAAATTTTCTACAACTGATGGATTGCCACTGTCAACCATAAAATGGATTGACCAATCAAATCTGCTGGAATTTCAGCCTTCAAGGTTGCCAACCAATAATATACCTTTTGTCTTGCGTTATTGACCATTAGTTATGCAAAAAGCATAATTTGATAGCTCCGTCTTGTTTGAGGTCAGTAGACATGGTCAGTGAATTGTGAATCACAACCATTTTATAACTCTGATCCACCAGCATATCAAAGCAGTCTGATCTGTAGAGGTTTGTATATATATACTTGTCTATTCTAGAGAGCATGGAGGTTCATCATTACTAGAGACAATCACACAACGTGTACAGGAGATGGGAGAAATATTCTGTAACCATTATGTACAGGTATGTGTACACCTCACCTTGATAAAATCAGGGGCATGTTTTACGTTTTAATCCTTTCCTGTACATTCCCTAATGTTTATATTCCTGTGATATTATACTTGGGGGGAAATTGCTTCTAACAAGCAATATCTTTAACCATAATAATTTTGGCTCACCTGAGAACAAAGTGCTCAAATGAACTATTGTGATGGCCCAATGTCCTTCGTCCACCAACAATTTCTTTTAAAAGACTTCTACTAAACCAATAGGTGAATTTAGATAAAAGTTTGCAGGAATACTCATTTGGTGGTCCTCTGTCATAATTGCTGAAAGAATGGAATTCAGTGTGAAACTCTGGTTATCAAGGCAACCAAAGTTAAAATTTCAAAGAAAATCTTTGAAAATCATCTCCTTATCAAGAAGCAGTATAGAGCCTTGATACTTGGTAGTTCAGAATTTCTAAAATCATTACCCTCAGTTCCCCAGGGATGGGTGGGGCCTATATAGAAATAAAGAAGGATTTAAAAAAAAAAAAAAACATCTCCTCCCAAACTGCTTGACCAATTTCAACCAAATTTTGCAAGAAAAATCCTTGGGCGTTCATGTTAAAATGTTACTCAAATAATTGAAATCTATTGAAAAATCTGGTTTCCAATGTAATTGAAGTGAAATGTTTTAAAGAAAATAAAAAGTCAAAAATCATTTCCTGTTCTAGACAATGTAGAGCCTTGATATTTTGTAGGAAGCAACAGTATATTGACCTCTTGCAGAAGGGAGGTGGCTATATGTAAATAAAGATTTTTAAAACAGCAAATCCTCCAAAACTACAGGGCCAATTTCAACCAAATTTAGCAGGGATGTTTCTTAGGTGCCCCCTTTAGAAATTGCTTTAAGAATTGAAATCTGCTTAACACTTGTTTCCATGACAACATAATTTAAATTTGGAAGAAGTCTGCTGCAGACCAAATTGTCCTTGAGCCCACAAAGAAAAATAGCTTTATCACAGGTGAATGCCAGGGCAATTGGCCCCCTTTTTAGCTCACCTGAGCACGTAGTGCTCAAGTGAGCTATTGTGATCCCCTTTTGTCCGACGTCCGTGCATCGTGCGTCAACAATTTCTTTAAACTGCATCTCCTTCCAAACCACTGGGCAAATTGAACCAAATTTGGCAGAAAACTTAGGTGGTCCTCTTCAAAAATAGCTAAAAGAATTGAAATCCGCTAAAAACTCTGGTTGCCATGGCAACAAAAGTGAAATTTTAAAATAATCTTTAAAAATCTCCTCCTGACCCAGAAGGTGTAGAGCCTTGATGTTTTGCATTGACCTCTTTCAAAATAGCGGAGCCCCAGGGGGGGGGGGGTTATAGTAATAAAGAACAATTTTTAGCTCTACTGGCCGAAGGCCACTAGAGCTATAGCGATGGCTTTTTCCCGTCTAGCATCCGTCTGTCCATTAAACTTTTCCTTGTTTACGCGATAAAGTCCACAGTTTTCATCGGATTCTCTTCAAACTTTCACAGAATGATAGTACCATCATAAGGATCGTTCCTTTCGAAATTGGGTCAGATCCGTCAAGAAACACGGGAAAAGGGGCCTAATTAAAACTTAATTAAAAAATCTTCGTTTACGCGATAAAGTCCACAATTTTCATCAGATTCTTTTCAAACTTTCACAGAATGATTGTACCATCATAAGGATCGTTCCTTTCGAAAATGAGTATGATCCATCAAGAAACACGGAAAAGGGGCCTTATGAAAATTTAATTAAAAAATTCAATTAAAAATCCTCGTTTACGCAATAGAGTCCACAGTTTTCATCTGATTCTCTTCAAACTTTCTCAGAATGATTGTACCATCAGAAGGATCGTTCCTTTTGAAAATGGGTATGATCCGTCAAGAAACACGGGAAAAGGGGCCTTATGAAAATTTAATTAAAAAATCCTTGTTTACAAGATAGAGTCCACAGTTCTCATCAGATTCTCTTCAAACTTTCTCAGAATGATTATACCAACATAAGGATTGTTCCTTTCGAAAATGGGTATGATCCATCAAGTAACACGGGAAAAGGGGCCTTATGAAAATTTAATTAAAAAATCCTCGTTTACGCAATAGAGTCCACAGTTATCATCAGATTCTCTTCAAACTTTCACAGAATGATTGTACCATCATAAGGATTGTTCCTTTCGAAATTTGGTATGTTCCATCAAGAAACATTGGAAAAGGGGCCTTATGAAAATTTAATTAAAATTCCATTTAAAATCCTGGTTTACGCGATAGACTCCACAGTTTTCATTGGATTCTCTTCAAACCTTCACAGAATGATTGTACCAACATAAGGATTGTTCCTTTCGAAATTGGGTATGATCTGTCAAGAAACATGGGAAAAGGGGCCCTATGAAAATTCAATTAAAAACTCCATTAAAAATCCTCGTTTACAAGATAGAGTCCACAGTTTTCATCAGATTCTCTTCAAACTTTCTCAGAATGATTGTACAATCATAAGGATCGTTCCTTTCGAAAATGGGTCTGATCTGTCATGAAACAGGGGAAAAGGGGCCTTATGAAAATTTAATTAAAAAATTCTTGTTAACACTCTAGAGTCCAAGGTTTTCATCAGATTGTATTTAAACTTTCACAGAATGATTGTACCATCATAAAGATTGTTCCTTTGGGAATTTGGTATGATCCATCTGGAAACACGGGAAAAGGGGCCTTATGAAAATTTAATAGAAAAATCTTTTAAGAAATTCTCTTTAACACTCTGGAGTCAATAGTTTTCATCGGATTCCCTTCAAACTTTCACAGAATGATTGTACTATCATAAGGATTATTCCTTTTGAAATTTGGTATGATCCTTCAAGAACACAGGAAAAAGGGGCCTTATGAAATGTTTAATAAAAATTCTCATTAATAATCTAGAGCCAACAATTTACAACGGATTCTCTTCAAACTTTCACAGAATGATTGTACCATCATAAGGATTGCACGTTTTGGAATCGGATATGATTCATAGAAACATAGGAAAAGGGGCCTTATGAAAATTTAATTCAAAGATCTTTGTTAACACTCTGGAGTCCACAGTTTTCATCTGATTGACTTCAAACTTTCACAGAATGATTGTACCTTCATAAGAATTGTTCCTTTCAAAATTTGGTATGATCAGTCAAGGACCACGGGAAAATGGGGCCGATTAAAACTGGATTGAAAAAGTCCTCGTAAACACAATAGAGTCCATAGTTTTCAACAAATTCTCTTCAAACATTCCCAGAATGATTATTACATTATGTTGATTGTTCCTTTCGGAAGTAGGTTTGATCCATCAAGTTTCATGGGAAAAGGGGCCCCATGAAAATTTAATAAAAAAAATCTTGGTTAACACATAATGGCCCTAGATTTCACCTGATTGACTTCAAACTTTCACATAATGATTGTACCATCATAAGGATTGTTCCTTTCAAATTGGGTCTGATCCATTGAGAAACATAGGAAAAGGGGCCTTAGGAAAATTCAATTAAAAAAATCTTAACTCTGCCATGGCAACACAAGTGAAATTTTAAAATAATCTTTATTACCTCCTGACCCATAAGGCGTAGAGGCTCGATATTTTGCATGAAGCATCAGTATATTGACCTCTTTCAAAATAGCTAAAATTATGATCCTCGGTTTGCCAGGGGCGAAGCCCCAGGGGGGGGGGGGTATATAGAAATAAAGAACGATTTTTTAAATGACATCTCCTCCCATACCACTGGGCTAATTTGAACCAAATTTGGCAGAAATGTTCCTTAGGTGGTCCCCCTTAAAATTAGCTAAAAGAATTGAAATCTGTTAAAAACTCTGGTTGCCATGGCAACACAAGTGAAATTTTAAAATAATCTTTAAAAATCCTTTTCTCCTTACTCAGAAGGTGTAGAGCCTTGATATTTTGCATGAAGCATCAGTATATTGACCTCTTTCAAAGTAGCTAAAATCATGATCCTCGGTTTGCCAGAGGCAAAGCCCCAGGGGGGTGGGGTTATATAGAAATAAAGAACGATTTTTTAAATGACATCTCCTCTCAAACCACTGGGCCAATTTGAACCAAATTTGGCAGAAATGTTGCTTAGGTGGTCCCCTTCAAAAATAGTTAAAAAAATTGAAATCTGTTATAAACTCTGGTTGCCATGGCAACAAAAGTGAAATTTAAAAATAATCTTTAAAAATATTTTCCTCCTGACCCAGAAGGTGTAGAGCCTTGATATTTTGCATGAAGCATCAGTATATTGATCTCTTACAAAATAGCTAAAATCATGATCCAAGGGTCTCCAGGGGCGGACCCAGGGGAGGGGGGGGGGTATTAGCATGAAGCATCAGTTCAATGACTTCTTTCTTATTTCTGAAATAATTACCCATGGAAAAAGTTTTTTTCCTTCTTTCAAATCAGCACTTAAGCCTTGGAATTTGTAATTTAGACTTTTGGATCCCCAGATTCATAGTCTTTATATGTAATTGTGGCCCACTTGTATCATAATCCTAACCTTAACATGAAATTAGACTGTTGAAAGAAAAAGAGCCTTTATCTCAGGTGAGCGCCCCAGGGCCAACGGCCCTCTTGTTTAAGCTATTACCAGACCAGAAAATTTTAGACTGGTCCAAATTGAAAGGAATTGCAGACAACAATTTCAGGTTGATGAAATTTTAAAAATCTGTCATTTGGGAAGAAAACATAGTGGATAACAAAGATATTACTTTTATACAAGCAATTTCTTCAATTTCCACAATATTTTTCAAAGCTTTTTTCTTCAGGGGCGTCAAAAAGCGATATTGTGTGTGAATGGGTCGAAGACAAAATCTTGTAACAATTTGCAGCCACAACATTGCCTGTAAAGTATTGTAAATGTGCATTTTCAAAAGCACTTCCAATTACTTGGAACATGTTTCATTTTACAGCCTTCAGAAAACCACCCAGGAAGCCAACTAGATTTTGCCAAAAGAAGATTACATCTTGGAGAATGTTTGTATTATAAAACACTTGAGAGTATACTTACTAGTGAAAAGAAGCGATCAGAAAATGGAAAGGATCAAAAGGCTAATTTAACAGTAAGTTGGTTTCTTTCAAGTTTTATGTGTTTTTATGAATTAAAAATTTATTACCTTTACTTGAGTGATTGATCTTTCATCAAAAAAAGCTCCAATAAATTCCTAAATTACTTAATTCAATTTGAAATTAATTAATAGGAATATTAATCCAATACAAGATGAAAATATTCCACACTGGTTAGAATCGGAAGAAGGTGCAGACAATATAGTCAGGTTTACCAAATTTTGAAAGTCTTTTTTGGTTATGTGTAGAAAATATTGTGGGAAATGAAGAAATTAATTGTTAACATTTTCTTCTTTTACCACAGTGTTTTCCAAAGCTTTTGAATTGTACTGACAGACTTTTGTCATGGCTTCGCCTCTGTCCATACATCTGTTCTTTCGTGAAATTAACTTTAAAAGTTTGAAAGTACTGCACAGATTTCAAATGAATTTCATAGTAGTGATTCTTTTGAGAGCCTTTATCAGAATCCTTCAAGGAACTTTGATAGGATGAAAAATATGGTTTTATGGGCAGTGCTAATTTCCTCATGAGGTGTATCATGCAAACTTGAAAATATCTTTTCAGAAACCTGGATGGATTTAATTAAAATTTCTCAAATGGTCCTAGGGTGGCCCTTTATCAGATTCCTTCAAATAAGTTTGATGATTTTTATGGCCCTGCATTGAAAGATTGGGGGCATATTGTTTTACCGTTGTCTGTCATAACATTGCCAATTACTACCAGCCTATTCAAGATACAATGCTCATATTTGGCATGATGATACATCTCCATAATGCACATCTCCTCACGTCAAGGTCATGTGATTAGGTCAAGGTCACATACTAAGGTAAAGCGCAAAAAAACTCATGTAAGGCGGGGCATTGTGTTTCACAAACACATCTTGTCCTTTTTTTAATTCTTTGTCCTGGGTAGAAATTATCTTATCCACAAATAACTTTAGTTGCCATGGCTACCAAATTGAAAAAAAAAGCTAGTAAGTGGTCTTCATAATTATACATGTAGCTTATCCCTCTGACCCTCTATCAAAATACTTGAAATAATTGTTTCAAGATCATTATTTGCCTTCTGTTTGGAGATGTCAGATTTTACTTTGGGATACAGAAAAGAAAATTCTATTAACTCTTTACCATGGGACAAAATGTTAGAGTGGTCCAAAGGAGTCATGGACTACAATTTTAAGTTTATGGTCAATGGGATTTTAGATTTTTTCAACTGTCTGGGTAGAAAACATTGTTCAAAGTGAAGAAAGTGCTTGTTACAAGAACTTTCTTCATTTTACACAATGTTTTCTCTAATGCATTTCTTTAGGGGTGTCCAAAAGCATCATTGTGTGGGAATGTCTCAAATAATTTGACCCAGAGCTTTTAAATTTTGCATGTAGGATTGCCTTATAATTGTCTTAGATGATACTTTGAATCATGCCCATTGTTTCAAAATGAGTCCCATATTATTCAATACTGAGAGTTAAATCAGGAATGACAAAAGGAAAAAAAATCATTCATCATGGTATAGAAAAATGCTGTCAAATATGCTCACAGCATAATCTCATGAACTAAATACCTTCCATAAGTAATAAATTGACATGACTGAAAAATTGTTAAAACTGTTGTAAAATCTTATTCAAACAAATTTTGTTGTTGGTGCTATAATTTTACAAATAAAAGGGAAAGTTTTTTCCTCATTCTATAAGGCCTAGCCTAGTTCTGATATTACCCAGGAAACACATGAAATAGTGAACTTTGCTGTGATGAAACTGAAGATTAAAAAAAAAAGCCTGCAAAACCCTTTTCAAACAATCAAATGAAACAAAGTTAATGGTAGGGGTGTAACGATAGATCGATTGGTCGATGTATTGTGATAGTGACAGTCGATGTATCGATTGCAATTCCCTGACATTGATAACTATCGCGATTGTTTTTTTAAATATCGATAGTTTCGATAGAAAATATTCAAAGCTTACTTACACCGAAATTCATTGTTTTCTTGGTCTCTTGGATTAAAAAAGAGAGAGAGAGAAAGAGAGAACGAGTTTTCTGTGTAACTAATCCTACTTTCACTTTCTAAAAAGTGATAGGCACGTATGATTTGTGTTTCTTCCGTACTCCGTTTTAGTTTAGGAATTGATTTTCAACTTTCAATTTACGAAGTGAAAAGGTCCTCAAAAATTCAAAAGCACGTTTAGTTAAAGCTTTTTATCAATGTTTTATTAATTCACAATGCTAAAATTGCCGAAAAATGAAAATAAGTCATTCATTAATGATATTCGATTAATTACGATAATTAATTACTTATTTCGAGCACACTAATCGAGTTATTTTGTTTTACGTATTTTTGGCGTCTGACATGGCTGCAAATTTTGAGATTGTGAAAAAAACAAAGTTGCTAAGGCCCGTGTTGGGACCATTTTGGCTTCGTAAAGAAAGGTGAAAACATAGATAAAGAGAGTCGCCTGTAGACTATGCTATCTATAGAGATTAACATAGAAAATAAACAAAGTAACATACACCAATAGTATCGTGACATATGGCGATTGATTTCTGACGATAGTGATAGTATCACGATATCAAAACTTCGATTGTAAAACTATCGCGGTAGTGATTTTCTAAGCCGATAGTCAGCCCTAGTTAATGGTAACTGGTTACATACTTAACTTTTTATCTATCAGTGCTTTAGGTCTGTCAACCCAAATTTTTCAATCTTGTGTTTCTGGGAACAAAAACAACCCTTTAACCAATTATCATACGATAAAACTCTAGACTGATCCAAATTGAAAGAATTTTTAGAAGATAAATGAAAGTAGTTGAACTCTTATTAACTTCAGGGTAGAGAATATTTCATCATTATACACAATGTTTTCCCGATTGTTTTTTTTTTTAAGGGGACATCGAAAAGTAAAACCCAATACGACCACTTGTGGTACTTTCTGAAAGTAGTCGTAATAGCGGGGTCGTCATAATACTGAGGTTTGGTCGTTTGTTGTCAAGTAATTCATGTTAATTTTATATTTGTTAAAACTATTAAACAGCATATCTGATTCAGAAGTCCCACCTCAGATTATTTATATGTAATTATAGGTTCAAAGTGTCAAAATGTTGAAATCATATCATCTATAATGCGAATACCAAACGTCCACTAAGTTGAAATCAAAATTTAATTGCTAATTAAGTGTTTGGAACACCATTAACAAACTAAACGCAACTTCCAAGATACCTTTTCACTTTCGACTTAAATACTCGAGTCAAAACCCGTGACATACTCAAATAACAATTAAAAATGATACAAGCTATAATTTCTAAAAGTTATTGGCCATTGGTCAACACAGAAATGTCATCCATTAACTCCAATTTGATAAGTCTGTAGTTTGGCATGTTGTATTGACATAACTATGTATGACTTTATTACACTCAATAACTTTTCTCTCTGTTTTTACAGGCACTGGTAGAGCATGAAATATTTCATAAATCTTTGATGGCTTGCTGTCTAGAAATTATCATCTTTTCCTACAACTCTCAGAGGTATGTGATTAAACAGAATTTGAAAATATGATTTGATAGAAGAAAAGGAGAAAAATTCTCTCATGTGATTTGACATAATTGATGATTTATTTTAATAATTCCCACACAATCCTGCTTCTTTTCTCTCCTCAAGAAAAAAGTGTGGATAATGAAGAAATTGCTTATCACAACCAATTTTAGCATTTCCATTTTTTTTCCAACCTATAAAGACAGAAGTATCTAAAATTCCATCCGCTTGAAATTGTTGTGTGTTTCTTCTTTGAATTTGGACCAGTCTAATAATTTACCATTTTGTAATGGGTGAACATGCTATAGAAAACAACAAAAGGGAAAAAAATAGCTAATTCTTAAAGAAATTGTTAAACTTGTATCATAGCCCATATGTGTAACCCATTCCCACACAACAAAATTTTAGACTGGTCCAAATTGAAAGGTGTACAGACGACAGTTTTAAGTTTATAAAATTTTAGATTTTTTCAATTGCTTTTGAAGAAAACATTGTAGAAAATGAAGAAATTGCTTGTAACAAGTGATGTCCTCATTTTACACAATGTTTTCTCAATTGATTTTTCTTGAGGGGCGTCCAAAAGTGTCACTGTGTGGGAATATGTTTATTTATTTGCAAGTCTGTCTGTGTATGGGAAGACACTTCATCACAGTCAATCAAAAAACAATGACCAATCATATCATCTATTTAGACCCGAAGTCAACCTGGAACTCCCAACATATATGTTAATCCATTCCCACACAACGGCATTTTTAAAGTCCTGCAAGAAAAACGCTCTGAAAAACATTCTGGATGTTAAAAATTGGAAGAGATTGTTACAAGCAATTTCTTCAATGTCTCCAATGTTTTCTATCCTGTAATGCAAAGTTTTTCGAAAATCAAACAACTTTAAATTGTTGTCTGCAACTCCTTTCATTTTGGACCAGTCTAAAATTTTTGTCATTTTGTAATTGTAAGAGCGGTTATATTGGTTTTGCAACTGAAACATTGTAAGCACAGCGTATGCAAGCTGTAGTTACGATATTAAAGCGGCTCTTGCACAGATATTTGAATTGCGAAAATTAAAAAAAATTCTCGAAAATTCGGAAATCGATGTGTTTACTGCTTAGATTGGATTGATAAAGGACGTTTCACCAGAGGAATATCGTAGAAAATATAAGTAAAATCTTGATTTTTGTGTAATTCCCTTCCCAAAAAATTACGCGTAGCGAGACGCCTAAAATCTATTTTAAATTTCGAGCCTAAGACTAGCGCATGCGCAGCATACGTACATAGAGGTCATGGTCAAGGAAAATCACGCGTCACTCTTTTCAAAATTGGAAGACATAAACAAAAAAGCGACAGCTCGGAAAAAGGGCTCGGGCTCTTCGACAACATAAATATAGATCTAGACAGATAAATATTGGCGACCAGATAGATCGATGGAAGGAGCTGAAAGAGATAATAGGAGCTACCAACGACAGCGCGGTCGCGGAAATTTTGATCGACAAGTAAGTTTTGCATCACCATATATATTTGAGCTAATTTCGGTTTATTTTCACATTAATTCATACAGAAGTAAAATCATAAACATTTATTGATTCGTTTGTCTCGAATTTTCCGATCTGTTTTATCGTACCATTGATTCTTCGAACTTCACATGCCCTCACGAGAACGCAAGAAATTTTGAGCAAATACATAGAATTACAGCTCCGTCTGAAATACTACATCACAATACGGATACGAAGAAAGCATGATTTATGGAAGAGTAGGCCCAATGAACACAAAATGAACACATGATGCTTCACAAAAAATGTGTAGATATGACATTATATACAAATGATAGAGCATATTATTTTTTCATCACACATAAGAGACCAATAAAGGTCATGTCTGTAAAATGTGGTGCCAGAGCAACAATTTGAACTCAGGCAGTGCCCATATTGCAAAAATGCAATATTTAACATTATAGGTATGGGCATATGCTCTGAAAATTGTGGGACCCAGTCTAAAATTTAGGGGCGATGGTCAACTTGGCTCCTGTTGATCTTTTTTCCTGCATGAAATTCTTTCAGTTAACCCATTCCCAGACAGTGACGCTTTTGGGCACCCCTAAAGAAAAGCAATTGGGAAAACAAGTGTAGACTGAAGAAATTGTGACAAGCAATTTCTTCAGTTTGCCAACTGTTTTCTACCCATTTAGTTGAAAGAAATTAAAAATATCCATAAACTTTAAATTGTCGTATGCAACTCTTTTCAGATTGGACCAGTCTAAAATGCTGTTTTGTGGGAATGAGTTAAATAGTTTGACAAGTTATCCTTATTTTTTATTTATTTATTAATACTTTATTGTTAGTGACCATTAGAATTACTTTTGTTGATTAACTGATGTTGCATGATATTTGAAAATTCTTGAATTTGATGCTGCTTTAGCAATATTTCACGGTAACGTTCTTATTGTTGTGCTTCTTTAGTATCACCAATACCAGTTTAGGACTTTGAAATTTAACCCCAAGGAAATGATATAACTACATGTATGTGACAGGAATAGAACCATTAAACATAGTCTTCACTCGGATTATGAGTCTGCAGCCCTACCCACTGAGCCCTGCAGGAACCCAAGAAGTGAGGACCATGCATAATGCTGAAATACAATTGTAGAATATTTATTCCATTAATGTGAAAGTGCTATTTATCTTTCCTTCTATTTCAATTAAAAAAATGTAGATATAGATTACAGTTTTCTGCAACTGCATACTGATGTACAAAGTCATGAAGTCCTAGCTAGTATACACTTATAACTGATAATTATAAATCTGTTCTCATAACATTTAGCCTATCCCCACACAATCCAGTCAATAAAAGATGCCTAAGAAAACCTGTGTTAATTCTAGGCAGGGGGATTGGGTGATCCCCAAATTTTTCAAATATCCCCCATATTTAGTTGTGTTTTTTTTTCTATAAACAACAGGCATGAAATACCAAACATGTCTCAATTGTGTGCACTGAAATCCCCAACAACTTTTTCAAAATCCTAAAATGAACACTGGAAAATATTTTGGAAAAGGAAGAAATAGGTTGATACAAGATATTTCTTCATTATTCAAAATATTTCAACCCTAGTAGCCAAAACTTTCAATTTTTTTGAACTTCAAATTGTCAACTTCAACTTATTTTAATTTGTTTTAGTCTAAAATTTTGCTTTCCAGTAACATTTGCAACGGAGAATCGATGTAACTGTTCTTAACACAATACTAGTAACATCATTTATTGTTTTGAAATCCTAATAGTAATTTCTCCTTCTGAGAATGTGTATAATTCATTATTGCAAAGGTATATGGAAAAGCCGTTCTGGGCATGCAGTTGCTTCTCTAACCCTCCAAACACCAAACTTGAAACAGATATTCAAAATGTTGACGCCAGCACAACAAACAGCCACTTTGAAGGAACCTGATGTGTCATCTGTGACTGAGGACAGTGATGGATCAGCAGTCCAGATGGATATAGAGTATTTGTCTTCCATTTTTTAGCTCAGCTGGGTGTAAAGCACTTAGGTTGAGCTATTGTGATTGACTAATGTCTGTCATCTGTTTGTCTACAATCCTAAAATATTCTCCTTATCTAAAGACCTAAAAAAAAACCCAACATATAACCCTCTAAGAGGTATCTATCCATTTTTTATGGCACACATTATTTTTTACCTAATTCTGTCTCAATTGTTGTTTGAATGCAATATTCTGTCAAGTATTTTTGAAATCAAAGAACAGAAAGCTTTGTAAGCTAGCAAAGCATTGTTTTGTTCAGAAATCTTCTTTGTCAAACGATATCATGATAAAGAATAGTTGTGGAAAACAATGTGGATAATGAAGAAATTGTTTGTTACAAGCAATTTCTTCATTTTACACATTGTTTTCAACCTAGAGAGATAAATATTTCAGAATTTACAACAATTTGAAATTGTCATTTGCAATTTTTTGAATTCACTTACAGGCAGAGATTAAAATACATAAGAACTACTTTTTATTCATCGATTGATTGAATGGGATTTAACGCCGCTTTTGACAGTATTTGAGTCATATCGCGGCGGCTGGAGCACCTAACAATGGATTCCTGGTATTTCTCACACCAGTATCACCACTACATCCTTTCCTAGCCTCCAGCTGCTATCCCACTTAGGTATACGATTATCCACCCAATGGTGAGAGACAAATGTCGGAAAGGATATGTGCTGCCAACGTGGATCAAACCCATGACTCTCATAATTGAAGATTAGGAGTCTGACAAGCTACCGACTGCGCTATGGCATTGCCATTAATTGGATAAGCCTCCTGTGGAAGTTTGCACTCGTTGAACTTTGAGATGACCTCAAAATTTTGTCTGTTAACTTAACCTATCAAAGCTGCTGCTTTGCTTGCTAAAACGGAGATAGTTTATTAGAATGAAATGTCTTTGTCAAGACATCTTTGTCTAATTTATTTTCGCTGTTAGTACATGCATTAGTCTGTGAGTTAGTGCATGCTTCTGTCCATTCAGATTTTTGTCCGGTGCATAGCTTCTATATTTATTGATGGATTTGAAATTTTGTACAGTCGTTCTTCTTAATGATTGCGAGTGTCATGCGAAATAATTGTTGTGATGCCTCAGTGGTCAAGTTCACGGTTGAATGGCAAACAAGAAAATTGACCTTCTCTGCAGCCTAACTTCTACATTTAAGGATGGAATCGAAAATAACTTGGCACATTTGTTCTATGATGAGTGTGAGAGTCATGCGAAATGTTTATTGTGAAAAAACCAAGTTCACAGCCCAAGGCGAAACAACAGTTTGATCTTGTCCACAGCATAATTGGTACATTTATAGATGGATTTGAAAATGATGAGGCACAGTTGTTCTTCTTGATGAATGCTAATGTAATATGATACATGCAAGGTCAAGGTCACTGTTGAAGGTGAAACAACCTTGTCCAGAGCATAACAACAACATTACTGATGGATTTGAAAATAATAGTTGTTCTACTTGGTAATTGCTAGTGTCATGCTAAAAGATTCAAACGATTCTTGTGATATGTCCAAGGTCATGATTTCAGTTAAAAAAATTATGTGCACATCATTGTCTGTACAAATCAGTGGGCACAACATGTTGTCCCTGGACAGTCTATTTCTTGTTTTCTTATACTAGCTACCTATGCATTTAACACTTTTCTGTACAAAACCAGGATTTAACGTTTGCTGTGTATTGGTAATAGAGAAAACATTGTGAAAAAAGAAGAAACTGCTTGTAACAAGCAATCTCTCCCTTCCCACAATATTTTCCACCACATAAAATGATGTATTTTCAAATTGCATCCAATATTTATTTATTTAAGTTTTCTTGTTGAAAGCTGCAATGAAATGTGCCAGAGTATGATGGTGCATCAAAGGCTTGACATGACACTTCCAGTTTACTTGCGTTTCAAAACACTGACAACAGTTTTGCCATAAACCATTTTTCATGATGTTGACTTTTATCAATAATGCACTTTCTTTGCATACACTACCAAAAGGTAGATGTATACTGGTATCATGTTCTCTGTGCGTCTGTCTGTTCTTATGTATGTCTCACAGTTTGTCTTCATCTTCTTTCATATTTCAGTCTACGTTTATAAATGAATTAATATGAATTTTTTATAGATTGCTCATAGTCACCTGACATTGTATACATTGTATGGGTTTTACCATTTTTGGCTCTGTCATAGAAAAAGGGGGCTTAATGCAAATTTTCTCTTTTAGAAAAACTGATAACCTCTTTAATCATGAACTTCCAGTTTTGTTTTGTTTTAGATGGAAGTAACTGGAGATATCTTTGACATCTGCAAGGTAAATGACCATCTACAGAACTACTCAAGTAGTTGCTTTGTAAAGAAAATAAACCGTATCTTGCGGTAACAATGATTTTACTAAGAAAGAAAGAAGGGAAGATTTGAAAATCATCTCATTTAAACTAAAGCCCAAGATCTTCAATATTTAGAATGTATAATTGCATTTAGGCCCACAGACAAATTACTTCCATCTAGTGGTACTATTGAATGAAATTTATCTGTATGTTATGACAAAATGCTTTTCCTCTGACATAGAGCGGTGGGGTTGTATTTTTTTTTTCTCAATGAAATCATCTAGTTTTCCAAAGAATGAAATTACTCAATTTGATATTTATATTTCTTTTCAGAATACCTGGCCCTTCTGTAATTCAGGATAAGGTCATAAAGGCAGTCCAAATTCCTATTCCAAATAAAACCAGGTAAATTTCTTCTTTCTAAAATCACCATGAAGAACATTTAATTGAATTTTCAGAATGATTTTGAAGTAAACTTTTTATTATATCTTTTCATTTTTATACGCCCGTCGAAGACGGGACGTATTATGGGATCACCCGTGGCGTCCGGTTGTCCGGGGCGTCTGGGCAGTGTCCACTTCTTTGTCCGGAGGATAACTCAGTCACCCTAAGTCTGATTGACTTTAAACTTGGCAGTTATATTCTTCTCATCAATACAGAGTGCAGTGCTCAATAACCATAACTCTACCTGGCCTATTTTTTGAGTTATTGCCCTTTGTTGTTTTTCACACTTGAATCTTGTCCGGAGTATATCTCTAAAAGTATTATAGCTAGGATCATGAAACTTCATGGGTGTATAGATCTCACCAAGGGGGAGTGCAGTGCACAAGAACCATAACTCTACCTGGCCTTTTTTTTTTAGTTATTGCCCTTTGTTGTTTTTCATACTTGAATCTTGTCCGGAGTATATCTCTAAAAGTATTATAGCTAGGATCATGAAACTTCATGGGTGTATAGATCTCACCAAGGGGGAGAGCAGTCCACAAGAAACATAACTCTACCTGGCCTATTGTTTGAGTTATTGCCCTTTGTTGTTTTTCATACTTGAATCTTGTCCAGAGTATATCTCTAAAAGTATTATAGCTAGGATAATGAAACTTCATGGGTGTATAGATCTCACCAAGGGGGAGTGCAGTGCACAAGAACCATAACTCTACCTGGCCTTTTTCTTAGTTATTGCCCTTTGTTGTTTTTCATACTTGAATCTTGTCCATAGTATATCTCTAAAAGTATTATAGCTAGGATCATGAAACTTTATGGATGTATATATATCACCAAGGGGGAGTGCAGTGCACAAGAACCATAACTCTACCTAGCCTATTATTTGAGTTATTGCCCTTTGTTGTTTTTCATACTTGAATCTTTTCTGGAATATATCTCTAAAAGTATAATAGCTAGAATCATGAAATTTCATGGGTGTATAGATCTCATCAAGTGGAAGTGCAGTGTTCAAGAACCATAACTCTACCTAGCCTCTTTTTTGAGTTATTGCCCTTTGTTGTTTTTCATACTTGAATCTTGTCCATAGTATATCTCTAAAAGTATAATAGCTAGAATCATGAAATTTCATGGATGTATAGAGCTCACCAAGTGGGAGTGTAGTGTACAAGAACAATTACTCTACCTAGCCTATTTTTTGAGTTATTGCCCTTTGTTGTTTTTCATACTTGAATCTTTTCTGGAGTATATCTCCAAAAGTATAAAACCTAGAATCATCAAACTTAATGGATGGATAGAGCTCACCAAGTGGGAGTGCAGTGTACAAGAACCATAACTCTACCTAGCCTATTTTTTGAGTTATTGCCCTTTGTTGTTTTTCATACTTTGTTTGACAAAAAATATTAATTCAAAATAACCTCAGTTCTATTCAAACCCCCTGTTAATACGAAGCAGTGTGACGGGCGCCTTGTTTAAGTAGTTTTTTTGTTGTATTTTTTCTTTGCTATATAAAACCTGAATCCTGTTATTTCATTTTAATTCTTACAATATTACCCATTTTAGCACATCATGACAAGAGCAAGTGTAAAGCTCCCAAATGAGGCTCATACTCTAGAGTTAAAATATCTCAGAAGTTCATATTTTGACCTTGAATAATATTTATCCGGTGGTCTGTTTATTTACATATGTTATTCGATTATGTATCTTTTCCAGTCAACTTTGATTGTTCTTTGAAAAAGGTTACATCAATGTTATGGAAAGGGCAAACAATGTTAACCCATTCCAAGACGGAAAATTTTTAGACTGGTCTAAATTTAAAGGAGTTGCAGACGACAATTTAAAGTGTATGCAATTTCAGATATTTTACACTTACTCAGTAGAAAACATTGTGGAAATTGAAGAAATAGCTTGTAACAAGCAATTTATTCATTTTACACAATGTTTTCCCAAATGTTTTTCTTTAGGGTGTCCAAAACAGTCACTGTGTGGAAATGGGTTCAGTCAAAATTGTCTCTTACCAAATTTAGGGTGGAAATTGACATGTCATCAACAGACCTAGAAGATTTCTATGATCCAGACTATGATCCTTATGATCCAATGTACCAACCAGCGGATTTTAACATTTCTATTGTGTGAGTTTTGACCAATAGCTTTTGATTAGAACTAGCAAATTAATTTCAATTCACCGTTACTCGCTCAATACTAAAATATAAATTTCAAATGCATTTACGATTACAAGTTTGACTTATTCTTAATCTTGTATTTACTCACTGGGCATGGATCTAACCAAATCAATACCTGTAATCTGCTGAGGTTTTAGAAGCATGGGGAAAAGTCTCAATGGTATAAAAGAAAGTGGGGACGTTTTACAAAATCTATTTATCACATAACAATCCCGCTAAAAGTGCTTTACAACCAGGAGGACATTGTCCCCATGGCCCCAAAAAAATTGGGACATTGATGATTATATTTGGGGCAATGGTGCAAAAGGCAGCCTTGGCAGATCACTGCCATTCTTTACATATTGTCTCTTTTTTGCATTATTGGCCATAAACAAAGTGTTCTTAAAATATAATTTAGTATCAGCAAGGATTTTTTTTCAATAAATATTAATATCATTTACTTTAATAATTATTATGCCCACCTTGGAAGCAGAGGGGTATATTGCTTTGCACTTGTTGGTTGATCAAAGGGCCTGTCTGTGTCTGGAGCAAAACTCATAAAGTATTGAAGCTAGAATCGTGAAACTTCAGGGATAGATAGATCAAATCACGGAGAAGCTCGGTATTTTCAAAAGATAACTCTGCACTTCATATTTTTGTATTTAATGGCCTATGCTAGTTTTTAAACTTTATTTCTGTCCAGAGCATTACTCATTAAGTATACAAGCCAGAATCATGAAACTTGACAGCTGGATTGATATCATGTTGGAGATATTATCTGAATAAGAACCATAACCATAAGGGCTTATTTTCAGAATACGGCAATTCTTTGAAGTCTTTTGGTAGAAAGTCAGTAGATGATGATACAGTCCAAATCTCACAGCTCTAGGCTGAATGATATGGGAGAAGATTTCAAAGATTTCCGTAGTAAAATCAGGGATTGCACAGAAAAGGGCTAATTTTCAGAATATCAAAGCTCTATGCGTAATGGTTTAGGATATTTTAATATTTTTTTACGGACGGACAGGTGGATTGGCTGACACCAGACATTTGTGGATCCCAATAGCTCACCTTCAGCATGTTATGCTCAGGTGAACTAAAAACCTTGTATGCACTGTAGAGGTCAAATTTTTTGCATCAAATGTCGTGATTTTTTGCCAGAATGTCTGTCTGAATAATATTTTGGTCAAGATCTGTGTTAGGTCACTTGGGTTCAAAAACTATGTCTCAGGGCAATATGATGTTTTACAAATATTTCTTTTCATTGCAGGTATAAACGTGTTTACTCAAAAGCTGCGAACAACTGGTCAGTTATACCTGTTAGGGAGTAAAAAGCTACTTCTACATTTCTGATTTGTTACTACAAATTGGAAACAACTACACCTAGAAGGAAACACCATTAAGAGCTAAAACACCTATGCAAATTGATGACCCTAAAAGAATAGCAAAGACAATATACCAAATATCCCCACCGAAAACAGCAGAACTGAAGGCAAAAAAAGTGTCGAGAATAAAAGGAGAAAAAAGGTTAAACTAAAGTGAAATGCACTCCGTTTGTTTGGATTTGAACATATGACTACTAGATTGACAACAGGGCTTGCCAGAGTGGGCTACAAAATATTCAAATCAACTCAAATCATATGGATCATATGAATCTGAAAGGATTGGGGTCATCGAGGGATGAACAACATTCAATATCTAGATCCTCATGGTTTGCTAAAAAAAAAAAGAGCGATGGCAGAGTCCATTTGGGACCAAAAGGACATAATTCCAGCATTTTAGTAAAAGGTCACCAGGCAATGTAACAGGCAAAATATAAAGCAATTCAATCTCATGGTTTCTCATAATAGGTTATAAAAGTTATCCTTCCTTGTTAAGTTATCTTTCCTTGTTAGCTCGGCTGTTTTCGGAGAAACTAGAGATATTGTTATCACCTTGGTGTCGTTCAGGTCGGCATTGGCGAGACAAACTTAACCTTGGTAATATCTCTATTGTTATTAAAGATATCCTCATGAAACTTGGCATGTGTATTGACCATCTAAGAGCTATCTAGACTATCAACGGGGATAATTCTAAAAGTGTTTTTGTAAGAGTTTTGCCCCTATTTCTAATTCGAATTTTTGCATATTCCAGCATATTCCGAGGGGCGGAGCCCCAGGGGGGGGGGGTTTATATAGAAATAAAGAAGGATTTTTTAAATGACATCTCCTCTCACACCACTTGGCTTATTTGAACCAAATTTGGCAGAAATGTTCCTTAGGTGGTCCCCTTCAAAAATAGCTAAAAGAATTGAAATCTGTAAGAAACTCTGGTTGCCATGGCAACAAAAGTGAAATTTTAAAATAATCATTAAAAATCTTCTTCTCCTGACCCAGAAGGCGTAGAGCCTTGATATTTTGCATGAAGCATCAGTATATTGACCTCTTTTAAAATAGCTAAAATCATGATCGGGGGGGGTGTTATATAGAAATAAAGAAGGATTTTTTAAATGACATCTCCTCTCAAACCACTAGGCCGATTTGTACCAAATTTGGCAGAAATGTTGCTTAGATGGTCCCCTTCAAAAATAGCTAAAAGAATTGAAATCCGTTAAAAACTCTGGTTGCCATGGCAACAAAAGTGAAATTTCAAAATAATCTTTAAAAATCTTCTCCTCCTGACCCAGAAAGCGTAGAGCCTTGATATTTTGCATGAAGTAACAGTATATTGACCTGTTTCAAAATAACTAAACTCATGATCCTTGGGACCCGAGGGGCGGACCCCCTGGGGGGGGTTTATAGAAATAAAAAACGATTTTTAAATGACATCTCCTCCCAATTTACAGGGCCAATTTGAACCAAATTTTGCAGAAATATTCCTTAGGTGGTCCCCCTTAACATTAGCTAAAAGAATTGAAATCCGTTAAAAACTCTGGTTGCCATGGTACAACAAAAGTGAAATTTCAAAATAATCTTTAAGAATCTTCTCCTCCTGACCCAGAAGGCGTAGAGCCTTAATCTTATGCATGAAGCATCAGTATATTGATCTCTTACAAAATAGCTAAAATCATGATCCTCGGGTTTCCAGGGGCAGACCCAGGGGACCCAGGCATGAAGCATCAGTTCACAGACTTCTTTTTTATTTCTGAAATTATAACCCATGGAAAAAGTTTTTTCCTACTTTCAAATCAGCACTTAAGCCATGGAATTTGTAATTTAGACTTTTGGATCCCCAAGTTCATAGTCTTTATTTGTAATTGTGGCCCACTTGTTTCATAATCCTAACCTTGAAATTAGACTGTTGAAAGAAAAAAGAGCCTTTATCTCAGGTGAGCGCCCCGGGGCCAACGGCCCTCTTGTCTATTAACTTGTTAAAAATATTTGTTTGGTCATCAGAATGACCAATTATGTTTAAACATTGATAAGGGCTGATGAATAGGCACAAAAATAAAGTTAGTGAAGCAATTTAGGGTCATTTTGCTAAAATTTGGTGCTCCTGGGCATAGCAAAATTTAGGCCTCAGATTCACAATTTGTGTAGAGGTCTTCAAAGCAACATCATTTTAAATAGATGTCCATACGAATGATTGGGTTGAATGCCACTTTTAACATTAGATCAGTCACAAAGGCTGGAGCATTTAATCATGGATATCTGGTATTTCTCACACCAGTGCTACCACTACATTCTTTCAAAGCCTCCAATAACTCATCCCACATAAGTTTAAATCTATCCATCCTTTGGTGGGAGTCAAATTTCCAAAAGGATATTTGCGGCTGCCTTGGATAGAACCTGGGGCCCTATTCCAAATAGTGCGTCCATAAAAACCAAATGGCAATCTTTTAGACTGGTCTGATTGGAAAGAAATAACAGATGACATTTCAAATTGTTCTTAAATTAAAAACTAGAGGCCCATTAGGCCTTATTGGTCACCTGAGTCCAAAGAGCACAAAAACAAATAAAAGTCCACCAGATTATGCTACATAATAAATATCAAAGCTCTAAGCCTTTTAGTTTGGGAGAAGCAGATTTTTAAGTTTTCACTAAACAAGCCTATGTAAACTTGGGACATCTTGGAACAGGCAAATTCTAACCCTAGGGCCATAATTTGTACAATCTTGATGGAGATCAACCAGGTGATGCTACTAACAAAATATTAAAGCTCTAAGACCTCCTGTTTGGGAGAAGAAGAGTTTTAAATTTTCACTATATAAGCCATATGTGAAATTTGTGATGTTTGAGAGTGGGCTAATTATGACCCTAGGGACATAATTCATACAATATTGATAGAGATCCATAAGATGATGCTACATACCAAATATCAAAGCTCTAGGCCATTCTGTTTGAGAGAAGAAAATTTTTAAGGTTTTCACTATATAGCATATGTTAAATTTGTGACATCCGGGAATTGGCTAATTTTAACCCTGAGGCAATAATTTGTACAATCTTGATAGAGGTCCACCAGATGATGCTGTATACAAAATATCAGGCCCATCTGTTTGGGAGAAGAAAATTTTTAAAAATTTCATTATATAAGCCTATGTTAAATTTGAGACATCTGGGAATTGGCTATTTTAAGCCTGAGCCAATAATTTGTTCAATCTTGACAGAGGTCCACCAGATGATGCTGTATATCAAAGTTCTAGGTCATCCTGGTTGGGAGAAGAAGACACTATATAAGCCTTTTGTAAAACTTGTGATGTCCGGGAATGGGCTAATTCTGTCTCTGGGGCCATGATTTATACAATCTTAATAGAAATTCACAAGATGATGCTACGTACCAAATATAAAAGCTCTAGGCCCTCGAGTTTGGGAGAACAAGATTCCTGAAATTTTCACTATATAAGCCTATGCTAAACTTGTGACGCCCAGGAACGGGCTAATTTTGACCCTGGGGTTATAATTCATACAATATTGATAGAAGTCCACTAGATGATGCCACATACCAAATATCAGAGCTGTAGGTCTTTCGGTTTGGTAGGAAAAGATTTTGAAAGTTGTCACTATGTAAGCTTATGTACACCCCCCAGCATAGCCATTTCTGGACAGATTATTTTTTCTTTTACCAACTTGATAGTCCTTGCCCTAAAGACTCTAAATACCTTATAAGAATCTAATCTGACAACCGCTTCATGACACAAAGATTTTCAAAGATGTACCCTTTTTTGCCCCTTGTGGTGCCCCAATGGGAGATAACTCTATGACATGTACAAATCTGAAGCGCCTTCCCATAAGGATGCTTTTTGCCAAGTTTGGTTGAAATCCGTCCAAGGGTTTGTAAGAAGAAGTCGAAAATGTAAAAAGTGAACGCACGGCGACAGACAAAACACGATCACAATAGGTCACCATGACCTTTGGTCTGGTGACCTAACAAGTAACAATGCAGGTAACACTGTGTGAAAAGGAGAATATGCGTTTTACAAGATATATGCGTTTGTACTTTTCTGCAAAGTTTTCCATGATAATATTTTGCAGGGCCTAAAAATGCTCTAATGTGTGGTATTAGTTCATCAACTTTACTAGAGGGTTACAGACCATGTCATTAGCAAAAAATTGGAACATCTGTGATGTCTGGTTTTCACAAAATCATTTCCAATTTTTTTTTTTTTAATAAGGTGTTTCAGGACAGAGCCCAAATGAGACCTTTGGAGTAAACAAACATTGTTACATTAAAAAGGTGGAACATACAGGCCTCATGGTCTTTAACAAGAAGAATTTTTAGATGTTCTTTGTTTTGGCCTTTCTCTGGTTCACCTCTATTGTTCATTCTTGTACTTTTATTTTGCAACAATCAAATTATTGTTTTTACCAGTGCATACAAGAACTCATTTTCAAATATTTGTTTAATGGAATTCCTGTGAGGACCTATTTTCACAACTGGTCATATATATGAATATCCTTTTGATGTCATTCACAAATAACTAATGCTATTATCTATCTGTTATATTGATTATTATCATTGTCAGGTATATGAAATATAAAATTGTACACCAAAATATTACTTTGATAACTTTTTAATTCGCTACACATAATTGATACAATGGTGACTCAGGACTATTTAAATTGCACAGGGAATGGGCTAATTCTGTTTCTGGGACCATGATTTATACAATCTTGATATAAATCCACCAAAAAACCAGGCCCTCTTGTATGGGAAAAGACATTTTTTGAAATTTTCACTATATAAGCCTATGATGAACTTGTGACGTCTTGGAACGGGCTAATTATGACACTGGAGTTATGATTTATCCACATACCAAATATCAGAACTTTAGGACTTCTGGTTTGGTAGAAAAAGATTTTTAAAGTTGTCACTACATAAGGCTTTGCACCCCCCATCCAAGCACAGGAATTTCTAGACAGATAATTTTTTCTTGTACAAACTTGATAGTCCTTGCCCTGAAGACTTTCAATAACAAATGTTGCCATGAACCTAACTGATATTTATAGTTAAACATTTCCTGTTCATTTCCTGTTTTTTTCGTCCTTGCGATTTTATAATTGAGAAACTATTGTAGAAAAAGAAGAACTTGCTTTTGACAAGCAATTTCTTCCTTTTCAACAATATTTTCTACTCAACTGAATGGTTACTTTTTTTTAAATCCACTTTGAACTTTCATCTGTAAATCCTTTGAATTTGGAAATATCTAAAATATTGCTATACACAAAAGGGTTAAATGGCACATAAGTTCTGATCAACTATGAACAATTTTACATGCAATCATAAATGTTAGGATAATTGGCAAAAGGCTGACCCTGCCCATTGACTCCGGCAGGAAGTCCATTTATAAAAGAAGTTATTTTGAAACATTTATGGCCAGTACTATGTAAAGCAAGAGGACCATGATGATCCTAAATTGCTCATCTGGATCATCTTCCATTCTCCTGTTTGAAAAATGCAACCAGAGCCCAATAACTGTAACCAGTTTCATGAACATTAAGCCAAATGTGTGGCCTCTCAAGTGTAAAACAAGCATTTGTCATTTAGGCCCCCTTTTCCCGTTTTTTTCTTTTTTTTTCAAATAGAAACTGTACATAGTCAATAGGGTTCATCCCAATGACCTAACAATAATTCTGGCTACGTTTCATGAAGACTGAGGAAAAATTGTTGCCTCTAGAGTCTAAACAAAGTCTTTGTCAGGTCCCTTTTCCATGTTTTCCAATAGAACCCTCCCATAATCAATAGGGTTCATTCTTATGACATAGAAATTATTTTGGCCACTTTCCTTGAAGACAGCCAAAATTGTGGCCTCTAGAGTTTTAACAAAGGAATTATCATTTAGGCCCATTTTTCAGTGTTTTCCAATAGAACCTTCCCATAATCAATAGGGTTTATCCTAATGACCCAACGACAATTTTGGCTAAATTTCATGAAGACTGAGCCAAAATTGTGGCCACTAGAGAGTAAACAAAGAAATTGTAAGGTTTTTCCAATAGAACCTTCCCATAATCAATAGGGTTCATCCTTATGACCTAATAATTATTCTGGCAAAGTTTGATTAAGAATTAGCCCAATTTGAGGCCTTTAACCAATTCCCACACAATGACGCTTTTAAACGCCCCTCAATATAAAAGCTTTGGAAAACATTGTGGAAAATGAAGAAATTGCTTGTGACAAGCAATTTCTTCATTATCTACAATGTTTTCTATCCAGAAAGACGAAGAAATTTAAAATTCCATCAACTTGACATTGTCATCTGCAGCTTCTTTCAATTTGGACCAGTCTAAAATTTCACTGTGTGGGAATGGGTTAAGGCGTAAACAAAGAAATTGTCATAAGTCACTTTTCCTGTGTTTTCAAATAGAACCTTCCCATAATCAATAGGGTTCATCCTTTGGGCCTTACAATAATTCTGAGCAAGATTCATGGAGATTTAGAAAATACTGTGTCCTCTAGTATGTAAACACTTAATTATTGACGAAGGATGACAAACATTTAAATGATAACAAAAGCTCAACATGGGCACTTTGGACTCTTGTAAGCTAAAAATGCTTCACATAAATGGCAACAAATGTCATAGTTCAAATCTTACTTATAGTCTAAAATTAATGATTTCATTGGTCGACAGATTATTTGATTGACAGCAGGGATTGGTCAATTGGACAGACAATCTTGGATGGATAGACAGAAAAACAAAAAGCCATGGCAACATCCCTCTGCCTATCAGGCAAGGGTATGAGTGCTACTTGGGATTGAAATTATAGAAAACTAAGCTTTTTTTTTTTTTTTGTTTCGAACAATTTCATCTTTTCTAAGTGTTTTCAAAGGTAATTTTCATATAGGTCAGAGAAAGATTAAGTACACTGAAACATCCCATCTCTGCAAGAAATATGCTGAATTCTAACAACCTACATCCTGTCAGGATGGGATGAATCCTGTGTATCGACCAGATAGACAAGGAAATGCTTGGACACAACAAGCAGGAACAGTGGGCCTGTCATCTTTCTGTAGCCTTCCGTACAGCCACAAGATGTACTGCCTATATGCAGGATGTCTGAAGGCCCTGTTAGTGTCTTCCACTGTTTCTGCATGTTGAGCAAAGACGTCATTCCTAAATGTCTGCTGTATATAGAGAGTCAGCTCATCTGTAACGACCAATCCCATTTCCTGAAATGATACAAAGAGTGATTTTACATTAAAATTGATGGAATGTTGTCACATTAAGTCAACCGTGAGATAAAATCATTGAATAAGACTGAAAGTGATTGTTAACCTCCCATATTTATTACAAGCTTTTTGGTTATTTTTGCGACTTAAGCAGCTCTTGCACAGAGCACAACAGAATTTGTTGTTTTTCAAATTTCTAAATGTAATGCTATTGTTTTTTTGAATATCTGATTGGTCCTTTTTGATGGATAGATCATATGTATTTTTATATTGACAAAAATGCCCTTATCTGTCAAGATTTTTTTCAAGTATTATCTCTAAATGGTACGGTATTCTGTAGACTTTTTTTACTAACATATTATAAAGATGATACTGTGTATAAATGTACATGTTTGTCAATTTGTTGAATAAATCTTGAGAACAAAAATTCTTGTACTGTTTTAACTGACATCAAGTTTATTCCATTTCATTTGTGGTCAATTTTTGCTAGCACAATTTTCTAGTTTATTTTTTCTAAAAGTAAAGCTTCCACTGTTGACCTGTATTGTCACTGTTATAAACCTTTGTCATGCTGAATAACATCCTCTGCAGAGTTCAATTAAAATCAAAAGGCTGAAAGCGCCGGAAGCACTACTTGTGGATTACTTTCTATTTTGAAAATTCATACAATAATCATTATGGTTTAATAGGGAAAGGCAATTGGTGTCTACTAAGATCAGACTGCACACATGTGCAGGCAGATGTTTGTCTATGCCCCCTGTCTAAACAGGAACATTTGGATTCAGCATGACAAGGGTTAATTATCTATCACTGGTTTATTCAGTCTTGTAGGAAATTTCATTAGCTTAGCTTGGTTTATTGGGTCTGTAGTACGCTGTACTTTCAATCCTTGGTTAGAACACCCTCTCGACCAACATTCTTCTGGACAATTGATTAACATATTCAGAACATACATCATTTGTCTTTCAAAAACTAAATAATGATAATTAGTACACCTGAATGACATTAGTAGCTAGTTGCTGGATAAATGGTGTGGATACTGATGTTAGAAATGACAGAAAGCCATAGATAAGTATGCAATCTTCCTCAAAAACATGTTGAAAGCATGAAATCCATGCGATCCGTCTTGCAACAATTCAATAGAGAATAATTTATCAATTCCATTTTCGAAAAATGGCCTCAACAAAGTAAAATGCAATTTGAAGTAAAATTACCGGTCTGATACTATTACAGTACTGTGGAGCCATACCACAGCACAGTTTGTCCTTGTCTCTAGTCATGTGTGGGCATCTTCTGCACACACACCATGCAGGTGGTCCGTTATCATCAGGTTGCATTGGTGGCTCTGCCTCCTCTCTCTGCTTGAGTATTGCTGCAACATCAATAATAATGGCTGGTTGGCCCACGCAACCCCTTTCAATATTCTTTTTCTTTCTTTATCTGTCATTCTTTCAATCATATCCTGAAAAAACAAGAAATCTGTGAGTCAAAACGCACTGATTATACACCCACTTGCAGCATCAAGTTAACCACAGTGAAAATGAAAATCTCCCTCAATGAAACATATTCCATAAGCACCATGTAGAACAACTAGTTGAACCAAATACCCATTTTCAAACGCATACTATTATACCCAGCATGTCCTAAAATGAAAGACGTAAAACAGTCTAAATTACAAATTCCAAGGCTTTAGGGCAAGTTGATAGAAGGAAAAAACTTTTTCCTCCCTCTGGATCCATGGGTTATAATTTCAGAAATAAGCAAGAAGTCTGTGAATTGACACTTTATGTCTATAACCCCGGGCCCCCTCCAAGGGCACGGCCCCTGGGGACCAGAGGATCATGATTTTACCTATTTTGAAAGAAGTCAAAATGTACTGATGCTTCATTTGTTGCACTTGGTTCAGGGACTTTTGTAAGAAACTATACAACCCAGTGCATAACCACCTAAACTAGGCAGGATTGAGTCAAAGAAATGGTATGGCCATTATTGACAGTGATATGTTATCAACTTATTCTATAAATTTGTTATAAAATAGTTGTTGAAATTTTTCCATGTAAAATAATACATAACATTAACAAACGTCTTGGCATTACTCTTGATAAAAAATCATCGTTTTAGACAATGCATTTTTTTCTTAGTGCACCTAAAACAAGAGGACCATGATGGTTCTAGATCGCTCACCTGAACTGTCTGCTGTTAAAAAATGCAACTAGAGACAAATAACTATAATCAGTTTCATGAAGATTGAGGCAAAACTGTGACTTCTATATTGTAAACAAAGAAATTGTCATTATAACCCCTTTTCCTGTGTTATCCTATAAAACCTTCCCATAATCTATAAGGTTCATCTTTATGCCCCAACAAGTATCCTAACCAAGTTACATGACGATTAAGCAAAAATGATGACCTCTATACTGTAAACAAAGAAATTGTCATTAAGGACCCTTTTCCTGTGTCTTCCGATAGAACCTTTCCATAATCAATAAGGTTCATCTCAGATGATCTGTATGACTACTTATTATTACGGCCAAGTTTCATGAAGATAGAGCCATATTTGTGGCCTCTAGAGTGTAAACAAAGAAATGTCATTAAGGCCCTTTTTCCTGTGTTTCAAAAAGAATGCTACCATAATCAATAGGTTTCATCATCATGACCTAACAATTATTCTGACCAAGTTTCATGAAGATTGGGTAAAAACTGTGGCCTCTAGAGTGTAAACACTTCAATTGTTGACGCCACACCACGCACGACGGGCAACAGACATTCAATGATCACAAAAGCTCAGGTGAGCTAAAAACATAAATTTGACCAGTTTTTACTAGTATAAATTCTTGTAAATATGAAATAGATACATGTTCATTCATTCTACTTACATCTGCTTTCTCTTTCCTTTCTTCACAAGCCTGTCCTCTTCTCCCTCCTCAAACTGCCTTGCCTTGCCGTAAAGACACGCTTCCCTTTTTTACTTCCTTTTCCTTTCCCTCATCCTTTCCCTCCAGTACTCTCTTCTTCACTCAAAGACGGATGTGTCTGAAGGAAATTGGCAAGAGCTGTCATTGGATAACAACACCAAATGAAAATAGCAACAGCTGTCATTTGTCAACAACACTTGAAGCTTTATCTTGTACAGTAACATAGATGTAGCATGTTGCATTAAAACTTTCAATAAAAATTACTACAAGTTCAATTCCGCTAATAAAAATGAAAGGGTATTGAACCATTGTCTGTTACATGCAAAAAGCTAAAAACAAAGGACTATGATGGTCCTATATCACTTCCCAGAGTATCATGGCTCATCAGGGATTTTACAGAAATGGTCTAATTTTCAGAGTACTTTAGTTCTTTGAAGTATATTGGAAAAGGGTCAATAGACATTGATACATACAAAATATAAAAGCTCTAGGACTTGTGGTTTGTTAGAAGATTATCAAATATTTCCTTCTTTAAATTCATATTTATAAATGCAGGGATCACACAGAAACAGACTAATTTTTAGAGTACAGTAATTCCTTATTATATTTTGATAACGGGTCAATAGACATTGAACCATACAAAATGTTCAAGCTCTATGCCTAATGGCTTGGGAGAAGAAGTTTCCTGCTTTATTTATATGGAAAATCAGCAATCACAATAGTCATAGAAAAGGTCTAGTTATTAGAATAAAGTAACTCGTTTACATATTTTGGTAGAGTGTCTATAGATACTGATTTATACAAAATATCAAAGTCTAGGCCTTATTGTTTGAAAGAATCAGATTTTCAAAGATTTCCTTTTTTATTACTATGTAAAATCAGAGATAGCACAGAAAAGGTAATATTTTCAAGATACGGTAATTCTTTGAAGTACTTTGGTAATGGGTCAATAAACGTTGTGTTACACCAAATATCAAAAACCTAGGCCTGGGCCTTATGGTTTGGGTAGAGAAGATTTTTAAAGTTTTTCACTCTGTTGCCACAGCAACCAAAGTTCTTCATGGATTTCAATTCTTTAAAGTACTGGTATTTTGAAAGAGCATCACCTAAGGATTATTTGAAGTTTTTTTCAAATTCCATGGTTAGTTTAGGAGGATAATATTATTTTGTAATTGTGAACGGACTAACAGATTGACAGATGGATGATGACCAGTCACAATAGCTCACCCAGTGCACTTTGTGCTCAGGTGAGCTAAAAACAGTAAAAAGGAATACAAAAAAGCTAAAAACAGAAAAAAGGAATCCAAAAACTGATATGCATGTATAAAATGATGTGGGGTGGAACAGACAAACTGAGTTCACAACAAAACTAAATTTGCCTCCAGGATAATCTATTATTTCTGATAGAAAAGATTCCGGTATATGAATTCAGACTACAAAATTAATGCAAATTCTTCTTGAACTATAATTTCTATTTCTTACCATATCTATATCTTCAAACAGACGGGACAATCTTTGTCTTTTTGAACGTCTAAGCTCTGGCATTTCACTTGGTTTAGCCTCCTGTAAGCCACAGAATCCATAATTTCAACAAATCATCATATTTGCGAACAATGTAGCTAATAGGGACTTGTCACACTTGGATGTTTCTACTTTATACCATCAATGGGCTATATTTGGTATCTAGTATAAAGGAATTCAAATGCAACATGTCCCTGTGATGCTGACCCCCCCCCCCCCCATAAATGAAAAATATAAATAATCAGACACATGCAGATGTGAATGTCCAGAAATAAAAATCTTTACATGTGCAATCTTCAATACTGTATATCATTTGCCAAAACATGGTAACTACAGATTGAATACCACCATAGTACTATAACACAGCACTCTGTGATATGTCTCACATAAATCAGAGGATATCACAATTAAAATCGCAGATATGTGATTGATTGAATTTTGTTTGTTTGTTTGAATGGGGTTTTACGCCGCTTTCAACAATCTTTCAGTTAAATTGCAGCAGCTGGAGCACCTAACAATGGAATCTTAGTATTTCTCACACCAGTACTCCCATTACATCCTTTCCTACCCTCCACCTGCTATCTCACATAGGTCTACGATTATCAACCCATTGGTGAGAGACAAATAGTCGGAAAGGATGAGTGCCGCCGTCGGGGATCGAACACGGGACCTCTAGATTGACATTCCAACGCTTGATTGAATTTAACACCACTTTTAACAGTATTTCAGTTATATCGCGGCGGCTGGAGCACCTAAAAATGGATTCCTGGTATTTTTCACACCAGTAATACCACTACAACCTTTCCTAGCCTCCAGCTGCTATCCCACTTAGCTTTACGATTATCCACCTAATGGTGAGAGACAAGCATATATGTGAAAATCAAGTTTGACGTACAGACTATGACAAAATAAAAAAAAAATTCAATAACACTCCATGATATAAAGATCGTCGATGGGTTCCCGCATTTGAAATTTGTTAGAAAACGAAGCTAGGAAAAGGAATTTTTGTTTTCCTTTATCGCAAATGCATTATTCCAGATCAAGTTTTTACTAAAGGTACCAGTGAATTAAAAAGTTATAATATTATTACACAAACAATAGAGGCCGCCGTCGACAAATATTAACAAACAACCAAATATTATGAGTAAAACTGACCTCTCCATTGCTCGATGATGTTGATTCAGCCATGTTTGTTTTGAATTTTCTGCACAAGTCACGTGGTTGTGGTCACGCTGAAAGTGCGTCCGTTATCACGTTTCGCTAAAGTGCCCAGATTCCCGCGCGAAAATATCGGGTCTAAAAATAGACGGGAATAACCCCCTTGTCTTGTTCGCCTCCAGACAAAAGCGACTAAAATAACCGGGATTATGGTACGTTTCAGCAAAATTTCATAGCCAGTCTTTGTTTGTATTGCAATTCGAAGGTAATTGCATTAAATGAACTTATTTAGAAAAATTGCAACATATCTATGCAAGAGCCGCTTTAAGATCGCCACAATATTTAGGTCACCTTTCATTTTAACTGTTACTGACCATAAATTTTGAAAATTACCATGTTTAATTTATAAGTTGAACAGTTTGTCAGAGTTAACCCATTCCCACTCAGTGACGCTTTTAGACGCCCCCAAGAAAAAAGGCTTTGGAAAACATTGTGGAAAATGAAGAAATTGCTTGTGACAAGCAATTTCTTCATTATCCACAATGTTTTCTACCCTAAAAGACAAAGATTTTGAAGATGTCATCAACTTCAAATTGTCGTCTGCGAATTCTTTGAATTTGGACTGGTCTGAAATTCTGTCATTGGAATGGGTTAAGTGGGTGGAGCCAGCAGGCTCTCAGTTGTCACATTCACAGTTAACCATTCCAACTCAATCCCTCTGTTTTACGCCCCTCAACGAAAAAGCTTTGGAAAACATTGTGGAAAATGAAGAAATTGCTTGTATCAAGCAATTTCTTCATTATCCACAATGTTTTCAATCCAAAAAGACAAAAAAATTCAAAATTTTATCAACTTGAAATTGTTGTCTGAAGCTTCTTTCAATTTGGACTGGTCTAAAAGTTTGCTGTGTTGGAATGGGTTAAGTCTATGTGCAGCAGTGTGTCAGTCCATCCATCCAAATTTCTATGGACAAAAACTTCTACAGCTTTGGATGGATTTCAAAATTAGTTAATGTATGTCTTCTCTGTCCGTAGTACATTTTCATTTCAAGGAATTGTTTAGGTAGGTACAAGGTTGCAGTTGAAGGAAATGGTTCTAGGACAATAACTTCTAGATTTACGGATGTATTTCAGTGTAAACTTAAAGTTTTCTACCTTATTTTTATGTACTATTTAAAACATATGACAATAAAGTTTAAGGATTAAGGTAAAAAAAATTGCAGGCTCAACATATCTTTTAGACAAACCAATTTAGTTGTTTAAAATTTTAAGATATCTTTAAGAAACTAAGCTCAAACAATAAAGTTGATGAAGAATATTTGATTGGAAAATCTACTACAAATATCTTGCCCTATTACCACATGACAAAATTTTTGACTGGTCCAAATTCAAGAAGTTTCAAAAAACAATTTCTAGCTCATTGAATTTAAGAAATCACTGTCTTTTTGGGTAGAAAACAGTGTGGATAATGAAGAATTTGCTTGTATCAAGCAATTTCTTAGTTTTCAACAATGTTTTCCAGCATTTTATTCTTCAGGGGCTTCAAAATATGGGACTGTGAAAGAATGAGTTAACCTGACTGGAACGAAAAGGAAAGGAATAATAGTAAATGTAATATTTCAACAGTTGCAAGACACAGATTGTTGCTGGGATACCAAACCTTCATAAGTACAGCTAGTTTCAGGTTTTTTGTCGCATTATGTCTAAATTTGGAATAAATTAAGATGTGTTTTCTATTTCAGAATTTTCCCCTGGATAGTTGATATTTTTGACCTTAAACCTTTTTATTTCTATAAAGTTATAGAAATAATTGTTAGGGAGGAAGAGGGCTTGTCAAGGGATGTGGTTAAGCACTTAAATCATGTAAGTTCATACTAGACATTTGTAATAGGCAGAAATATTTAATACATCGAAGGAAATTTTTGGTTTTCATTGGAGATATGAACATAAAAACCTAGTCACACTTTATAAAACCGGAAACTTCCTTAACCCATTACTGAAAAATCCAACCTTTTTACACCCCTCTAGAAAATGGTTCAAGAAAACGATGTTAAAGAATTGGGTTTAACAAATTCCCACACAATGAAATGTTAGACTGGTCCAAATTGAAAGGAGTTGCAGACAATAATTTGAAGTAAATGAAATTATAGATTCATTCAACTTTCTTGGTAAAAACTTTTTTATTTTTTTCCCCAATTGATTTCCTTGACATCAAAAGGTATCATTTTGTGGGAATGGGTTAAATCTATTTACTTTATATGGATTAGGATACAAGTTCTCCAGACTTTAATTGATCCCTCTCCATTCTGCTTCTTGACGCTTTTTGACATTCTTCAAGAAAAACAATTTGGAAAAACATTGTTTAAAGGAAGAAACTGCATTCCACAATGTTTTCTACCTAGAACATTAAAAAAATCTAAAATCTCCTACATAGTGCAGTCAGTAGCAGGTCAGACTCCCAATCTTCAAGCATGGAATGTCATGGGTTTGATGCCTGACAGCGGCACATATCCTTTCAATCATTTGCCTCTCACCAGTTGGTGGAATATCGTTAACCTAAGATGGATAGCAGCTGGAGGCTAGGAAAGGATGTGTTGGTAGTAATGGCATGAGAAATACCAGGAATTAATTGTTAGGTGCTCTTGCAGCCACAATATGACTGAAATACTGTTAAAAGTGGCGTTTATCCCCATTAAATCAATCAACTGCAACTCCTTTGAATTTTGATCAGTCTAAAATTTTGCTATCATTTATAAATGAAGTACTTAGTATATATTCTACCATATAGCATAATTTTGGACTCTTCCAAATTCAAAGAAGTTGCAGATGACAATTTAAAGTTGATTAAATTTAAAAAAAATCTTTGTCTTTTAGGAAGAAAGCATTGTGGATAATGAAGAAATTGTATGTTGAAATTAATTCCTTCATTTTCAACTGTTTTCGAAAGCTTTTTTCTTGAGTCAAGGGGACTTGGTTTGTGTAGAGACCCTATCAATGCAGGGACGAATATAACAAGTTTTTTTAACCCATTACCAGATGGCAAAATTTTAAGGCTGACCCAAATTGAATGAAGTTGCAGTAGACAATTTAAAGTTTATCAAATTTTGGATTTTTTCAATTTTATAGGAAGAAAACATTGTGGTAAATAAAAAATTGCTTGTGACAAGAAATTTCTTCATTTTCCACAATGTTTTCCAAAGCTCTTTTTCTTGGGGGCATCTAAAAGTGTCACTGAGTGGGAATGGGTTAACTGATATTTCTTCCTGGATTTGACAAGTGGTTGTACATTGTATTTGTCATTTGTTTCTCATCATTTGGCAAATGATGGATATTGCTCATATAGTATCATGTACAGCTGGGGACTCACATTGCCATAGATTTAAAGGTGTGCAAAATGAAAGGAAGCCATGGTAAGGCTCACATAATGCTGCAATATATGCAATATAAATAAATTGATTTTGAAAATGGTGTTACCTCATACAATCATCAATGATTGTTACAGATTGAAGAGAGTATTTTAGAGACTCTAGCCTGGAAGAACGACTCACCGCTCTGGGAGGCTATCAAATCTAGTGATTCCATTCCACTTTCTGCTGAGGTAAGTTAACCCATTCCCACACAATGAGACTTTTAGAGGCCCCCCCCCTTAAAAAGTTTGGGCCTCTGTCATGGCACATTTGGTGGTGCGTCAGTTTCCTATAATCTTCAATAATGGGATGTTGAGGGTTTGATCCTAGGTGGCGGCACATATCCTTTCCGACATGTCTCCCACCAATGTGTGCAATATCGTAAATCAATGTGGGATAGAAAACAGGGGCTAGGAAAGGATGTAGTGGTAGTACTAGTGTGAGAAATGCCAGGAATCCATTGCTAGGTGCTCCAGCTGCCGTGATATGACAGAAATACTTTGAAAAAGTGGCCTTAAACCCCATTCAATCAATCAATCAGTAAAAAAATTTGGAAAACATTGTGGAAAATGATATAATGGCTTGTTGCAAGCAATTTCTTTATTATCCGTGTTTTCAAACTCAAAAGACCCAAATAATTTAAATTTCACAAACTGAAAATTACCATCTGAAACTTCATTAAGTTTGGACCAGTCTTAAATTTGTTTTGTGGTAATGGGCTAACAAAATGATGTTTACATGGACTTTATTTCTTGAGTTGGTCAATACAATGAACTTTGAGCATTTGATGATATTGTCAACCATTAGCAAACAAAAAGCAGTGAGATTTCCCTTTATAATTACAAAGTGGTAAATTCTGGTATCTTATTGCACTAAAATTAATCAAATGAATTAAAAGGAAAAACTGTACATTTCTTGACCAGATTCATAAAAATTAAGTATTACTGTGAACTGTAGAAGATGAAAAGCTGTATACACTGTACAGTTCTGTATTTACTGAAGAAAATAAACCTTGGAAAAATTGGAAAGGAGGAATTGGTTGAAACGAGGTATTTTGCCTTTTCTTACAATGTTTTATATCATCCTTGACACATATTTTCCAAATAAGACAATTTAAATGTTGTCTGTGGCTTCTATGAATTTATACTAGTCTAAAATTTTGTTATCTAGGAATTGGTTATTAGAAAGACAAAAACATACACTGCAGATATGAAACTGGGTTCAAACTTTGTTTAACAGCAAGATAAAATGACTATTCAACATTGAAAAAATCTGATAGCAAAAAGTGAAAAAATAATACTTTAGCATAATGAAAATGGTTTTAATTTAGTGACTGTCTTATTGGTTACTCTTTCATTTTATGGTCTGTGTTGAGAAGATTCAAATGAGTACCTACAGCATATGGTTTTTGGCAGTACTGATGAAATATTTTAATCTAAGACACGAAATACACCCTCTATGTGTAGCTCTTGGTATTTCCTAAAGATTGCTCAAAATTTTCCACAGAAGATGGATAATGATATTGAACTGCGAGTTATTTGGAAGTGAATAAGTGAAATGACAAATTTCAAAATTCTATGGTTTTTTACAGGTTTCTCTACCACCACATACTGACCCAACAAAAGAGGCAAAAATAAGTCTAAGAAGAATTGTTTTAGACAAACAGTCTGGAACTCTCAAAGGTCAGTTATTGATTATATAAAGCCAAATTATTTCCAGCAAAACCTTGAATATTATCTTCAGATGATAGATTTGGATTTATTTGTGTAAAAAGGATTAGTTCCATCCATTAGTTGAAACAATCCTTTAGTTGTACCACAACATAGTTTCAATATGTTACAGGCTTTCCTGGTTATTGACAGTAAAAGGAAGAGTCTCTTGGTTGCCCTTCCGAAAGCATGGGTCCAAAAAAGACAAAATGTATAACCTCCACGGGCCACAAGACTTTAACCCTTTCCTGTTTTTGCAAAAATTTAGACCCGTCCAAATTGAAAGGTTTTGCAGAAGAAAATTTAAAGTTGATTTTATTTGAAATTAACCATTTAGTAGGGTGGACAATATTGTGGAAAAAGAAGAAATTGCTTGTTACAAGCAATTTCTTCTTTTTCCACAATCTTTTCTCAATTATGAAATCACAGGGACGTAAAAACCAGGGATTAACCAGGAAAGGGTTAATAGGTTTAGATACCTGTTAGTGAGTCAAGGTATTGCTATGGGCAGGTTGTCATCTGTATTTGCATCGTCGTCCAAAAACTCTATATTTGTAACATCTCTGGTAAAACTGATTACATTCACTTACTTTGAGAACATAGTCTCTATCAAAAGAGTAATTTAAACATGCAAGGGGGATCACTGTAGTTTTTACCTCCGCAGCAAGCTATAGTCATGGTGTGTTGGTTGTGC
Source organism: Fragum fragum (assembly GCA_946902895.1). Taxonomy (NCBI): domain Eukaryota; kingdom Metazoa; phylum Mollusca; class Bivalvia; order Cardiida; family Cardiidae; genus Fragum; species Fragum fragum. The sequence goes on along the minus strand of OX336373.1, from coordinate 44,490,825 downwards.
ATCAGTCCATGCGTCAATCTGCCAGTAGGTAAACTTTTACTTAAAAAAAATCTTCTCACAAAGTACTGAACAGAATTCAACTAAATTTCACATAAATGATCCTTGGGTGACCCTTTATCAGATTCTTTCAAAGAATTTTGATATGATGAAAAACATGGCTTTAATGGATGGAGATTATTTCCATATATGGTGAAACTTTTGAAAACCTTCTCAGTAACCATAAGATGGATTTCAACCATGTTCCTTGTTCCTTTATCTGTTCCCCTAAAAGAATTTTGATCGGATGAAGAACATAGTTTTAATAGGCAGGGGTTATTTCCATACATGGTAAAACCTTTTATAATCTTCTACTAAGAAACCAATGGATTGAATTAATTGAATTTTACAGGAATGTTCCCTGAGTGACCGTTTATCAGATTCCTTCAAAGAATTTTGATAGGATGAAAAACATGACTTTAATGGGTGGGGCGAATTTCCATATATGGTGAAAACCTTTAAAAATCGTCTCTTAAACCAAATGATGGATTTCAACCAAATTTAATCTTAGATGACCCTTTATCAGATTCCTTCAAAGAATTTTTAAAGGATGAAAAACATGGCTTAAATTGGCAGAGCTAATTTTGATACATGGTAAAGTCATAAAATAATCTTCTACTCAGAAACCATTGGATGGAATTCAACCAAATTTTACAGTAATGTTCCTTGGTTGACCCTTTAACAGATTCCTTCAAAGAATTTTGATAGGATGAAAAACATGACTTTTATGGGTTGGGCTAATTACCATATATGGTGAAACCTTTAAAACATATTCTGATGAGAAACCAGTGGATTGATTTCAACCAAGTTTTACAGGAATGATTCTTTTGTGACTTTTTGAGATTCCATAAATTAATTTTGATTGATTGAAAACCTGTCTTTTCATGATCATTGCTTATGTCCATATATGTTATACAGTGAAATTATTTAAAATTTGGTTGTACCATTTTCATCTGACTTTGTAAATGAATCAACTTTTTTAAAACAATGAAAAGTTGGAAAAATTAAAAGATTTCATTGGCAAGAATCATTCGCCACACATGATGAATATGTTTGGTTTTATATTAAATTCCTGAAAACACCATTTTCTTAATCAGTACAATCAGGCCTGTGGAGCAATACAGGCACTCAAATACCTCTAGTTTAAACAAATGATGCCCCTATTTAGATTTGAAAGCTTTACCCACTATGAAGCACTTGAACAACAGAGTGTTGGCATCCATAGACAGTCCTCTTCTTTTATGAGTTTGTTTAGATTTGTATAGATTGGTAAGGGTGTAATGCAGATTAAAGATATTTCATATGGCCTTTGGACCATCAAAACTACACTGTGAATAAAAATTGGCTTGTCTATTTCAGCTGACCCTCCCTTACAGTCCCCTACTGGCCCCTCTGCTGCTGATAGATTCAGTTCTCCATCCCCTGGTAGTGCCAAAAGGCGATTATTCTCTGCCCCTGGTGTTACGAGTTCTACAGGAACATCTGTGATTACAATGAGTGCAAAGAAATCGTCAGATGTAACTCCAGCAGCAAAGACGGCACCTGCTGCTAATAAACCTACACAACATCTTGTAGCCTTCCAACAAGTTATTACTCAAGATGGCAGACAGGTTTGGCTTTTTGTGAATCTAGAAACAAATAGTGAAAAACTAATGCATGTTCAATTAGGATGTATTAGTGTTTGGCAACTATTTCAACTTTTTTTCTCTCATGAACATGTTTATTAGTCCATTTGCATTATATGAATTCAGGTTTTTGTGCTGTCACCACAATTCCTGTTTATTTAATATACTTTAACAGCCGCCTTTGTAGCAAATCAGACTCCTAATCTCCTATCATGGAGAGTCATGGGTTTGATCCCCGGCGGCGGCACTATCCTTTCTGACATTTGTCTCTCACCAACGGGTGGATAATTGTAAACCTATGTGGGATAGCAGCTGGAGGATAGGAGAGGATGTAGTGGTAGTACTGGTGTGAAAAATACCAGCAATCCATTGTCAGGTGCTCCTGCATCCACGATATGATTGAAAATTATAAGTGGCGTCAACCCCATTAAATCAAATCAATTCCTTGTTCAGTAGTTTTTCTATCTTATAACCCAAGGAAGCTTCCTTTGCTCAGAAGACTCTTAGAGAAACTTACAACACCAGGTGATTGAATGATGAAGGTCCATTGTACCTGTTGCATTGAAAGAAAAGTGATCAACCAGTGATCTCTAATGTTCTTGTGGAGGTCAATTAGCTACTATTTATGAACCAATTCCCACACAATCCTGCTTTTATATGCCCCCTCTAGAATATGCATAGGAAAACATTGTGCAAAATGAAGAAAATTGCTTTATTCAAACAATTTCCTTATTTCCAATTTTGTTTCTTATCCTTAAGACAGATTTTTAAATATACCCTCGCAAAACGAATCTTCTCAGGGTATACTGGAATCGGCCTGTCTGTCCATGTGTCCATCTGTCTGTGTAAAGAATACTATCAATCTTTTGTTGCAAACTCCTCCTTCAGTTTTGTTTCAATACCATTGAAACTTCATACAAAGGTTAATCACATGTTGAAGTTTTGCAAGAAGCAATTTTGAAGTCTTAATTCACCCTGTTTCAAGAATTATCTCATGAACATAGACATTATTTATGCTTTGTAGAAATAAATAGCTAATTATACTACCTTGTATTGTTAAAGCTCTCATTACATTGAAAGCACTTGTGGGGGGGTATTAAGTCACATACTGTGACAAGTTCTAGTTTCCATAAACTCGGCTTCTTTGATAAAACAAAAAGCAGACAACATAGTATGTTTAATTTTTGAACAAAGTGTAAGTAGTGAAAAGAGAAAATTGAGAGAAAATGAGAAATAGTTTGTTAACAGAAATTTCTTCTTTTCACTTTTTAGCTCACCTGAGCACGAAGTGCTCTTCTTCAGGTATTTTGACCGTCCTGTGTCTGTCGTGCATCAGTGCATTTACCTCATACAGAATTGCTAAAATCATCATCCTGGGGTACCAAGGGGCGGAGCCCCAGGGGGGGGGGGGGGGGGGCTTATATAGAAATAAAGAAGGAATTTTAAAATGACATCTCCTCCCAAACCACTTGGCAGATTTCAACCAAATTTGGCAGGAATGTTCCTTGAGTGGTCCCCTAAAAGAATTGCCGAAAGAATTGAAATCTGTTTCAAACTCTGGTTGCCATGGCAACAAACTGAAATTTTAATGAAAACTTAAAACTATCTCCTCCTGACCCAGAAGGCCTAGAGGCTTGATATCTGGCATGAAGCATCAGTGCAATGACCTCTTGCAGAATTTTTTAAAAGCATCATCCTGGGGTACCCAGGGGCGGACCCTCAAACGGGGGGGGGGGGGTTATATAGAAATAAAGAAGGATTTTTAAAATGACATCTTCTACCTAGATGGCTTGGTGGATTTCAATCAAATTTGGCAGGAATGTTCCTTTGGTGGTGCCCTTTAAAAATTGCTAAACTCTGTTTGCCATGGCAACAAAACTGAAATTTTAAAGGGGGTGGGGCTTATAAAGAAATAAAGAAGTATTTTTAAAATGACATCTCCTCCCAAACCACTGGGCTGATTTCAAGCAAAGAATCTAATCAGTTGAAAACTCTAGTTGCTATGACAATAAGAGTAAAATGGAAAAAAATAACACATCTCCTGACCGACATCACATATTAATTTGCATCAAAGATAGAAAATATTCAAAGTTTTATAATTTTCTAGGTTCTAATCCCAGTCCAGACTCAAGTTTTAACTCCACAGACTCCACCAATGAAGGGAAATACAGATGAAGCAAATCCAACAGAAAATTGTGATCAGAGCAAACAGACCCAGACTACACAAACCAATCAAGCAACCAAAAAGCGAAGCGGCTCACTGGGACTGTTTATAAGAAAGGTTAGTTAAAATTACATAAACTTAGCCTATGTTTGACGGTCCCAAGTCTTACACATGTGCACAAACTGAAGACTTTGATCATCAGGTGTGTCTCCAGTCTTCAGAGTCTTCACTTTGTGCTACGTAGATAGATACTATCTAGAACCTTCTGTAGATGATCAGGGAATATTCTACATGCCCTTCATAGCTGTTCAGACTTCTAAATGTCTGTGTTAAACCTTACATGCAACTGTCATACATCTTTAATAACTCTCTTTCTATTAATGATATTGCTTTGTAACTTTGCACATGCACTCTGATCATCTTATCATCTTCTAGGCAAATACTCATTACAATTACATTTATTATAGTGGAGTTTCAACCCTTTTCAGACCTAGAAAGTCTTGTTTGACTTAAACTTTTGATTGAAAGATCTTTATCTCTATTATTACTTAGGTATTATGCCTAATGTTGACATCGAATTGATATGACTATCAAGCACTCAGAATAGTCGAGTGTTGCTGTCCTCTGACAGCTCTTGTTTCCTTCGTAGTTTCACTCACGATCAAGAACAATCAGCAAAATTTTCACATTTCCATATTGTGTTCTTGTTTCTTTGTATTATTTGGGTATTGTAGGACAATTTCCCAGCATGTTTTGCCATTTTTAGAGCACTTGTACATATGAATTACCCTGAAATCGGTTTCATTTTGAATTAACATCCTTTGGTGGAAGGACATTGTTTACATTTATTGAGCCAGATGAAAATGAAGAAATTAAGAAGGGATATTATTACTGGACTGTACTTTCTCTGATCAAAGGTTAAGTGGCCCTAATGTGCCTGGGATTTGAATTCTATTGAATCTATCAGGATTGTAGGGGCTATGACTCACTGTAGATTGAACACTTGAGGAAAGACTATCCCAGTATGTAATGTATGGTACAGAAAGTATACCTACAATGCAATGAATATTCCGGTTTGGGCAGGAGGTGTAGACCAAGATCAGACTGCTCATAGGTGCAGTCTGGTCTTGGTCTACACCTACTGCTTGTACTTTTCCTACCATATTTGTTTATGAAATTGATTTCTAAAAGAAATAATGATTTTTGAACCACAAGTTCTTTCATTGCCTTCAGCCCTTTGATTTTACAGCAACTTAGGTAATTTATACAGCATGACAAGGGTTAAACAAAAAATCTCTAGTCTTCTGATGGTTGGGAAAACAGAGCGCTGGCCTAGGAAGCAGATGTTTAAGTGAAATTTGCTCTGATACAAGTAAAAGACTGTTCAATATGGCAGTAAACACCTTAACCCTTGTCATACTGAATAAAATCCTGCAAAGAATCACATTCAAATCAAAGCAATGGCAGCACTGGATGCACTTAATGTAGGTAAGTACTTATGTTGAAAATTTATCTTCTAAACAACTCTGGCTTAAAAGATAGAAGACAGGAGGTATAGACAAAAATCAGACTGCACATATGTGCAGTCTGATCTTAGTCTATTCCTCCTTTCAAATCAGGAATATTCCAGGTTCATCATGAAAAGGGTTAAAAGTAACTCAGACTATTTTGAGTAAAGTAAGACACTGTTATTTGTATTCAATTTCCAGGTGTATCATTTAGCCCATGTGCGTTTACAAGATCTGTGTGATCGTCTGGAGATAGATGACGAGGACTTGCACAAAAAGATCTGGACCCTTATTGAACATGTAGTGGTAACTCACACAACTCTACTGAAGGATAGACATCTAGATCAAATTATCATGTGTGCTGTCTATGTGATTGCAAAGGTCAGTTCATGTCTTTTTTACTTGCATAACTGTATGTTACTTTTACCCCCATTACCAGGCAAAGTTTTAAATTGATCTAAATTCAAAGAAGTTATAGGTGACCTTTCATAGCTGGTTTTAAGTTGAAAAATAAGTGTCAAATAAAAGTAGAGAACGTTACAAAAAAGAAATTGCTTGATACAAGCAATTTATTTCCCGATTTCCCATAAAGTTTTTCCTCAATTTTATCCATCCTGTTGCTGAGCCTGGTTAGCTCAGTGACACACTGTGCTTGGTATTCTTGAGATTGTGAGGTCAAATCATGGCCACAATAATGTTTTTTCTGGCATTTTACAAAAGTCAACGTCATAGATGTCATTAGTCTCTCACCTTGGGGAAAAAGATAAGGAATTGAATGAGTGATTGGCCATTCAGATTGAATCTTTCCATTGTACTGGTTTGAGAAATTACAGGCAGCCATTGTTAGGTCCACCAGGGACATAGTTAGGGATATAACTGAAATATTGTTGAAAGTGCTATTACAAATAATACTTGAAAATAACATTAAATTTTTTTAGCCCCGCATAGGAAGTTCGGGGGCATATTGTTTAACCTCTGTCCGTCTGTCCTTATTTCTATCTGCAAAACTTAACCTAAAAACTTAACATTGCAAATTACTACCAGCCTATTCAAGATACAATGCTCATATTTGGCACATCTCCATAAAATGCATCTTCTCATGTCAAGGTCATGTGATAAGGTCAAGGTCACATACCAAGGTCAAACGTTTAGTTGTGTTGCAGGGGTATAGTGTTTCACAAACACATCTTGTTCTATTACAGAATTTGTTTAAGTGATAGGTCTGTTTTACTATGATGGAAATTTACATAACAAATGTATACTGCCTGCAGCTCCATATAGAAATAGTTACTTTAACATTTTCAAAAATATTCTCTGAAAATCGATTTTGGTCACTTAAAAACAGGATTGTGTGGGAAGAGGTTAATATGTTTGAAAATCCCTATATAAGTTGGTTATTGTGTGTTTGCTGTATTTAAGGTGACGGATAAATCTCAATCTTTCCAAAACATAATGAAGTGCTATAGACTACAGCCTCAGGCACAGAGTCATGTAAGTATTATCTTTGTCTCAAGTCACAACTCTGTAAGACAGAGAGCTCTTAATGTCCCTGCTGCCGTCATAGCAGAGTCAGCAGTGCAGCAGACTCCTAATCTTCAATCATTGGATGTCATTGGTTTGATCCCCAGCAGCTACACATTTCCTTTCCGACATTTGTCTCTCACCAATGGTTGGATAATGGTAAACCTAAAAGGGATAACAGCTGGAGGCAAGGAAAGGATTTATTGGTAGTACTGGTGTGAGAAATACCAGGAATCCATTTTTAGGTGCTCCAGCCATCGCAATATGACTGAAATACTGTTAAAAGTGGCGTTAAACCCCATTCAATCAGTCAATCTTGGTGCCCCTAGCTCTATTTTTGTAAAGCCAGCATACTTAAAAATTCATTATGTTACTTGCGTCTCACCAAATGGCAAAATAATATCCGAGTGCTGGGAAAAAATGAAATAATAGTAGTTGAGTGACAAGTGAGTAGAAGCTAGAGGAAGGTTTACAAGCAGAATAGATTTAATGAATATTGTTTAAAGCAGTACATAATGTACAGTTCAATCAGTCCAATTATTGGTATTATTCTTTCCATGCAAATTGAAGTAGGTGTCAGAATTCATTAGGTGTTCCAGTATCCCAACATTTTTAGCTTGCCTGAGCACGAAATGCTCTGTTTGAGATATTGTGATGGATCATCGTACGGCATCCATCCATCCATTCGTTCACAAATACTGTGCAATCCCTGTTTTACATTAGAAAAAAGACTGAAATCTTTGAATTTCTTCTCCCAAACCATAAGGCCTAGTCCTTTAATATTTCTTATGTATCATCTATTGACCCTCTTCCGAAATACTTCAAAGAATCATTAAACTCAGAAAACTGGCCCCATTTTGTGGGATTTCTGATATACCTAGGATAAACTCATTACTGAATGACAAAATTTTAGACTGGTCCAAAAAGGAGTTGCAGACCAATATTTTAAGTTTTATAACATTTTATATTTTTTCCACATAGGTAGAAAACATCGTGTAAAATGAAAAAATTGCTTGTAACAAGCAATTACTTCAACTAAGATTTTGTTTCCCGATTGTCATGCTTCTCAAAGCATATAGCTGCGGCTCTGGCTGTCCATCCCTCCTTTCATAATTCATTCCGTCTACCAAATTCGATATTTCCACAACCTTTTGGCCTAATTTGATGAAACTTCACATGATATATTACTTTCATTGCTAATTTGACTACTACTGTTTTTAGCCATACAGGATTCATTAGACAGCACTATTATTTACTCTTGCAGGTATATAGAAGTGTGTTATTGACATCTCGAGATCGTCATGCCTCAGGAAGTAGTGACGGAAGTCGTGCAGGAGCTAGCAGAAATGCATCTCCAGCTACAGTAGACAAGGAGGAGAATAAAGATAAAAGTAAAAATGTTTTCAAATAGGGGTTGGAAGTTTCTATACTTTATTTGTCTGCTTCAAGCCTGGTTAATTCATCCAGTAATATGCTTTTCTCTCAATCCTTGGTTCATGAGTTTTAATCCCAGATCAATGAGCTTTCTTTCAGACATGACATTAGTGTTTGCGATATGTGTGGATGGCTTTCACAGATGGGTCAACCTTAGATAGATAGGCAGCTGGTGGCTTAGAGTGTTTGTTATTCCCCCTGTTTTGGTGAAGGGGATATAGTAATGGTCTCCGTCCGTCATTCCATCCTTCCGTCATTCCATCCTTCTGTCACTAAACTTTTCAGGAGCATATCTCTGAAAGTATAATTGCTATCAACTTGAAACTTTATAGGTCGATAGATCTCATTGAGAAGTGCAGTGCACAAGAATCACAACGCTTGCTTGCATAATTTTGGAGTCATTGTCCTTTGTTGTTGACTTAGATTTTGTCCTGAGCATATCCCTGAAAGTATACTAGCTATTATTGAACTCATTGAGAAGAAATGTAGTGCACAAGAAGCCTAAATCTAACTGGCTTCAGTTTACCATCAAGCTTTTACGGCGGGGGATGGCCATGTCCGACATGGCTCTTGTTGTAGTTGCACTGGTGTGTGAAATGATATATACATCATGGGCTAGGTACACCCACCACTATATAACTGAAATACCATTGAAAATGGCAATTAACACAATTCAGTATATCTGATTTGTCTACCTCCAGCTAATTTTTCCTGCTTTGGAGTAGATTTTGCTTGAAATAAGCAACTTCTCCTTTTTATGCCCCTGCCATGTAATGGAGACAGGCATATGGAGTAAGCTCTGCTCGCATGTGGATTTTTCTTGTATATCTACGGATGGATTTCTTGGTATAGTTGTTTAGCTTGAACAGTACCAGTGTCATGTATAATTCTATTGTATACTGTCAAAGTCATGACCTTAGGTCATGTGACAAAATTAATATTTTCTGAAAATTTGAATGACTAAATCTTCAAGTAAGCTATTTTGTATTTGGCTGTCAACTTGTCCAAAGACAAGAGAGAAAAAACTTTTCAACAGCTCTGGTTTATTTTTCAATTATTGTCTAACTTAAACCTTTCCCTTTTATTAGCTTGGCTATTTTTGGAGAAAACCGGAGATATTAACACCTGGACGTTGTGTGTGTTGGCGATGGCTTGACAAACTTTGACCTTGGTCATATCTTTATTGTTATTGAAGATATCCTCGTGAAACTTGGCATGTGTATTGACCATCACAAGAGCTATCTAGACTATCAAGGGGGATATCTCTAAAAGCGTTTTTGTAAGAGTTAGGCCCCTTTTTCGACTTAGAATTTTTGCATTATCCCGCAGAATTTTTGCATTATCCAGCGTTCGTGTGACAAATTTTAACCTTGGTAATATCTCTGTTGTTATTGAAGATATCCTCATGAAACTTGGCATGTGTATTGACCATAATGCAGAAGATAATGAGAATTGGTTGTAATTTGAAATGAAACCATCCTATTTGATGGAAAATATTGCAGGAAAAGTAGGAATTGCTTGGTACAGGCAATTTCTTCTTTTTCCACAAAGTTTTCTTGTTTAAAATCACAGGAACGTGAAATTTCAGGTTTGTGCAGGAAAGGGTTTACAGGCAGCATTGATTATTCTTAGTGAAAAAAGTGACTTATTGTAGTCTACAGATTCATGGGTATTAAATGCACTAAAAAGTTTTACAAAATGCTGTACTTCGGTGGAAAAACTAGACCTTATTTAGAAGGAAAATGGTCTGGATATTACAAATGAATGTCTTATTAGGTCCCGCGATGAGACTATATGAGTGCGTATAGCATATGGTTTATTGCAGTATTGGTAAAATATTTGATTCTAGAGTAGGAATCACCTTCTGTATTTTTAGCTCTCTCACTGGTTTATACATAAGATCAGATATCTATTTAATTCCAGAATCCATATTGATCCGTTCGTCCAGTACCCTGCCTGTTCCCCATCCTAGTAGTCATCCACCCACACCTACTAAACTAGAGGGAACAGGTGTCAACTTTGAGTTTAGTGAAGAAAGAGGTGATCTCATACAGTTCTACAATCGGGTAAGTATTTCAATGTTGAAGTAACTGACAGATCACTTGCTCGCCTACTGTCGCGGCTGGCCAAGCCCACAGACTCTGACAGGAAGTTCCACATATTAAACGGCATTATTTTGCATTGGCCAGTGACATGAAACAAAAAAATAGATTGGTGGTCTGCAACCTAAATGTCTAAATTACAGATTGTTCGAGATGCAGTTACAACATTAAGTCACCAAAGCAACTAAAATGCCTCACAAGAATGTAGGCTTATTTCAAAGTTCACTTCGAGTATAAATGAGTTGCCACCGCAATATGACTGAAATACTGTTAAAAATGGTGTTAATTCCCTTTCAAACATAAAAACAAGCAAATAAATGAATCAATTAATTGGTCGTCTGATTCTTAGATTGACAGCGGCAATTGATCATTGGTCAATGAAAACATTGAATAACCAATCAAAAATTTTCTTTGAAACAATCTAAGAATTGATTGATTTGTTATTTTCTAAGAATTTTTCCTGTTGAGTGTATGAAAAACCAGACTTCTTTCCCACAGAAATTTGTCTAATTTTGAGCTCCACTGGCTGAAAGCCAGCGAGCTATTGTCATGGGGTTGTGTCTGTCGTCCGTCTGTAACTTTTACTTTAAAAATCTTCTCCTCAGAAAGTGCTGAACATAATTCGACCAAATTTTACAGAAATGATCCTTAAACGACCCTTTTCAGATTCCTTCAAAGAATTTGGATCAGATGAAAAACATGGCTTTAATGGGCGGGCTTATTTCCATATATGGTGAAAGCTTTAAAATCTTCTCAGAAAGTACTGAACAGAATTCAACCAAATTTTACACAAATGATCCTTGGGTGACCCCTTATCAGATTCCTTCAAATAATTTTGATCTGATGAAAAACGTGGCTTAAATGAGCAGGGCTAATTTCCATATATAGTGAAAGCTTTAAAAATCTTCTTCTCAGAAACCAATAGATGTATTTCAACCAAATTTTACAGGAATGATCCTTGGGTGACACTTTATCAGAATTTTGATCAGATGAAAAACATGGCTTAAATAGACGTGGCTAATTTCCATATATGGTTAAAGCTTTGAATATCTTCTTTTCAGAAATCAATAGATGGATTTCGACCAAATTTTACAGGATCGGTCCTTAGGTTACTCTTTATCAGATACTTTCAAAGAATTTTGATCGGATGAAAAACATGGCTTTAATGGGTTGGGCTTATTTCCATATATGGTGTAACCTTTAAAAATCTTCTAAGAAACCAATTAATGGATTTCAACCAAATATTACAGGAATGCTCATTGGGTGATACTTTATCAGATCCCTTCAAAGAATTAAGATTGTATGAAAAACATGGCTTTAATGGGTGGGGCTATTTCCATATATGGTGAAAACTTTGAAAATCTTCTTCTCAAATACCAATCGATGGATTTTAACCAATTTTCACTGGGTTGATCCTTGGGTGACTTTTTATCAAATTCCTTCAAAGAATCTTGATTGGACAGAAAACACGGCTTTTATGGGCGGCGAATTATTTACAAATATGGTGAAAGCTTTTAAAATCTATGAAACCATTTGTAGGATTTCAACAAAGCTTCACAAGAATGATCCTTTGGTGAACCCTCATTAGATTGCTAAAAAGGAATTGATTGGCTGTTAGCATTGCTTTAATGGATTGGACTTATTTCCATATATGGTAAACAGTGAAAAGCTACAATCTGCAGGATGGTTTTCAACCAAATTTCTCAGGGATCATAAGTAAATTCAGGCCGGTGGAGCAAATCAGGCGCTCAAGCAACTCTAGTTATTCTGAGTGTTTGTTGTGCCTATCTTCTCTTTTGTTTAGATTTTATCATATGTATCTTGAAGAAATTGCTTGATACAAGCAATTTTTTCGTTATCCACAATGTTTCTACCCCAAAAGTAAAAAGAAAAACTGAATTTTCATAACTTTTGAAATGTCGTCTGCTACTCCTTTCAATTTGAAAGAGTCTAAATTTTTGCCGTCTTGTAATCGGTTAATCATTCATTATTGTTCACCTTTCCTTTCAGGTATTTGTAACTGCTGTTAAGCAGTATGCTGTGAGATTCTCTGTCAACCATCAAAATGGGGTAAGTATCTTAACAAGTGTGGTTTTAGGTTTTAACCCATTACCTCTTAATAACGCCCCTTTTGATGCCCCTGTAGAATAATACTATGGAAAATGTGGTGGTAAAAGGAGAAATGGCTTGTTAAAAGCCATTTTCCCTATTTGCACTATGATTTTTACCATATTAAGTGATTATTTTTTGGACTGCAAACAGTTTGAAATGTCTGCAACTTCTTTCAATTTGGACCAGTTCAAAACTTTTATTGTGAGGGAAAAGGTCAAAATCAACTATTTGCTTTAACCCATTCCCACACAATTAAATTTTAGACTGGTCTAAATTGAGAGGCATTGCAAACAACAATTTAAAGTTTATGATTGTTTAGATTTTTCAACTTCTGGGTAGAACATATTTTGAAAAATGAAGAAATTGCTTGTTACAAGCAAATTTTTCATATTGCACAATGTTTTCCTGATTATCTTGCTTGGGGGGGGGGTCCAAAAGTTTCATAGTGTGGAAATGGGTTAATAATTAACCGATCAACACACCACAAAATTTTAGACTGGTCCAAATTGAAAATAGTTTGAAAGTTTATGAAATTTTAGATTTTTATGCCCCAAAAGGGAGGCATATAGTAATCAAACTGTCTGTCTGTCAGTCTGTCCGTCCGTCCCGCTTTCGTGTCCGCTCTGTAACTTCTACATGGAATAGTGGATTTCAATATAACTTTGCACAAATGTTCACCGCTATAAGATGACGTGTCGTGAAAAAGACCTAGGTTCCTATCTCAAAGATCAAGGTCACAATCTGGGGTCAAAGGTCAAAAATGGGGACTCTTTGCCTTGTCCGCTCTGTAACTTTTATAATCATGCATGCAGGTACAAATTTCTTTCATACAAATGTTCACCACCTTCAGACGAAGTTTCAACTTTCTGGGTAGAAAAACATAGTGTAAAATTAAGGAATTGCTTGATACAAGCAATTTCTTCATTTTAGTCAATGTTTTAATACATGGTTTTCTTGTGGGGAAAAAAGCATCATTGTGTGGGAATGGGTTAAATTATACTTTAATACCATTTCTATCAGCTCCCTCATTTTTGAAATCAAATGTTTCTTGGTCATGTGTGAATAATTGTGGTAAAAGGTATCAATGAACAAACATCCATTTATAAATCATCAACCTTAAACATTTTTACTTAAATTAAGGGTTGTCAAGAAATTAAGTGTAAATTGAAAATAGTGATTCAATTTCTCCTTTCCCTTTCACCCATTCCCACACAGTGACGCTTTTTGAAATTGAAATTGCAAAAATAACTATTACAACAAGATGCTTTCAATGATATACTAAATCAATTGGTATGTTGTTGCTATCTCACCCCTTCCTGATCCAACTCAGGATTTTACCTTGCTGTGATTTTATACTTGAGAAAAGATTGTGGAAAGAGTAGAAATTGCTTGTAACAAGCAATTTCTCCTTTTTCCACAATATTTTCTACCACATGGGATGATTTCATTTCAGATGGCATCAAGTTTTCATTGTCGTCTGCACCCTCTTTGAATATGGACTCGTATAAAATTTCCTAAAACGAGAAAGGGTTAATAACATCTTTCCTAATTGCAAGCTGTAGGCGTGGCATTTAGGTCGGCCACCAACCACTTGCTTTTATCTCACCATAGCTAAAACGCATAGTTTTAGCTATTGTAATGTTGCTCGAAAATGATCCTTGGGTCATACTCTTGCTAAATACTTCAAAGAATTGGAATCAATGATCTCTGGTTGATACGGCAACTGACAGAAAAAAAAAATCAAGTTTGCTCACCCCAAACCATAATGCCAATGACTTTGAAATATTACATGTATCATTCCCTTATATTACTCGACCAAAAGACTTCAAATTATTGCTCACTTCTGTGGGGTGCCTGATTTTACATGAAGCTAAAGAAGTTATTTTAGAAAAAAAGGCAAGGCCCAAGGCATTCAAATTTTGCATGCAGAATCACTTCATGGTGTTTTACCAAAATGCATTTTAAATATTCTTGAGTTTTTCCTTAGACCTATGATGTGGGTCCCAAACGCTGCATAGGGATAATGAAGGAAACTTTTAAAAGTCTTTCCTTCCAAAATCATAAAGGTCTAGTGCTTTCAAATTTTGCATGCACTGTTTCTGTATGGTACTTTACCAAAATAATGAAAGTTATTACTCTTGGATAACATGGCATATTGTTGGAACCTGTATTTCATATAGAGATAAAGACGGAAATCTTTAAATTACTTGAATTCTCCTTTACATTCATTGACTCCCACCTGTTAACCCTTTCCTATTCAATCCCTGGTTTTTTATTTCCTTTTAATTTATTATTGAGAAAATGTTGAAAAAAAAGAAAACAAGCACTTTCTTCTTTTTCCACAATATTTAATGCTCTTCTGAGTCATTATTTTTCAAGTAAAAAAAAAATTCAATTTTTGTCTGCAAAACCTTTGAATTTGGACAGTTCTAAAATTTTGCATAACAGGAGAGGGTTAAATTTTATTATGATATTGTACCAAAACTCTGCAAACTTATCACAGGAAAACATAGAGCTTAAATGATCATATAAAGACCATCATCATCTTTTTTTACTTTGATGTCCCCTACCATATGTACCGAAAACTATTGATGTTCCTTGACCCATTCCCACACAAGCTCTCCTTTTTATACCCCTGAAGAAAAAAACTTTGGAAAACATTGTAGAAAATGAAGAAATTGCTTGAATCAAGCAATCTCTTCATTATCCACAATGTTTTTTATCCAAAAAGACATAAAGAATTTAAATTCCACCAACTTGAAAATACCGTCTGCAGCTTCTTTCAATTTGGATCCGGCTAAAATTTAGAATGGGTTAATTTAGTTTAATTACTTTGTGTTAGGTAAGTGGGCTTGGCAAGCAGTCCATCAATTGCAAAGAATTTACGTCATGAGCTTTATAATTTTCCAATTTTGTTAGATCAAAGATCTTAACTTTGAATTTCAGGACATGCCATTGTTATCTCCCCTACCAGCCACCAGGTGTCATACAACCTCACCAAGAAGAGTGTCGAAAAATTATTCTGTGTATATCTCCCCTCATAAGGTGCCCTCATTACGATGTATGTCACCAAAAACAGAGTCTAAAATGTCCTACTGTATCAACAGAAGTCCTGCAAATGTAAGTTCATACTTAGATATATTTCAACATGCTAATATAAAAATATGACCACTGAAAACTAATTTGAAAGTAAAATCTATTATCCCTTCTATTACCAATGGGTGAATAATCCTAAACCTAAGTGGGATAGCAGCTGGAGGCTAGGAAAGGATGTAATGGTGGTACTGACAGGAATCCATTGTAAAGGTATTGTTAAAAGCGGTGTTAAACCCAATTCAAACAAACTATAATCTGTTTGTTTTCTTCAATGTTTATTTTAAGCAGACTGTGTGAAATCTGATCTCTATGCAATTGCATTGAATTTTTTTCTTTAACCTATTTCCATACAATGATACTTTTTGACGCCCTCAAGAAAAAATCTTTGGAAAAAAAGGTTGAAAATGAATAAATAGCTTGTTACAAGCAAATTCTTAATTGTCCACAATGTTTTTTACTCTGAAAGTCAAAAGATTTTTAGAATTTCTCCCACTAAAATTTGTTGTCTACCAATTCCTTGAGATTGGACCAGTCCAAAATTATGCTGAGTGGTAATCAGTTAATACACTTTGGAAATACTAAATTGATGTAGTAGCCACCGTCATAGCGTAGTCTGTAGCTCTTGTGACTCTCAATCTTTACTCATGGGGTGTCATGGGTTTGATATCAATCATCACATCAAGTCAAAGGAACATGAGCCGCCAATCAATTGTCTGTGAGCTGAAAACAGACAATCAAACGTTGGCATGAGTAGCAAACTGGCTCCATTCAAGCAGCTTTGAATGTCAGTTTCTTCAATAAAGGTAGGAACTTAAGTAAAAGTTGCCCCTTTGAAAAAATAAATGACTGAAAACCCTCAGTTCTTCATTTTAGAGAGGATTTTTACTTGTAAGGAATATTTTCCTATTCTTCATTGGATAATATTCTAAGCTACAATCATTAGCTCTAATAACTGGATATAGTAACGAGGTCAATCAAAATGCCAGAAATTTGACAGTATTTCTGTAGGCGTTAATATGCAATGGCTAGATAAAATCAATTCTTGTTATTTTTGACATAGTTTACAAGAATTGCCTTGGACACTCTTTTAACCACCTCTGTTTAGGTTCAACTCAATCATTTGTTTTTCATACTAGATCATATAAGTGGATCCCCATTGGAGTAAGTCCTTCAAGCTCAAACGGTTAGAGCACTCGACTTTTAGTTTTGAGGTTGTAGATTTGATCAGTGTGCTGACCAACAGGCTATTGCTTTCCAGAATTTAAAAACATGAATTCTATTTCTACATATAAATACATGTAAAGATTTCATAGCTGCAATGTTTTTAGCAAATGGAATTTATATTGAGACTAATGGTAGATTCAAGCATGTTCTCTGTTGGAAACCAGCTCCCTTATCAAAATATCCAGTGGCAATTTATTTTAGAGGAAAAGATAGAAGTCTTCATATAAGGAAAACTTAATAAGCAAATCCGAGAATGGCTTCCATTAGCATAACAATTATTAATATACAGACCTGACTGCATTTGAGGCTGTTCAGGCCTATGATTTCTGGTTTGGCAACTTAAATATCATAACTACAGCTTATTCAAGCTTTAGATATGACGTTTAGCGCGCCAACCAACCACATCATTATTTTGTTACATGCCACTGGCTAGGAATTTTGCAAAAGAACCCAAATTACGATTGAAGCAGGACTTTGAAGCAGGACTTTCTTTCGGAGTCAGTAGGTGTAGCTAAAAGAGTAAGAGGGCGGGGCAAGCCATTGGTCAGTTTGGTTGTTCATTGACAGTTTACTTTTGAAAGTAATTTACAGACTTTACCAAAATGGGTCCTCATTGAGAAAAAAATGGAAATACAAATCTTAAAGAAATTGATATCAATTCTTTTACATATTATCGTTACAGAATCTTCGTGCAATAAACAATATGATAAAGTTGAAGAGTGAAAATAAGATGGAGTTTTATGGTAAACGTCAGTTACAGATTGACTCCAACGAGGAACCAGAAGTGCCTGCTAAACGTATCAGCCTGATGAGGCGTCTTCAAGAAGTGACAACAGAAAGACAAGAGCAGGCATCAAAATATGTGGTTGTCTCGTAGACTCTTGATATTTTGTTGATATAGCACCACAGACTGAAGGCTGTTGAATGTGCACAAGTATTTTAACCCACTCCCAAACGACGTAATTTTAACCTGGTTCGAACTGAAAAGGCTGCATACAGCAATTTCAAGTTTTTTGATTAATTTTTGTGTCTTTTTGGATAGAAAAAATTGCGGATAATGAAGAAATTGCTTGATGCAATCAATTTCTGCACAATCAATTTCTGCATTTCCACAATGTTTCCCAAAGCATTTTTTGGAAGGGGGGGGGGGTTAAAAGGAGGAATGTATTGGAATGAGTTAAATGCACTGGAAATAGTTTTACTCTATCTTATCATGCAGGACTCTTTTCAAAAACTGTCATCTAGTGTACTTGTCAATTCACAGATTTCTGCACCTTCCCGGTTTTGACTCCCCTCAAGAAAAGGCTTTTGACAAGCAATTTCTTCATTATCCACAATTAATTCTGCCAAAGATTTTTGAAATTTGATGAATATGTAAATTTTGTGTGCAACTATTTCAATATGAACTAAGTCTTAAAAGATTTTATGTGGTAATTTGTTAAATGATAAGAACTTTATTTAAAGACACAATTCATATTATTTTACACATGTACTGGTATATATAATGAAAAATTAAAAGCCCTTCGAAAAGAAAACTTCCCTACAAATTTGTTAAAATTTCAATAGGCTTTTGCATTGGCAATGATTATAATGAGCAGGTTGATAAACAGTTGGGAGTATCTGGTATGTGAAATGAAATTATTGATGTCGTTAGAAAGTTAAGGCATACTGTAGTATACTGTAAATTTGGTATTGGTGCATTGTAGATAAGCTGTGATAAAAAGAAGTGTTTTGAACACCAGAGTAAAAAATAATTCTGTTAAAATGATTTCACAACTTAATGGATATAAGCTGTTGTTAAAAAAAGCATGCCAAGTTTTCATTTATTTACTTGTAGATTTATCATTCAAATTCAATGAAAAATTTTATGATAGGGGCTATCTTCAGACATGACTTATTTTGACCAGTCAGAGCCCTATTTGGGAAATTAAGACAAAACCTTACACTAATAATGAACCTTGTTTTAGCTCAACCGAATACAAACATGCTCATGGTGGGCTTTTGTGATCATCGAATGTCTGTCTTGCAGCATCAACAGTCAAAAAGCTTACACTCTTAAGGCCACAATTTAAGCTTGATGACACTGAATATGAATGTTCAGATAACAAAGTTGACTTCTTTTGAAAATGGGACCTTTCTAGTAAAAAACATATGGAAGGGGCCTTAAAGACAATTTCAATGTTTGCATGTTAGAAGCCACAATTTTGGCCGATTCTTGATGAAATTGTGTCATGATTTATGTCTGACCAATTGCTGGCCCCACTCATTGACTCTGACGGGAAGTTCTGCTTCGATTTTAATCCATTACAACTCAATCCCTCCTTTTTACGCCTCTCAAGACAAAAGCTTGTGAAAACATTGTGGAAAATGAAGAAATTGCTTGTATCAAGCAATTTCTTCATTATCCACAATTTTTTCTACCCAAAATGAAAAAAAAGTTTAAAATTCTATCAACTTGAAATTGTCGTCTGCAGCTTCTTTCAGTTTGGACCAGTCTATAATTTTCCTGTGTGGGAATGGGTTAAACAGTGTTTTTCAAAATTCATTACCAGTAGCATGTAACAAAAAAGTAGATTAGTCGGCTGGCTACCTAAAGATTGTAATGACAGCTTGAATAAGCCGTAGTTACCACATTTAAGCCGCCAAACCGACAAATAAGGTTAACAAAAATCGCAGCCAATGTCGGAGTCAAAAACTCATTTCTGGTCTCATTGAATGATTTAATTGGTCGCCTGGTTATTTGATTGCCAGCCACAATAAGTTAATTAGGAGGAACTGTTGAAAATGGGATAATTCTGTAGGAAAAGATGGGGAAAGAAATATTAATGACAACCTTATGCTTTAGAGGATGCAATCTTGATGAAACTTTGTCAGAATGTTGACATTTTATAATGATGAACCATATGGAAAATGAGATACTTGAAAACAAAAAAATGTAGGACATTAAGTCAAATTGTTGATCAATATTAGCAAGTTTTATGTAAGATTTGTTTACTGTTAATTTTTCTGTTCCAAAGTAAGAACACTATGAAATTCCCTTTTTCTGAATAAATAACTCTGGTGAGCAATCTAGGGCCATCTTGGCTCTCTTGTATCATCAATTTACTAAAGTATTTGTTGTAAACTTGAGTAATACAAAGATGTTCTTCTAGCAAATTCTTTGTTTCATGTAAATTTTGTGGTCTTTTATGACTTAATACTTCAGGGATAATGTGGTGAAAATTTTGATTTGATCTCACTGGCCTTCCTGTATGAAGGCAAAATTAATTTTCTTTTGTAAATAACGTTCAGATTTTTATGCTGTCAACTTGTTTTAGATCACTTTTTTCACTGAACCATGTACTTCATTGCATTTGGTCAATGTACTTGTCTTTCGCAATTGATGGATCGCTGGCCATGCCCACTAACTTGCAACAAGGGTGTTGGATATCGAACTTCATTTTGAAATATATATGAGCCTATGCGTGACATTTCCAACCATTTCGCATGTGCATGAATCGCACCCTGGACAGCCATTCGGGGCAATTAGAACATTCGCTGATTGTTTTAAGAAGCTTTGGGTCAGTATCTATCTACAGAGCGCAGAGTGAAGACTCTGATAAGACTGTGCGGATGCACAGGCTGATCTGAGACTTTACTTGGCACACATGTGTAATGATTGGAAATGTCAAGCATGCGATCATATGCATATGGCCAGCAGGTACATAAAACTATAAGAGAATGGTTGGCTGTTGACCTAGATGTTGAAACTGCAGCTTGTATAAGGAGTAGTTAAGTCTTGACCATTTCCCACACAAGCCCTCCTTTTTATGCCCCTCAAGAAAACAGTTTTGGAAAACATTGTGGAAAATGAAGAAATTGCTTACACCAAGCAATTACTTCATTATCCACAATGTTTTCTATCAAAAAAGATGAAAAAATTATAATTCCACCAACTTGAAATTGTTGTCTGCAGCTTCTTTCAATTTCAACCAGTCTAAACTTGTGTCATGTGGGAATGGGTTAAGTGACAAAACCAACAACAAAGCTTAACATATATGTCAAGAGTCCCTGTTTGCTTCTGGTTTAAATGAATCCAATTAGTATATCGATTTCATAACTGACTGGCGATCCATCAGTTCATTTTCATATTCAATGCATTTTCTTGTCAGTATCTTCATTGTGTCATTTTATAATAAACATGAACTTATATGATGAATTTGCTATGAATTGCATATACATACATATATACAGAAGCTGTGAAATGTGTTACAAAGGCATGAATTTGTAAATAGTTATAATTTTATCAATCAAGGCGAAACAAAGTTTTTGTTAAACTTTGAAAAGAAGCTTGATAAGTACTGCAGTTTATGTACCAAGAGATCAGTGTAACTAATACCAACCTGGTGTTGGAGCTCTTACAAAATAAACAAAGTTTGCGTCTTCATGCAGGTCCTAATTGTAAGATTTAATCCCATTACGACACATTCTGGCTTTTTTACATACCGAAAAGTAAAAGCTTTGGAATGAAGTTGCTTGTGACTTGCAATTCCTCCTTTCATTACTATGTTTTCTACCCGATACATCAACATAATCAAACCCACACACACCTACCAAAAAGATGTCCCCTGCCATAGTGCAGTCGGTAGCACATAAGTCTCCTAATTTTCAATTTTGGGTTCGATCTCCGGCAGCGGCACATATTCTTTCACCAATGGGTGGATAATCGTAAACCTAAGTCGGATAGCACCTGGAGGCTAGAAAAGGATGTGGTAGTAGTGGTGTGAGAAATACCAGGAATCCATTGTTAGGTGCTCCAGCTTCTGCAATATGACTGAAATACAGTTAAATTTGGCGTTAAATCTCATTGAATCAATTACATTTACAAAGGAGAGGGAGGTATATTGGTTTCAACATGTCTGTCTATAGACTCTTTGGCTTCTTTGGTCTACCTCAAGAACCAAAGGGCCTACAATCTTCAAACTTGCTACAATTGTTGCCATGACCCAAGAAGCTGCCTTGTTTTGAGGACACATAGGTCATAGGTTACAATTCAACTTTGATTTAAATCCGTTTCCATGCTCTAAATCATAATCAATTTGGCCTAGGACCTTCATTCAAGCTTTATCTGTATGTTGTTAATGATCTAAGGAGATGCCCTATTGTTTTTAAATAATGAAGGTCAACTGTTCTACTTTGAATGACAAACGCTTGTTTGGGCCACTTAACGACTATTTTAGTTGAATTGAAGGATCAAGATTCTGTCATTTTGAAATGGTCTAAAACATATTTGTCTGGTACTTCACCAGAGAAAAGGTGTCCCCTTTCTGTCCATCTTGTTTTCAGTCATATCATCTGTCATTTGCTAAATTAGTTAGGTAAATCTATTAATCCACTACAAGACTTAGAAATTGAGAATGGTCCAAATTCAAAGAGATTACACAAATCAATGTCAAGCTGATAGAAATTGAAAAATCACTCCTTTAGGATAGAAAATATTGTTGATGTAACGAGCAAGTTTCGTCATTTTCCAGAATTTTCATTTTCCACAATGTTTTGAAAAGCTTTTTCTTAAGGAGTGTAAAAAAGTGTGATTGTGTGGAAATAAGTTACCAAACAATTTTAATCCAAAATTGGAAGAAGTGTCAGAAAGCACTGCAAAGTGGATGAATTTAAAAACAAACTTCCAAAAATCGTCTGTTTCCTATCCTTTTGATTTCGTCTCATATTTCATGTCTGCAACAACTCCAAATTTAGACTATTATAAGTGGGGTCATGTCCAATTTGTTTGTTGGGATTCTCGCGGGTTTCGTTCTTTTGAATACAAACCTTAATGAACTTGCAAAAAACAGCTGATCTTAAATCATTTTGATACCATTATTACGTTCTACGATCATTTGTATAAAATTCCAAGTTTTATTTGTAAGATATGATTTCTTAAATCATTTATGTACATTGGTATATTGTCATGTTGGAAGGGTATCTCTCATGTCTGTTTAAATTGCAAGCCATAGATCTTTGCTATCAAGAACTGTAAAAATACTTACCCTGTACAAAACATCGTACAAGATGTTTTAATTTTTAGACTGGTCCAAAATGAAGAAAGGTGCAGAATTGGTGGAATTTTTAAAAGAAAATGTAAAAAATATTTTGGGAACAGGAGTAAATGCTGACAATCAGCAGTTTGCCTTTTCAAAGGTATTTTGTTCAGCATTTTTTCTCGGTGAATTGAAGTAATGGATTTGTGTGGTAATGACTGAATTCTAATGACCACGAGAAAAAGTATTCTCAAGGAAAACACAATTTAGAAGCAAAAACCCATTAACACACAATCAAGTACTTTGTTTTACACCCACAATGTTTTCTACCTTTATGATAGAAATTATCTTCTGCAACTTATTTCAACATGGACTAGCCTCAAAGTTTATTGTCTGGTAATTGGTCTATAATTGATCATAGTAACATTTTAAGACGAGAATAAGCTTTTAACCCATGATGCTTTTTGACGCCACAGGGAAAGAATCCTTTGGAGAACATTTTGGAAATGAAGAAATTTCTTTTAACAAGCAATTTCTTAGTTACCCACAATGTTTCAACCATAAAGAGACAAAGATTTTTAAAATTTCACAAGCCTAGAACTATGATCTGCAACTTCTTTGAATTTGGACCAGGCTAAATCTTTTTTGTGTGGGAATAGATTAAAAAGTAGTGGAAATGGCTGTTTTACAAAGGCAATATATTGATTTTCACAAAAGAAACCAAAGAGCATATATTCATGGTCTATTATTAAGCTTATTTATGGAGATTTTAAAAAAAAGTTGAGAAATTCACTTATTCCCAACTTCCTTTTAGTTAGTTTTCAGGATTGTGTGATACAAGGTGTTATTTGTTCACCGAAGCTTAATTTCAATAGACGGTAAATAGTAAAGGAAATGGGCTTTTCAATTCTAATGGATGTGAATCAACTCGAAAACTTTATAAAGATAGCACTGTAATGTTTTCTTGTTCTTAAATATCAAGAAATAATAAAATATTATTACATACATGTGTTTGTTATTGATTAAAACCGATTCTCGTAATGCCGCGCACCGAAAGAGCGAATGAATAGTGCTAATAGATGTCTGTCTGTCTGTCTGCCAATTGACCAGATATGACGAAGTAAATTATTATGCTCCCCGAAAAATTTCGGGGAACATACAGTCGCCGGCATGTGAGCGTTTCCGGCCGGCCGACGTCATATCTCAGGAACATCCGGGCCTTATTGGATGAAACTTCATATATAATCTTCCTTGGAAATTTCCAAGCCACCCCTATTGAATTCAAGGCTGCGTCATTGAAAAAGGGGCCTTAATGTGAAAATTAGTTTTTTGCTAATTTCTCCTAGTTTAAAAGTCAGAATTTAATGAATTTCATATTTGAGTAGCAAATCAGATCCTCTTGACCTTAAGCTATCGAAAATTTACGTTTAAAAAAAAGTATCATGGGAAAAGGGGCCTTAATGTTATTAGCTTTACGTAAGCTCTCTTTTTTGCCCTGCTAAAACTTGTATTGGCCATAACTTTTGATTTGTTACAGATACGGTCTTCATATTTCACATGTGCATTGCTATTGACAAACCCTTTATGTTGGTACTAAGTTCAAGGTCAGCTTTTAAGGTCAGAATTTAGAAAAATAAAACATAATTTTGCAATGGTAAGTGAAATAGCCTTCATATTTCAAATGTTTATTACTTGTGACAAGACCTTTTATTAGAAAACAAAGGCAAGGATCTCGCCCAACGTCAAGGTCAAATTGCCAAGGTCAATAATTTCCATCACAAAAACTCAAAGTTGGCCATTACTTTTAATTGGAATGAGATAGGGTCTTCATATTGCACACGTGCTTTTCTTGTGATAAGACCTTTCTGTTGGTACCAAGTGCAAGGTCATCAGTCAAGGTCATTTCTCAAGGTCAAAGTTTGAAGAAGAAAAAACTGGCCATAATTTTGCAATTGTAAGTGATAAAGCCTTCATATTTACAAGATCTTTCAGTAGATATATAAGACAAGGTTTAAGGTCAAGGTTAATAATTTCCATCAAAAAAACTAAACTGGCCATAATTTTTAATTAGAATGAGATTAAATCTTCATAATTCACATGTTTATTGTTTGTTAAAAGATCTTTTTGTTGCTGCCAAGTTCAAGGTCATCGCTCAAGGTCAAAATTTTGAAAAATCTTAACTTCAACATTGTCCATAAGTTTACAATTGTAAGTGGTATAGCCTTCATATTTCATATGTGCATTGCTTATGACATGATCTTTCTGTTGGTAGCGCAGTTGGTAGCGCGTCGGACTGTCAATCTAGAGGTCCCGGGTTCGATCCCCGACGGCGGCACCCATCCTTTCCGACTATATGTCTCTCACCAATGGGTCAATAATCGTAGACCTATGTGGGATAGCAGCTGGAGGCTAGGAAAAGATGTAATGGTAGTACTGGTGTGAGAAATACCAGGATTCCATTGTTAGGTGCTTCAGCCGCCGCGATATAACTGTTGTTGAAAGCGGCGTAAAACCCCATTCAAACAAACAAACTTTCTGTTGGTCTAAAGGTCGAGGTCATTTCTCAAGGTCAAAATTTCGAAAATTTAACTTTAACATTGTCCATAATTGAAAGTGGTAAGTGATATAGTCTTCATATTTCAAATATTTATATGTGAGAAGACTTTTCAGCAGATACCAAAATCAAGGTCATTAATTTTCAAATATACGTCTTTTATCAATTGCCAAAATTTCGTGTTACTTTACATAATTGTTTTTCATTAGGTGCACTAGGTAATGTTTATTTCAATTTTTGATTCGATGAACCTTACCATGCCAAAAGGGGGCTTAATGCCATGTAGCTTAACATTTTGTATATTTCCTACTCCAAAATAACTCGGTCTATTGTTTCTGTAAGGCTACTCAAGTTGGAGTCTTCATTTTTTTGTACGTAGACATTTTTCATTAATAACTTTGATGGTCAAGGTAAAATGTTTAACCCTTTACCATATGATAATATTGAATTTCACCAGAATCAGGCCTGTGAAGCCAAACAGATTCCTTCAATGTTTTTCAAACTTCCAAATTTCTTGTGAACTGAACTCTCAAACTATAGTTGCATTCATTTAGAAGTTTTTTGTTCAATAATGGCATATATTTTTGTGACAAAGCCTTATTCGGGGAGCATATTCCGTCTCCAACGACTCTTGTTTCAACATTAATATACTTCAAAGATGCAAAGTTCATTTAAAGTATGTAGGATTGCATTTGCTTGTGTCCAGGGCATTATTTCGTGAAGCTCGAAGCCCTTCAGACGGCCGCTGCTCTAGACATTGGAATAGACAGACCATTGCTGTCAATAAAAAATATTAAATTATTCTTTCACTTTGACTGTTTTTCAAAATTGTAGGCTTGTCTAAATTCAAAGGGGTAGCAGATAACATAGTAAAGTAAGTGCAATTAAAAATTAATCATCCTATACGGTAGAAAATATTGTGGGAAAAGAAGAAATTGCTCGTGACAAGCAATTTCTTCTTTTTCCACAATGATTTCTCAAGTATAGTTTCACATGGGCGTAAAAATCGGTGATTGTTCGGATCAGGGTTAAGACAGGAATTGAACTTTGAACACTTAAATTCATGTTAAGCATCTGAGCTCGCCTGAAGAAGGATTTTTATGCTCCCCGATTGCGAGCATATAGCCGCCGCTTCATCAGTCCGTTCATCCGTCCTCCTCCATATCTCCAGAACACTTAGACCAAATTTGATGAAGACCGCGGTCACAGCGCAGAGGTAGCGTTTAGGACTCCTTGTCAAGGGATCTCAGCTTTTAGCCGCGACGATTATCCTTCCGACATTTGTCTCCCACTAATGGGTAGATTATCATAAACATTTGTTGGACGAGCAGCTGGAGGCTCGGAAAGGATATAGGGGCAGTGCTGTTGCGAAATATACCGGGAATCCATAGGTTGGTGCTCCAACCACCGTGATATGACTTAAATACTGATAAAAGTGGCGATAAACGCTAATCAACCAAATCAAATAAACTTCATATCTGAATTCCTTATGATAATGCGCCGACGCTTTTTTCTCAGATTGCTTCAAGATCAAGGTCACAGTTCAATGCCAAACATTAAAATTGACCTTATCCACAGCATAGCTCGTTCAATTATGGATTGATTTAAATGTAAGTTGGCACAATTTTTTTCAATTCGAAAGAAATATGCAGATAGGTCACAGGTCAGGGTCAGACAATCGAATTAACCTTGTCCACAGCACAGCTCCTTCCATTATGGATAAATTTAGACATAACTTAGCACAATTGTTCTATAACGTGAGTAGATGTGCTATTTGAAAAAAATATGGGTTCCCGAAGGTCAAGGTCGAACTTTAAAACTACACATATACAGAGCTTAGCTACTTCAATTATGGATGGATTTATTTCGCACAATGGTTCTCTATCATGAGTACACGTGCTATTTGAAAAAGTAAACAAATGGCGTCAAGGTCACAGCTCAATGTCAAAAATTAAAAACTAATATGTCTAAAGCATAGCTCCTAAAATTATGGTTGGATTTCGAGATAACATTGCACAGTTGTTCTCTATTATGAATAGATGTGCCGTTTGAAACAAATTTTCAGATAGCGTCAAGGTCACAGCTCAAGTTCGCACGTCAAATTTTACATGTTTGGATTAGGGAGAGCATATAGCCGCATCTTCGCCTATCAGTCCGTCCGATCCCTTTTCCCGTTTATTTTTAGCTCACCTAAGCACAAAGTGAGATGTGAGCTTTTGTGATCGGTCATTGTCAGTCCGTCCACATTTTCTTTAAAAAAAATCGAAAATCAAGCTATAAATTTGCTTGAACGTTCCTTGGGTGAAGTTTTACAAAAGTTGTTAAAAGAAATTCATTCCGTTATAAACTCTTGTTGCCGTGGCATTTAAAAATGGCAAATCTTCGGCAAGGTTTTTGTTAGCTCTGCTGAGCGCAACGTGCTTAAGATGAACTATTGTGATCGGTAAATGTCAATCTGTTCGTCTGTCCGTTCGTAAACAATTATTAGAGAATTTCCTCCTAAGCCACAAGGCCTAGAGCTTTAATATCAGGTACATATCATCACCTATTGACCCTCTACCAAAATACTTCAAAGAATTACTGTACTCTGCAAATTAGCCCTTTT
This sequence comes from Fragum fragum, assembly GCA_946902895.1. Taxonomy (NCBI): domain Eukaryota; kingdom Metazoa; phylum Mollusca; class Bivalvia; order Cardiida; family Cardiidae; genus Fragum; species Fragum fragum. Next base: position 44,462,827 of record OX336373.1, on the reverse strand, counting down.
TCTGTGCGATCCTTGATTTTACAAAGGAATAAAGAAGGGAATCTTTGAAAGACTTCTCCCAATCCACAAGGCCAAGAGCCTTGATAATTCGTATGTATCAATGTTATTTGTCTCAAGCTGTTTTTTTATACAAAAAAAGTACTGTAATTTGCAGATGTCACAGGTGAGCGATTTAGGACTGTCATGGTCCTCTTATTTCAGGAATTACAAGGCCAAGGGCATTTATATCCCGTATGAAACTATACACCAGGGTCAAAAAATTGTCCCGCCCCTGAGGTACAAAGCTGGGAGAAATGCCCAATAAGAGTAAGTAAGACGGAATGTTTGAGAACAAGGATGAACCCTATTTAAAATGAGAACGTTCTCTTGGAAAGTACAGGAAATGGGACTTTATTTGCGATTTCCTTGTAAGCACGCTATGGGCTTCGATTTTTGTCCCATCTTCATGAAACTTTATCAGAATGCTTAGTAGGTCAGAAGGATGAATCCTATCGAAAATTGGAAGGTTACGTTGGAAAACATGGGAAAAGGTGCCTTACAGGCATTTTTGTTTGTACTCTAGCGGCCACAACTTCCCCCAAACTTCTTTAAACTTTGTTTCCTATATATGTCATAGAGAAATTGGAGAAACTCTTTAAACTTGGAACTAGCATTCAGGTGTGCGAAATAGGATCATCATGGTCCTCTTGTTTACTTCTTGTGACAAATGCTATTTTCGAGGATAATCCGTCTCTGGCGGCTATTGTTAAAAAGAAAACTCCTCCCAAACTATTTAGCCAAATTCAACCACATTTGACTTGCGTGATCGTAGGTGGCCCTCTTTTAAAAAATTTTGAAAACTGGTTGACATGGCAACAAAGGTGAAAATGAAAAAATCTGTAAAAATCACCTCCTCTTGACTCGGAAGGCATAGAGTATTGATATTTTGCATGAAGCATTATTACATGGACCTTTCAGAATTACTTAAATCAGCTCAACATCGGATCGGGCTTATAAAGAAATAAAGTTGAAACTTAAAAAAAAAATCTTCAAGAATAATCTACTTACCCAGAAGGGGTAGAACCTTTATAATTTGGACGAAGCGCCAGTAAACTGACCTCTTTCAGATTTGATAAAATCATTACTATCGGGTCCCAAAGATTGGAGCACCAGGTGGTATGGGCTTGAATAGAACAAAACAAGACAATTGGGAGATTTCAACTAAACATGCCAGAAAAATCCTTTGGTTTCCCCCTTTTAAAATTACTTAAAATTTGAAATCAGTTGAGAACATCGGTCTTCCCAAGACCCAGTTCATATTGAGCCTTCAAGAAAATGAGCTTTATCTCAGGTGAGCGCAAGGGCGACTTAAAGGCTATAACAACAGCTTATTCAAACTCTAGTTACATTTAGTTTGCCAACCAAGGATTTACCCTTCATAACTTAAGCAAAGTACGGAACAAAACTACAAAGCCCATGAATGACAAAACGTGGAGGACTGTAAATATTGTGTAAAAACGATTTGATCAGCCATATTGTGATCGCGACGTTCACAAGATTTACAATACAACAGCCTGTTTTAACACAAGAAAGCCTTAGAAAACATTGTGGAAAATGAAAAAAAAAATACTTTGTACAAGCAATTTCTTCATTACCCGCAATGTTTTCTACCAAAGAATGTAAAGAATTATAAAATTTCGTCAAATGAAAATATCATCTACAAGTTCTATGAATTTAGACCAGTCAAAAATTTTGTTGAGTGAGAATGGGTTAAGCTCACCTGCACAGTTGGGTGCTGAGCATTTCCAGAGTTGTACCTCGGCCTTTGTCTGCGGCCTTTCGTAGGAGGCCACTAAAATGTAAAGACGACGACCTGCTTTCCTCATAACTCGTGGAGCAGATTGGTTGTTTATAGTTCCTCTGGCTGAAATCCAGCGGGTTATTGTCATTACGTGGTGTCCGTCCATCCGTAAACTTTAAAAATCTCCCCAGAAAGGACGGAATTCGAACAAATTCACAGAAATTATTCTTTGGTGACCCTCTATCAGAGCTTTCAAAGATTTCTGATCAAATGAGAAACATTGATTTTATGGGCGGGGATCATTTCCCATATGTGTTGAAAGCTTTTAAAAAGTCTTCTCAGTATTCAGTGGATCTCGTTTATTGCTATCCCCGTATATTGAAGCTATCTCCGTCTACAGATAAATGTTGACAATTTTTATCAATATCTGTCTTAACCCTTGCCATGCTGAACCCGGAATATTCCTACTTTTGCAGGTGGTATAGACAAAGATCAACCTACACATGAGTGCAGTCTGATCTTAGCCTATACCTTTTTGTTTGTCTAATTCAAATCAGAGTTGTGTATTACATTACTTTTCAATAGAAATATCTATCCACAGCTAGTGCTTTGGTCAATTTGACCTTAATGCGATTCTCCAAAAGATTCTATTCAACATGAAGAGGGTTAAGTTGTAAAAAAAATTAAAAGCACTTGGGGACGCAAACAGGAGATTGAAAATGCTTGATCACAATCTCTTCGTCCTAATTGGAAAAACTAGGGGACAAGATAAGAACCGTTCCTTTGAACTCTATATGCTGAACGGGGTTACAGCATTTAATAAAGGTTATTTACGACTCGCGCATCGTCGGCATACTATCGCACAGTGTCAACCTAGATGAAGATCAACAGGGGCGCATGGACCGACCGGGTCTTCCATTGTCTAAGGGAAAAGAGGCAGGGGATAACATAATTGGTACATTGGATCTCCAGTATTCAAGCGAGGAGGAAAAACGGTAAGCGATGTCTATACTAAGGCCGCAAAATATTAGGTCTCTATCCAGAATAAAATTCTTTAAACTCGGGTGATCAGTAAACGTTTGAATTGAAGTGTAGTCTTTTTCAGAAGTTAGCAGGTGGATTTGGCAGCAGTGGAGAGATTATGTGTATCATCGATTAACCCTTGTGATGATGAACTCCGAATATTCCTATTTTGACAGGAGTTATAGACAAAGAACAGCATCCACATAAGTGTAGTCTGATATTAGTCCACACTTGCTTTCTGTATTGACAGTTAAACAACAAGTACTACAAGTGCCTTCAGCACTTTGAAACAGATATAGTTCCAAAAAAAGATTTTATTTAGCATGACAAGGGTTAAGAGACAAGCGACTGTGTTTAGCAAACAATATGCCGAATAGACGCATTATAAAAATGGTGCACAAACAAGGAAGGTGATAATGTGAATCTTTTCGCGAAGTTCCCGAAAGATACCCAAACGAACTTGCCGTTGCTAGTTTCCGTCAGAGCCTGCACTATACTGCTGCAGGTCATTGTGCATTCATGAGGTCGTCCAGTAAGATGGTTTGCCTGTTCCAACATTCGAATCACAAATCAAAGCGTTTGTCATTTACTTCGAGTGTAGCCACTATCTATGCAACAGTTCAAGTGTCAGCGGTCCAAGATGATAGCCAAGAAGCATACAGAAGATGCTTTTATTACGTTCTCAATTGCTACATTAAAGGGAGGTATCGATGTTTCTGAAACCTAGATAAAAAAAAATTACCAAGTGACGAAAACTAGACCCAAACGAACATTTAATACTTTAAGTTAGGTCAGGTATTGTCTTGGTGGTAATCTATTAGACCTAAAGTGGCTTTTTGTGGTTATATCGGAAAGTTTCAGCGGAATTCAAAGTTATTTGTAGATATCACGGAATTCGGCTGTCGACATCGAAAGACCTCATTTGCATATGACCAAAAGTCAAATGAAGGTAACAAATTTACTAGCGAAACAGCCAACGTCCTATATCATGAAACATGAAAGGACTGATCTTTACAGACCTGCTAGCGAACATAACTCCTTATGACGTAACGATGACGTTGGTTTGATGTAATTTGAACTAAATGCAAGATTCCAACGGTTATTCGCGCCACGCGAATGCCTAATTATCTTCGTAACTGTCTCGGATTAATCTAAAAATAGATTTATAGCCTACGTAGGCTATTGGGGAAATACCCAGCTTTTTTCCGATAAGCGACCTCATATTTTTGCAAACTTCTTTGCGGCATATTGTATTCAAATAGTTTATGAGAGGAAATGGAAATAATTAAAATCTTGGACATGAAAAAAACATCGATACCTATCTTTAACCCATTACAACACGACAAAATCTTAGACTGGTCCAAATTGAAAGAAGTTGCAGAAGAAAATTCAAATTGCGCTAAATTGGAAAATTAGTGCCAAACATGGTAGAAAACATTGTGAGAAAATAAGAAATTGCTTGTTTTTCAAGTTTTTCATGACAACATTTTTTCAGGGCGTCACTGTGTGGTGATTGGCTAAACAGATTAATAGATGTTTTTTTTTGTTTTTTTTCCCAATAACACAATAATTGATTTGCTGTATCGGCAATGAATGTACATAATGTACCTGATCTTAATATTAAGAAATCAAAGTACTGAAAGAACTGTAAGCTAGCAAAGCATGGTTTTGTTAAGTAATCTTATTTGTCTTTTGTAGGATAGAAAACATTGTGGACACTGAAGAAATTGCTTGATACAAGCAAATTCTTCAGTGTCCACAATGTTTTCCACAGGTTTTTCTTGGGATTCTTTAAAGAGCGGGATTGAGTGGGAATTGCACGCTATTGATGAACTACTTTTTATTGCGTAGACATTCAATGAATTTAGTGGTTAAGCCTCCAGTGGCGGTTTGCACTCATTGACCTCTGAGAAGACCTCAAAATTTTGTCTGTTGACTTAAGCTATCAAAGCTGACGCTTTGCTATCTAAAAATTCCAAGAAAGTTTCTTCTGTTAACTTTACAGCTTTATTCATGAAATATTGTCGTCGGAGATAGTTCGTCAGAGATGAATTAAATAATTGTGGTAATTAATAACACATCGTTCTGTGAAAGCGGATATGAAATCCATTTTATCGTTAAATAATGAGCTATTTGCTTGAAACCCTTGAATAGTTTTCCGCATCGAGATTGAAACAACCTAAAAAGCAATTTCATCTTTTCCAGAAATTCTTCTCTCTAATGTACAATGTCTGGACTTATTTTCTACCCTGTAGGTTGGTTACTCTTCAAATTGCGCTCATTTTTAACTTTGTCTGCAACTTCTTTCGAATTGGACAAGACAGGAAATGCTAAAAAGGTAAGCCTACCTATTCCTCAATTTATAGTGACTTTGAATAGTTTTCTGTGACTTCTTCTAATTTCGACCTGTCAAAAATTTGGTCGTCTTTGAAAGTGTTGAAAAATACCGTAAATACCATAATATTTTCTCAAGGATAAAATCACAGCCACGAAAAGCCCGGGTTTGTACCGGAAAGGCTTTGTGGGTCATAATTATTGCACGGAATTTGCTAAAGTTCTTTCCATTGAACATCCTTTACAAAGAAAATAATGATGACAAAATCTGTCGGGCTAATAAAGAGAATGGGGGATACGATTTGTTAAAAATTAAGTAAATTTTATTTATGGAAAATACGTTCGTCCATAAAAGTCAAGAATTGATATAAATCAAAAACTTTTCACCAAGGAACAGGTGGCTACAAGAAACAACTGTGGAATTTGGTAAAATCCAAGTCAGTATTTTCTAAAGGAAAGGTTTTGAACGAGAGAATAAATGGACTTGACAATACCTATAGACTATAGCCTCATTTTCGGTCAATAGAACTAAATCCAATGTCGGTCCCAGCATAGGTCAATCAAAGTTGATATTCAAAAGTGAATATGAAGTAAGGTAGAAGGAAATGTTTCGACACTATCAGTTTGCACAATTAGCATTATCTGACCAGCATTGATACTCTTCGACCTTCCTTAATTATTTTTCGTTTGATTTCTCAGAAAGGCATGGTGTAACGATCTTGATCATTGACATGTGGCGTTTGACTTGCGTTTAAAAAAAGACCAAAGGAAATTGAGAGAAAATAAAACACCGATAAACAGAGGGAAACAGAACGATTTAGTTGTCAATTATGTGTCATATGACGCCTAATTTACCCTTCGTTTGATCAGACATCACAAAGAGGTATGATTGTATTTGAAAAAAAAATATAACAGACAAATCAATCTTTGCGATTCGTGGGTAAGATATTGTTGGTGGTCTAAAAGATCTTTGAGTCAGTAACTATAGAGCGCACAGAGAAGGCTCTGATCGGACTTGCGGATGTCTAGGCTGATCTGAGTCTTTACTTGGTGCTCGTGTGAACTAGCTGGAAATGTCACGCACAGGCATATATATTCTTTTTTTCTGTTAACCAATTACCACACAACAAAATTTTAGACTGGTCCAACTGGAAAGAAGTTGTTGACGACGATTCTATCTTGATGGAATTTTAAAAATGTTGTCTTTTAGCGTAGAAAACAATGTTTGTTACAAGTAATTTCTTCATTCTCTAAGAAGTTTTCCCATGCTTATGATGGAGGACGTAAAGGGGTAGGAATGGATTAGTATCCGATAAAAAAGTCTGCCAAAAAAGAATTAAGAAGATTAATAACAGTTTAAATATTTCACTACTCAGAAATTTAGTCATCTGTTCATGACATCAATTATTTCTAGTATTCGGTCATGCATTAAAAGGGCCTGTCAATTCTTCTCTACATCAAACTCTTTAAAAGGAAAAATATCGAAGAACTTGCCCTTTTCAAAAGTATGAGGTTCGTTTCCCGGCGGCGGTACATATCCTTTCTTTCCAGGAATCCATTGTTACGTGCTCCAGCCGCCGAGATATGACTGAAATGCTGTTGAAAGTGGCGTTAAACCCCATTTGATAATCAGTCAATCAAAAGTATGACAAGAGTATGAGATTCGCAACAGTTGACATTCGCAACATACAAAGTATTAATTGTAAAGTCCATGGACCAACATTCGAAGATGTCTTGGACCATTAATATCATATTATTTGTGACTATACGTTAACCATAAACATACAAACTCTGGAGTTCTAGACGCTAAAATGTACTTTCATACAATGATCGTAAAGGTAAGAAATAATGGCGTGAAGGGATAATTGATATTAAATACCGATCCAATCGTTCCTGTCAAAACTACACCATACGGAAGCGAAAACAATCTTCTACGGTTTAATTACCTTTTAAGAGCGAGAAGCTATTTTCGTTCATTACATGGATGTCAATAAATCTCACATGGTTGTATTTCATCTCCACTAAAAAGGGGTATTTTGACTGCCTCCGAGTATCGTCCGTTATGTCTATGAAATATATTGGGAATATTTCAACAGTGTGATTTTCTAGTTGTTGTTATTGTGTTCGAGAATCGTGTGCAGGTATTTTTTATTCGGTCGAATCCAATAAAAAATACCTACACACGTTTCGAGATCCGGTTTCAAAATTTAAATCTTGTCCAATTTGAAATAAGTTTCAAACGACAATAAAATGTGAGTGTTATTTAAAAAGAAATCAATCTACAAGGAAAAAAGAAATTGCTCGTTACAAGCAATTTCTTCTTTTTCTGCTTTTTCAAGTATAAAATCACAGGGACGTTAAAACAAAGGATTGTACAAGAAAGGCATAAGCTATTCATCTATTAGATATTCATGTTTTGATAAATTCTTAAAAAATGATCCATTACCAGACGTCAAGATTTAACACTGATCAAAATAAAAATGAGTTGCAGACGACACTTTAAAGCTAATGAAATTGTAGATTATCTCTACTTTCTCGGTAAAAAAATTGTGAAAAATGAAGAAATTGATTGATGCAATATTTTCTTCTTTTTTCTCAATGTTGTCCCAATTGATTTTCTTGAGAGGAGTCAAAAATCGTCATTGTGTGTTGGAATGGGTTCAAATTCGGAAAAGCGCTATCTCCAGTCAGTGCCTTTTTAAATTGGCAGATCGCGGTGCCAATCAATCGGTCCACCAATCAAATCATTCATTTAGACCGGACGTGAACTTTAAACACCACCATTGGCCGACATAAATGTAAAGTACTTTTGTTGATTTGGCGAATTAAACGTGAAGCTGTAGTAATGATGTTTAACGCCAACCAACAATTTTACACTTTTGTTACATGAGTGATGATTTTACTGATCAGAATTTTTTGCAACATTTCGCCGTTTATTCCTTTCCCGACGCATCCCCGATTTTTGCGACCTTGTGATATTATACTTCAGAAAAATGGTTGAAAAGAAAAAAGGCTCGTAACAAGCATTTTTTCTTTTCTCACAATTTTTCCTATCATATAGGATGGGTACTTTTTGAATTATACTTACTTAATAATGTCATCCATTACCATTTGAATTCGGACAAGTCTAGAATTATGAAAAACTTTAGAGGTTCAACCCTTTCCTGTTTTGCAAAATTTTAGACCTGTCCAAATTCAAAGGTTTTGCGGACGAAAATTCAGAATGAATTTAATTCGAAAAATGGCCATTCCGTAGGTAAGAAAATATTGTGGAAAAAAGAAGAAATTGCTTGTTACAAGCAATTTCTTCTTTTTCTACATTGTTTTCTCAATCATAAAATCACAAGGACGTAAAAATCAGGCATTGAACAGGAAAAGGTTAATTAAAATCAGTGGAACTTCCTGTCGGAGCTTGATGGCCATGGTGGATAGCGACCAGGAAATACGTTGAATTACTAATCGATTCTAAAATAAGTTTACTCGATTCAAAAAATCTTTGATCAAAGACAGCTGTGGACGAGGGTGATTTTATGTTCGTGGCATGTGAAGCACAGGTTGACTACCTGGGTTGTCCGTAAAACAAACAAGAGTACAGTTCAGCCCCTTTTTCCGTGAAACATCAGAATATCACAAACCCCGTTTAATATACAAAAGGTAACATGGTGAAAAACATACTATGACAATTTGTCGTTTGTTGTGTAAAATGGGGTAACAACACCTTTATTCAAGCTGTAGTTACGACATTCTGCTTGCCCTACGACGAATTTCAAACTTATCTATTAAGGAATCTAGGAGGAACAATTAATTTCATACGAAGCACCTATATTGCATCCTCACCAGCGACGGGATATCAGGATAATCTATTTCTCGAATGTCGAGATAAGCAGAACGGTCGCCGCCCCTAGTAAGGCAAAACTGACTCCCTAGACCCAAACCATTTACACCGACAGAAAGTTCCGCTTCAAGTTTTAACGGCGTTATTTCGCAAAATTTATAACCAGTAGCATGTAACAAAAAAGTTGAATAAGCTGTAGTTACGATGTTTAAGTCACCAAACCAACAGTAAACGTTAACAAAAATGTCGGCCAATTTCGGAGCTGCTGAATGAATTATTTGATTGGTTGGTTTATTCCTTGATTGACAGTCGCGATTGGCCAATTGCGAAAAACCGAACAATATGCACAAGGTCAGATGATGAGGACCTCAAAAATTCAGATTAAATCATAAATGTAAGAGAACTTGTTTCAACAAGAAATGGACGCTCTAGGGGACGGACAGTCGGAGAATGTAATACGAATACACTTCCACGTTTGTCAGAGAGAGAGAGAGAGAGAGAGAGACATACAGAGACAGAGACAGAGAGTGAGAGAGAGAGAGAATATCAAAGCCGAGCAATTTTGTAAAGTGGAATGACCAAACTAAAAAAAACCTTCAAAGAACGAAAAGCATCGACCGGAGCTAACCGTGCCACTGTTTAGTAATGTTCGACTACATTGGTAATTGACCAAACAGTAGCTAAAGATTGAATGAAGCTTTAGTCACGATATTTTAGTCGTCGATGAACGGCATTTCACGCAGTTTTCTGATAGTCTCTTTTAGCATGACGGGAGACATTCCAATTTGTTAAATCTCGATCAAACAATAGTTGAGACGCCCTATGCAATCGTTTACAATTCACTGATTTTCAAATCGAGGGATTGGATTTGATGTGCAGACACTAAGTTGCATACAATAGTCTAGAAAATAAGGTGCTTTTGTGAACTGTTTTCAGAAATGGAATCATATCAATAAATTTGATCTTTGTTTATATTATAGACATGGATTGAAAACTATTGCGATAAAGTCGGTTAAAACAATATGGAGTAAAATTTAAAAAAAAAACAAAACAAAAAAAAAACAAGATAAATAACATTAATTGTTTATTGATTTAGAATGAATTCTTGTCGTGCTGAAGTCGGAATATTTCTGTATTTTGTTTTGTTTTGTTTTGGGGGGTGGTTTTGTCTTGTTTTGTTCTTTTTTTTTTTTCTTTTTTTTTTTCTTTTTTTAGGGGGGGGGTATTTTTTCCCGGAGGGCATGGACAACGATCAGCCTGCTTAAAGGGACAGTCTGATCTTGGCTTACACCTCCTGCTTGTCCCTTTTCAGCTAATTTCGTTTTGAAGTAAATTTTCAAAATAAACATTGACCCACTTGAAGCTTCTAATGTTGTTAATTTCAAGGCAACTCTCCAAAAAATTCATTCAACATATCGAGGGATTAGAGCAAAACATAGTATGGCTCTATACAATGTTTAGAGCAATACTGTGTTTTTATTCTAAGTCCTCGATATAAGGGTCAATCCTTTCCAATAAATTCTCTAGTTTTTCGTCTCTTTGATATTACGCTTGAGAAAACATTGTGGAGAGAGAAGAAATTGATTTATCAAAAATAAGTTAATCATTTTCCACAATATTTTCTATCATATAGAATGGACACTTTTTGCTTATACTTACTTTATATTATCGTCGGATATCCCTTGAATTAATCTTTAAAAAAATAGGGGGAACCAACAATAGCATAGAAATAGTAAAGATTTAACCAATTCCCACACAATGACGATTTTAAACACCCTTCAATATGAAAACTTAGGAAAACATTGTGGAAAATGAAGAAATTGCTTGTTACAAGCAATTTCTTCATTATCCACGATGTTTTCTGTTCAAAAAGACAAAGGTTTTAAAGATTTCATCAACTTACATTTGTCGTCTGCAACTTCTTTGAATTTGGACTGGTCTAAAATTTCATTGTGTGGGAATGGGGTTAAAAGCGTCTACTTCTACTTTACGAATTTCATTTCACGCAAACCGAAAAGACTTGTCAGGATGGAATACAGTCACAGACAGACGCTTTGGTCTTTTCATACAGTGTTGTTAGTATTACAGTGTATATCATGTGTATGGACAAACCTAGACACTACACGTGCGCGAAGACGTTCCGAGTTTGACGGTAAAATTGTTCTGGAGTCTAGGCTATTGTGGACTCGACATCAAAGACATGGAACTTTTTGTGTTGGTGAATGTGGACGAGATGTCTCGTGTGTTTCTGTTTTCTATAACAAGGTCACAGGTCAATGTCAAGGTCACTCTATTACTATTTCTGATACAGAGAGTGTGTCCAATGATTCTGATTCGAGGCTTTATGTTTTACCTAGGGGTAAGGTTGGTTAGATTTTTTCGTGTTTAACGCAACCACACTTACTCGTCTTGACGGTTTCAAGTTTATGTAAAATGAAACAATATCAACCCTTTCATATTTTGCAAAATTTTAGACCTTCCAAAATCCAAAGGTTTTGCAGGTGAAAGTTTAAATTCGATTTAATTTGAAAAAATAACCATTTAGTGGGGTAGAAAATATTGTGGAAAAAGAAGAATTTTTTCGATGAAAGCAGTTTCTTCTTTTTCTACAATGCTATCTCTATTATAGAATTATAGAGTCGTAAAATCAAAACAACAAAGCAATATTAAAAAAAACAGGAGTTGGACAGGAAAGGTTAATACATGTCTTTTCAATAATGGTTCGTAATGCTTGTTGATAAATGTTACTGTGAATAAGTGATAAACATTTGTTAACCCATTCCCACACAACAAATTGAAAGAAGCTGCAGACGATAATTTTCAGTTGGCGGAATTTCAAAAATCTTCGTCTTTTGGGGTAGAAAACATTGTAGGTAATGAAGAAATTGCTAGTAACAAGCAAAATCTTCATTTCCGACCATGTTTTCTGAAGCTTTTTTTTTCTTCAGGTCGACAAAACGCGTTATTTTGTGGAAATTGGTTAAATCATCTGCTTGTACACTGTATTTGTTGACAACGATTATGCACTAAACTGTAGTTATAAAAGGAAAGTGCGTTTGTATGTTTTATTAGTGTGTATATATTACATATATATATTTGTGCTACCGATCCAAAAGCACTTTAGTCAATACTTAATGATATAGAGAATTATTGCAACATATGGAACTTAAGTTTAATCGTAAACAAAGCTAAAGTAATGATATTCGAAAAAGGTAGACCGACCTCGTATGATTTTTTCTTGTACAATACTAAAATTGATATTGTAACACCAATTAAGTACTAAGGAGTACATTTATAAAAAAAAAAATGGGTCTTGGAATCGCACACAAAAGATAATAGCACAACACGCTTCGTGCTCGTTACATAACCTTTTTATCTTGTTCAACAAGCTTTACCTTCCCATTTCTCATATGCTTAATTTATTCAATTCGCTTATATCACCTATTCTTAACTATTCGGCTGCCGTTTGGGGAAATAGTTCTTGTTATGATATTGAAAGGGTTCTGTCTAAATTTTACAAAAGATGACTCTGTGTTAAAAACACAACAAACCACCAAGCATTGTATGGAGAACTTGGTCGAATTCCTATGGATATTCAAAGACATCTTATTATCTTCAAATATTAGTTAAAAATCATTTATATGAATAGACAGCCTATTTTATTAAAAATATATTGTATGCTTATAAATGACACAGATAAAAATTTCACATATAAAGGAACAAATTGGGCATATCAAATAAAATCTACTTTAAATAGAATAAGATTGAAATATATATGGGACAACCAGTTTAACCTCCCAATTAATTATAACATTATTAAAGTAAGAATATTAGAAATTTATAAACAAGAATGGTGTGCATCTATCATCAACTCAAATCGATTAATTACATATAGTCTATGTAAACACTTATTTGAGCAAGAAAGATACTTAGAAATTATTCGAGAAAAAAATATAAGAAACGCGTTGACAAAAGTTCGCACATTTTCACATGATTTAAACATAGAACGCGATCGCCATAATGATATTACGTGCAATGAACGAATATGTACAAATTGCAACTCTGGATAAGTAGAAGACGAATACCACTTCCTATATTAATCTGTACGAGATTTAGAAACTTAAGAAAAATACATTAAGAAATACTATCATACATGGCCGTCACAACAAAAATTCATTAATTTGATGACTTGCAGTTCTGATAAAATAATCTTCAATTTAGCAAAATATATTTATTTTGCAAATAAACTAAGAACATAGCTATTGACCAGCGGACATGAACAAACATATAGCTGGACAATAACTATCATCACAAGAAGTACAAATACAAGTAATTAAAAAAAAGTTAAACCGAATGGCTCTTTATTCACATTGAAGCTTTTAATTACATTAATCATCAGAAAATCATTGGCGTAGTCGCCTAAATTTAATATTACAATGATTGTATGTTTCTATGTGATTGATATCCCTTTTCACTTAATTTGCACTTTAACATCACGTGCTCTTCAGAAAATGCTCCTTGTTATGTTCATATCGTATGTTTTGTTGTAAGAATGTTATTCTTAATGCAATAAAGAATACACACACACATATCTATGTAAAAGGTCCGCGATGATCTGTTGGCTCTCTGAAAGCATAGATTTTCCTAACATATGCTACTTACTAAAAGTGTTCAAATAATTATTAAAACAAAACTTCACCTATTGTAACGCTAAGACTTCGATGCGTTATTTTTTTCTTGCTATTAATTAAGACAAGCCAGTTTGGTTAAGCCATTTTGTAAATTAGAGTTTATTATTTTAGAGTCTTTCTGCAGTATCGAATAATTAAAAGGACGTAAGACCCTGTATTAGAACATACGTCAATTAAATAATGCATATTGTTCATTGTGCATTGTTGTCCTATCCTGATGTGTCAAGTATTCGTTGTTTACTTGATCCTGGCTTCCTGAGTAGACAGCCAGATTTTGTGTATAAATAGGGGTAGTTCAGAAGGATTGAGAGCAGTCAGCCCGATTAGCTCAGTTGGTAGAGCACTTGGCTATAGTTACGACATTTTGCACGACTTGTTAACAATAATAAGTTAAGGGCGACATCAGGGACGCAAATGGTAAAAGAGCCGGAAAATACTCAATCGTTGAAGCTTTTCATGACTTCGGTCGTTAGAACTGATTTGTGTGGTTCGTCATTAGTTTAGGACCTAATATTGGATGAGTAGCAGAAACGCAAACCTAGCCTGAGACAATGTGGAGGCCAACAGCTGTCTTCATTAATCAGTGAATAAGTTTGTGGTATTTTTGAGGCTCTGTGTGACATTTCTAGCCATTACAATTGACCAATCGTTAGCCCCCGCCAAATGAGTCCAACGGAAAGTCCCACTTCGATTTTAAACGGCACCATTTTGCAAACTTTATGGCCAGTAGCGTGTAACAAAAAAGGAATTTGTTTTTGACATCAACGTCGTAACTACTGCTTGGATAAGCTGTAGTATCAACGTTTGTCGTCGCCAAATCAAATAAAAGGCTTCACAAGCATGCCGGTCGTTGTCGGTGTTCAAACTTCACTTCCGGTCAAAATGAAAGATTTAATTGGCCGTTCTTTCTTCTTCTTTGATTGACAGCTGCGATTGGTCAATTGTGCGCCTATGAAAAACCTCAGGTCAGTCTGTTCATCCACACGATCTAATTCATCCGCACGTTCTAATCAGAGTCTTCTCGACCCTCTTTACACAGCTTCTATAGACGACTAGCGAATATTCATCAAAGTGCTGAAAGTACTGTAAGCTAGCAAAGCATGGTTTTATTGAGTAATCTTCTTTGTCAGAGGTTACCATGATTAGTGGAATTTAGAAAACATTTGCCTTGTAGGGTAGAAAACAGCATGGACAATGTTTTCAACAGATATTTTCTTGAGATGATTTAAAAAACGCGATTGGATGGGATCGAGTTAAATAATATGCTTTTGAAGGAGTTGTCTACGGTTTGAATAAAATTCAATTATATCGTCATAAAAAGCAGTGGCAGAGATTGCATGATTCCTGAAATAAGAACTACTTTTTGTGGCGTAGGCATTCAATGGATTTAGTTGTTAAGCCCCCAGTACCAGTTTGCACTCGTTGAACATCTGTCTCCCACCAATGGATGGATAATCGTTAACCAAAGTGGGATAGAAGCTGCAGGCTAGGAAAGGATAAAGTGGTAGTACCGGTTGAGAGAATTACCAGGAATCCATTGTTAGTTGCTCCAGCCGCCGCGATATGACTGAAATACTGTTAAAAGGGGCGTTAAACTCCATTCAGTCAATCAATCTAAAAGACGTTCTGATAAAGGAAAGTCCTTTTAAAGCTTTTTCACAGACAATCTCATTAAAATCATCTCTACGACACCACTGCGCTATCTCTCCGTTATGTAGGGACGTAGAACGTTTTTCGTACTCAATTGAGAATTTACTCAAAATTCGATTCGAAATTAAAGATGTTTATTACCTTAAATTTTACGGTAAGTGCTTGGAAATGAAACATTTTATAACACAAATTCTACAATTAATATTGAAACACGACATTTATTTAAGCTTGAAGTTTGAGTAAATTCTCAACTGAGGACGAAAAAAAGTTTATAATCTTTGCCCTGATTTTAATCAGATTGTTTCGTAGACTCTTTCCCATGAAAAAGCAGTTGTAACGACTTAGATTAAGTCGCAGAGTCGAAACATTCTCTTCCGTTTTGAAAGTCTAATTTGAATTGTCTATATATCTCTAATAATTGATTGACAGCGGGAATCGATCCATTGGCGGGTCCTCGGCCCCGCCAACAGACTCCAACAGGAAGTTCGACTTGGATCTTAACCCTTTCCTGTTTTAAATCTTTTTTAGACCTGTCCAATTTCAAAGGTTTTGCAGATGACAATTTATGATGGATTTAATTTGAAAAATAACCATTCAGTAGGGTAAAACATATTGTGGAAAAAGAAGAAATTGCTTGTTACAAGCAATTTCTTCTTTTCCCACAATATTTCCTGAAGTATAAAATCACAAGGAAGTAAAAACCAGTGATTGTACAGTAAAGGGTTAAACGGCTTTATTTAAATCGAAGTACTGAAAGTGCTATAAGCTCGCAAAGCATGCTTGTATTAAGTAATATCCTTTGTCAAAGGTTATCACGATTAGTCAAATTAGAAACCATTGTCTTGTAGGGTAGAAAACAATGTGGACAATGATGAAATTGCTTGTTACAAGCAATTTCCTAATTGTCTAAAATATTTTCCAAAGCTTCTTTCTTGAGACGTTTCAAAAGTGTGATTGAGCGGGATAGGGTTAAATAACATGCTTTTATAGGAGTTGTCTACACTGTGAATAAAGTTTAATCATATCGTCATAAAA